>VZTZ01016862.1:272055-301926 GCA_013400955.1 Drymodes brunneopygia
CGCTCCAGTGACCCATCAGGCAGGTGCTGGCCCACAGCCCGGGGGATGTGTGGGGTTTGCGGGGGTTTGGGGAATCAGCTCCTGGGGCAGGAGGTGGAATCGGGGCTGCTGAGTCCTCACCCCATCCTCGCCCCACAGTGTCACAACTCCATGGCATCCTCACCCAGCCTTCCCTTTGGACTCAGGGAAGCACAGAAATGCCAAAGAAACTGCCTCTCCACGAAAATCACCAGCTGTAAGAACCTTTAGGTGCAGGATAGATTCCCCTGTACCAAAGCAGTCGTTTTCTTAGGTGCGGGAAGGGTTGAGATTTCTCTCTGCTGTCAGCAAGGCTCAATAAAACATTGGAGTTGTATCAAAAAGTATCAGCAATACTTTTCTTCATGGTATTACAAATAAAGTCCTTCAAGATTTGCTGAGTTACTCCCTGCTCACCATCAAAGGACATCAAAGACGGTTTTTAGGCTGACGCCTGACTTACACATCTTATGCGTTTCTTGGCAAAAAGAGAATTTCTTTCCCTGCTTTATGTCATGATCTGGAACAACGGCAAGAAATGTGTGACAGGTACAAGATGTGGGTTTTTTTGCTGTTAGACACGCTCTTGTCTCCCAGCCCTGTCTAGAGGCTGCTGTACTGCTGTCCACATGGCAAGCAGGGCTCATAAAGTCCTGGAATAGGATTGTGGAATATCCCGAGCTGGGAGGAACCCACAGGGATCACTGAATCCAACCCCTGTCCCTACACAGACCCCCCAACAATCCCAGCCTGGGCATCCCTGGCAGCGCTGCCCAAACGCTCCTGCAGCTCTGGCAGCCTCGGGGCTGTGCCCATTCCCTGGGGAGCCTGGGCAGTGGCCAGCACCCTCTGGGGAAAAAAAACCTTTCCCTAATATCCAGTTTAACCCTTCCCTGACACAGCTCCAGCCATTCCCTGCTCACAGAGAGCAGAGCTCGGACCTGCCCCTTGGGAAGAAGTTGTTGACAGCATCGAGGTCTCCCCTCAGTTTCCCCCAGCCCTCATCCACTCCTCATTTGGCTTCTCTTCCACACCTTTCACCATCTTCGTGGCCTCCTTTGGATGCTCCCTAACAGCTTTAGGTCTTTCTTATCTTGCGGGGCCCAAAACTCTGTGTGGTTTTGGCCACCACTGCGCGCCAGGCTCGTGATCAAAACCGGATCCTGCAGATTAGCTCACTCGACGAGTGAGTTTTCGGGCTCGTCTGAAAAGTGAAGCTGCATGATTGAGCTTCGAGCCCTTAATGCCCTGTGCTGGCCAGATGAATTATCTTCATATCCATCTACTGAAACCATGATTATAAGTTTAGCTGCACAACAGCGATAGCAGACTGACCTTGTTCTACCTAATTTTGTTATGATTCTCATCAATTATTTTCCTGCTGCATGTAACTGGTAGATTATATGAATATTTCAGAATCATTAAAGATTCATTCGGGTCTGTCTTAAGATTCAACGTTTATTTCCCTGCGTCTTCTCAGAGTGCAAGGGGAGGGCATCCTTTGTTTGTGTCACCAGGAAATACGACCTGGTGTCCAAAGGTTATTCCAGCCTCTATCACTCCTCCATGTTGCAGGATTATGTGCAATTAAAATGTCTTTGCAAACAACTTGTTGGTTGTTTTATAATCTCCGTTCGAAGGGTTCGGTTTCCAACACGGTGGTTACAGGCTGTCGTTCTGTGGCGTTATCATCAGAACAAGCTGCTCTTGTTTTTAGATTAAGCATTAAGGCCCGATCCAAATCCCCTTATATTTGAAAGAATGTTTTCATTTTCGCGGTGGATTGGGCATTAGATCCACAGCAGGAACTGAACAGCCCTTGGACTCCTGGAGCTGGTGACTTGTGCTGAGGGTGAAGGTGTAACTGGGAGAAAACTGACCTACTTCTTCCTCTGACATATTTTTCCTTGAGGTAAAGAATGGATCCGGTTGTTAAACTTATCAGGAGCAAAAATACGCTCTAAGAAGGCGGCAGACAACCCCCACGAAACCAAGCCAGTATCACCTTGACTCCTGAAATATTTGGAATAAAGGAATGGAAAAAGCATAAGGGGGAGTGCTGTCCTTTCCCAGGCCTCTGCTGCACGTGGGATCCTGGCCTTGAAACTGCCTCTTGCTCTGCCCCTTTTTCTCCTTTCTGCATCTCTTCCAGTCTGGTGAGGAATGTGCTCCCACTTCTTCCTCTGCGGTAATTCCCTGAAACTCTGCTGTTGAGGGCATTTGCATGTCCTTAAGTGGAAGCTGAGATTGATGTTTTGGGAAACTTTGGAGGTGATGATGAAGTGGTTTGTCAAGAATTCGGCATCATCCCACACCAGCGTCCTCAAACTTGTCCTGGAGATAAAAAGCCTGCATTTAAAGTGGGAGGGTCATAAGTGTGTTTGCTTTTTCCGTGAGAAAATAAATGACTCTCCCGTACTCAGCAGCAACAAATTCACCTGTAATTTGCGTGCTGCTTGTTTCTCTCTGTGCTCCACTGCTAAACACGCTCCAAGGCTTTTCTTCTGGAGAATGGTAATACATTGCTTTTCTAGATGAAATAATTTTCCTATTAGTCTCCCGGATTCCTCACGCACCGGGAGTGGGTGTACACGTGAACTGACACACACTGCACAACTCGTCTTCCAGCAGAGCTCTCAGGTTAATTACTAGCAGGCAATTCCTTTGAGAAATCACCATATTCAAACGTGACACCTACTGCAGCTAGCAAAGCTGGACCCTCGTGCTTGTTTTCTGCCATAAAAGCCTGGGATTTTGGTTTCTTCCACTCTTGATTTAACTATCAATATTGCGAGAGTACGTGTAGAATAAGAGTATCAGTTCTCAGAATATCTGATGTCCCCAAGGACAGCAGATCTAAATGAATGTTGTAAAAATATATATCTGCTGTTAAAATATAAATGTGCTGTGGCCTGGGACTTACAGGGTGGAGATAGATCCTGGGTACGTAGAGGAAGAGCTTCCATTCCTAGAATTGTTTGTAAAAGGGCCTTAAAGACATTTTTGTTCCAACCCCCTGCAGTGGGCAGGGACACCTTCCACTATCCCAGGTTTCTCCATGCCCCATCCAACCTGGCCTGGAACGTTTCCAAGGATGAGCAGCCACAGCTTGTCCTCAGCAGCCAATAAAGGCAGGTGGCTCTATCTGGGAAGAGATTTTTTGCCTTCTCTCTTGCCCAACAGCTGCTGCTGCCTGTGCTCTGTGGAGCAGTGAGAGAAAACACTCAAATGAATGAACATTTTTATCTCTTATGCTTGCAAAATATCCAAGACAGCCATGAGTGCTGGAGACGGCCCCAGCGGAGCAGCGAGCAGCTCATGCACACTCACAGCCCTGGCTGCTTGCAGCTCTCTCCTTAGGGCTCTATTTTCAGCCCTGGACTAATTTTGAACCCTGCTGTAGCTGCTTCCCTCTGCTTAGTTCTGCAGGGCCTCGTTTGCCCCGGTGCTGAGCACTTAATATCCCCAGCCAGGATTGTCTTAGAGCTTGGGCACACCCCGAGGTCACAGCGTGGGGTCAGCGCTGGCACCATCACTGCCTTGGGGGCAGAGGGGTCTGTCTCCTCTGTATCCGTGGGGTTTGGGATCCTAAATGCATGCAGAGCTCAAAAAAAAGTTACATCTTCCCAGGAATTCAAACACGACACCTACTGCAGGTAGCAAAGCTGGACAAGGACAAGAAGATGTGGTCTAAAAGACTCTGAAAATATTTCCTGACTGACTGGAGCCCGGGTCCCATCACATGAGGGGAAAGGGGGGGCTGGCAGCCTCCTCATGCTCTTGCTGCTCCGACAGCTCCAAATGTCTTTTTGTCCCTTGTACAAAGTAGTTTCCTGTGCCAGCCCATCACGGAGCCAGCCCCAAGGAGGAGAGAGCAGGACATTTTTCTTGGTAATGGAACCGTCACTTCAGTGCCATTCCCAACAGCACGGGAACGGTTTCTAAGGCTGTCAGCAATTCCTTATCTCCAGTTCCGTGGCTCGGCAGGAATATGCAGTGGCAGGGCCTTGTGCATCGGGGAACCACAGGAAACGAGCAACATTTTTCATGTAAATCAAGAAAACAAACGAAGCGCAGGTAGTAGGACTCTATTTCATTCATGCTTTTGTGTTATTTCAAAGGTAATGTATATGCAACTCAGCTGTTTTGCTGATGAGCGCAACAGGTTATTCAGATTTATTTCTTTTTTTCCCTTGCTTGGAGTGTTAGATGTGTATTAAACCCAAGAAATGGGACGGGCAGGGAGCGCTGGCAGCTCTGCTCCTCACAGAGAGGGGCTTCCCCCCAGCCAGGGACAAGCCCCACCACATTTCAAAGAACACTTGTGTTCAGCACTTATCTTCAAAGTGCTGTGCAAACATTAATTAATGACTCTGCTATTGCCGGGGGGAAGAGCTGGCAGAGGGAGGGGTGACAGCTCACCCTGCCTGCCTTCCTTGCTGGGAGCCTGAGCTCCCTTCTCCAGCTGCCAGGAGCGGGATGCTCCATCCCCAGGCCTCTGGTTATCCCCAGCAATTACAGCTCTGCAAGTGCTGCTGGTGGGTTCTGAGTGCCTGCATCAATCATAGGAGGGGGTTTAGCCTCTAAGATATTTTTATCCATAAGATTGTTTATTTTTAAAGTCCCTGGACTATGTTTAGGAGGATAACAGGTCAATAGCATTTACAGCCCGGCGGGTTTTCCCAGGAGTCTCATCCCACCATGCCTTGTCATTCCTCAGGCAACCCCAAGCAGGGGGATCCCAGGGACGAGCTGGGTGAGCACTGAAAGGGGTTTGAGTGTTGTCATGATCTAATTAATGAGCAAATGAGATGTTTCTGTCTTTCCATGTATCTTTATATTCATTAAACCATTTTCAGCAAGCACATTTGGATAGTGCTCAAACAAATCGGTTTCAATGGGGACTGTTGATTTTCTTTTCCCAGATGATTTCTTTCTAAAATGCATTTTTTTTCTAAGGACAATTTGGGTAAAACTGCATTTACCACAACTGTACAACTATGCAAAGGCAGAAGGACTTATCCCCAACTTTTTCGCCACTTAAACATTGTGGGAAATCCATGAATAAGTAAAAGGCGGGAGAAACGAACAAGAAAGAAAAAAAATAATCTAATTGGATTCCAAAATTCAACGTCTTCCCCCTGCTCCTGTCTGTGCAAGGTGCAAGAGCCCAGAGCAAGATGGAACATACTCAGCATCGTCATGCCAATAAATGGGATTGTGGAGCAGTACAAATCCCTGGCACAGGAACAGCCTGGCATCCAGCAACCCGGCACAGAGCCCTCCTCTTGCCCTGAGCTGGCACGGGGTTATCCTCAGAAACAACATCCTGATCCCTTGCTAAGTGTTACATTTGGGAATTCGCAGCCAACTCAGCCAACCCTTTCCAAAAAGCTGTTACACCGTGGTGATTTCACCAAAATGTTCATCGCTCAGAGGGAGGTGCTCACAAAGGAACAAACCTGGGACCGCCTTGTTCCAGCTCCCCCAGGGGATGCACAAAGGCAAACGCTGCTGCCAGGTCCTGGAAATGCATCCCAGCCACAGGAGGGATGTACCTGACCCAGCCTTTCCCATTCCCTGGGGCAGATTTGAGTTCTGCTCTCATGATACAGGGGATGTGTTGAGGACAGGGCTGTCATTTCTGCATTTTAAGCCTTCTTCCTCCACAAATATAAATCTTCATCCTGGGCTGAGGGGCCAGCACAGAAGCTCGCTCTGGGTGATTTTGATGTGCTCCAGCCCAGCAAAAACTGCCTCAAAAGCAAACTAGAGCTCCTCTAATTCCTCCACAGCAGGGTCTGGTGGGGGTGGGAGGTGGCTTCCCACAGCATTTTGCCTCATTCCCATTCAGTATTTTTAGCTCCTGCTCTTCTGGTGGGATGCAGCTCCTGGTTCCCCTTGCTGCCAGTCCTGTGCCACAGCCAAACCCTTCACCTGGCACCCTGTCCCCTCCTGCCCTGCCTGCAGAGAGGAGCCAAAGCAAACACTGCCCTCCTCACCCGCTTGGGCCCCAGCCAGCTCACACATGCTCCAACGCTCTTAAATCTGCAGCCAGAGAAATGTGGGAATGTACAAATTAGTCAGGAATTGAAACATCTCCATCCTGCTCGTCTGGATCTTATTTAGAGCAAGAACTTGACAATTGCAAAATTGAGACAGCGAGCAGGAGACAAAGCCATGGCAGATCCACCAGCAGCGAGCTCCGGCTGCTGGACCTTGGAGCAGACTCCTGGGGTGAGGGGTGGGCAGTGCCAGCCTGGTCCCCTCACTCCTGGCAGGGATGCCACAGCCCAGGGGCACACGGTGCGACCCTCCCTGCTGCAGAGCTGGGCACAGAGGGGGTTCTGCATGCCCTGGGGTGCCCATCCAGATACCCCCCACAATCCCTTCCAGTGGCTTTGCCACCTGCCGGGGTTGGCAGAGGTGTGGGCAGGACACAGCCCCACCCCAGGACAGCTCTGAGCGAGGTGGGCAGGACACAGCCCCACCCCAGGACAGCTCTGAGCGAGGAGAGTGACCACAACACCATAAGCAGTACGTGGGGATGAAACACAGCGTGGCTCGGGCTGGTCCCACCCTGCTGTGCCAGGGGTGACCCCTCTGTCCCTCTGTTCACAGTGCTGGGCCATCAGCTGTGGGTGCTGCCCACCCGTGTGGGGCTGCACGGCCCTGGTGCCTCTGTGCTGTGCCATCCCAGCCCGCTCCCCACGCGTGCCAAGGCTGCTCCCCGCCCAGCACCACCCTGCCCCGGGCTCCACTCCCTGCCCGGCGCTCAGAACCGGCTGAGAGCAGCCCGTACCCCTCAGCTGGCTCTGGGAACTGGGGTGAGGAGACCCCCAGGGCGGCCCGGAGCACGTGGAGAAGGGGATGCTGCCCAGGACACCCCCATCCGTGGGGCTGGGGCAGCGGGTGCCACCGCCTGTCCTGCCGGGCACACACACGGCCGCTGTGAGCCCCCCAACCCTCACAGACCCCCGGGAGCAGCCCCTGGCCGGGTGAATCCCCCGACAGCGCTGACTTACCGGCGGCCGCCGTCGACATCCTCGCAGCTTCGGGGGTCGCCGGGGGCTCTGGGCAGCTCCCCGTGGCATGGGAGCCCATGGCACGGCCCGGGGCTCAGCGCCGGGGGGCTCGGTGCCCTGCGCTCCCCGGGAAGGGCTGGGGGCAGCGGGGCAGCGCTGCGCTCCCCGGCATCACCACGGCAACTGCCGGCTGACTCACGCTGCTTCCCGGTGACATCAGAGAGATGCGGAGGAGGGGGCCGGGGGCTGCGGGGCGATGCCGGGAGCGGATATTCCCGCTTTGGTTTTGGTTAAACCTGGAGGGTGTTGTGCAGGGAGAGCTCTCAGATGCAGCCCCGCAAGGCAGCGCCACGCCGGGATCGTGGCTTTTTTTTTTCAGGAGAGCCACGGAGTGAGGAGGGGGGAAGATGCTGGAGCCCATGAGCTCTGAAAGCTGCCCAGTGCTGGTGGCATGGAAGGACTGGGACAGAGCCAGAGGGATGGGTGAGATCCCGGCCCCAACACTGCCCTTGGACCCCAGTTCTGTTCAAAAATTGCCAGATAAAGGAAACCAATTTCGAATTTACTTTGGATTCCCCTTGGTAGCAGGGCTGTGAATGGGGGCAGGTCTCTTTAGGGGGAGCGCATTGGGCTCCTCATCTTCAGGCACATTTCCCTGCACATCTTCCCTCTGGAACTCTGCCCTGCAGTGCCCAGCGCTTGTGAGTGGCATGGTGGGAGCTGAAAAGGGACCTTGCCTGGAAACCAGCCCGGAGCAGGCAGGAATGTTTGCTGGGCACACACACGGGCGGTTCGGGACCAGCACCAACCAATGCTCCACGTACAGACATTTTTCAGAGGGATTTGGCAGCACATTCGCTCGGGGCTGGGCCGTGCGGGGCTCCCTCCCGCGCCATCTGGTAGCCACAGTCAGGAGCACTGATGGCTCCATCCCCTCCACTCACAGGCTCCGTTAGGCAGAGCCTGATGTGACAAAACGAAGTATTTTTAGTGGGATGAGAGTCCTGCACGAGGCTCTGCGCTGAGCAAGAGCAGCGCCAGGTCAGCCAGCGATGCAGCAGCTACGCCATCCCCAAAAAATAAACTTTTATCAGCCCTCCATGGGAGCAGCCCCGGAGGCAACACAACCACAGGCAACACCCCCCCACCCGACCCCTCCCCAGGGCTCCTGGACACCCCTCCTTCCATGGGGCTGGGATCAGGGAACCCAACACTTGGGGCTTTTATTTTTAGCCCAGCAAACTCTAAATAGAGCCCAGGGTAACCCACGGGAATCCGAGCGAGCGCTCAGCCCGGGAAGTGACGGCACCAGGGAAGCCGCGGCTGCCGGAGCTGCACCACCAGGGCTCCAAAGGGAAAGGCTCTGTCCTACTTCCAGGCACCTGGGCTGCATGGAAACGCTCCAAACCACTCATGGATTGGGCTGCACCAGGCACGGCGCTGCTGCACTGGGGACAGGGGGCTGGCAGCACCAGTGGGCTGCTGCTTCTCAGACAGGAAAGGGAAGAGGAGGGATGGGGAAGGTTCACTGGAGGCCAGAGCGCAGATTTCAGGGAGGACTGTGCATTTTTTCTTTTTTTGGTGAATGTTCCCGTGTGGGAGCAGGGGAGGAAGGTGCCTGTCTGTGAGGAAGCCAGGAGTAGGGGGGTACAGGCAGAGAGCACCCCGTGATTCATCCCAGGCAGCCTGGCAACAGCTCCTGTGGAGGGGAAAACACAGATGGAGCAGGGATGCTGCAGCACCGATCCAACAGCACGGGAACAGCCAGCTGGTGTCCTTTTAAGGATCATTTTAAAGGTCTGAACTATTCCCCTTCTCTTGCACACTTCATGGAGGAGCTGTGTGGGGCCTGAGGGGGTCCAGCAGCCCACAGCACCTGGATCACCCCACTGGGGTCATGGGGACAGAGTGAAAAATCCAATCCCATGTGCCAAGAAATCCAGAGAGTTGTCCCAAACCCCTCTCCAGCCCTTGCACAGTGGGAAGGGGCTGAGGTTGTTCATGGCTGAAGCAGCAGGGTCAGCACAGCCCCAGGGGCTTCACAATTCCAAGGTTTGTCCTGCACAGCCCCGTTGAGGAGGAGTTCAATAAATAATTCAACCAAACTTGGGGCGTGTGGGAGCTGCTGTGGGTACAGGACTCCTGGGCACAGATTCCCTGGGAGCAGCCCTTCCTCAGAGGACAAACAGAGGTTCACTCCTACATAAATGTGGTTTATGCCCCAGCTATGGCTCATAAAAGCCAAGAAACCACATCGTGCATCAGCATTGCAAGTCTGCCATGAATAATTCAGTCTCGGGGCACAGCAGCAGCAGCCACACACCTGCACAGCCCCCAGAGGCTCTGCCAGCCCTCACCAGGGATTAGCAGTGAAGCTTCTGGAGCCACTGCTCCCATCGTGCACCCAGAGCCCTGGCTGGAACCAGCTCCTGCTCCACACGCTGCTTCCCAGAGTGGGAGAGCTCATTGTGCAACTGCTGATGGATCGGTAACAAAACCTGTTGGGAGGGCTGGGACTCTCCCTGCGACACCGGGGAAGCTGCACTGCTGCATCCCGGGGTGCAGGGTGAGTGCAGGACCCCACCATGCAGGGTTTGCATCCCTCCTGCAGCCCACAGCTGCATGTGCTGCTGGGGCCCAGCACCCAGAGCCACCGCCTGGCATCAGAGCTCTGAACTCAGCCTGGCATCTGAATCACAGCCCCGGCTCACAGAGCTGGGCACCTCTGCCGGTTTATTTCGGTCCAGCGGGGTCTGGTCCAGCCCATCTCGAGTTACCGGAGTCCCTCCCCCAGCTCCAGCAGTGCCCGGATTCCTGGTGACACTGGATCCGCGGGGCTCGGGCTGTGTCCCAGCTCGGGTCACACCCGCTGGCACTCACACCGAGCTCACTGCAGCCCTGCCCTCTTTCCTGCCGTTTTCCAGGACCAACATCCAGCTCACAAGTCCTGCGTTTGAAGTGAAAGCTTTTGAATCACAAGAGAAAATGATCTCTCCCTTAATTCTGCTCCAAATCCAATTTCCCTCTACCAAACCATCCTCAGCAGCTCCCAGAGCTGCTGCTTCCTTTGGCCAATTCCTCTCCTAATAAAATCAATTTTAGAAAAAGGCATGATCAAGCAGAGAGGACATGACAGGGTTGTCACCAAGGGGACAGCAGCCTGGTCTGAGCTCACTGGGCTGTCAAGGCACAGGAGTTCCCAGGGGAAGCATCTGCTGCTTCCATCTGTTTCACAGAATCACAGAGTGGTTTAGGTTGGAAGGGATCTTAAAGATCTTGTCCCACTCCCTGCCACCAGACCAGGCTGCTCCAAGCCCCATCCAACCTGGCCCTGAACACTTCCAGGGACGGGGCAGCCACAGCTTCTCTGGGAAGTCACTGGAACCCTCTCCAGGAGGAGATTCAGAGGAGCTGATGGGTAATAATTGTACAATATTCTGCTCCTCTTTAAGGGGCAGTGTGACCACGACCACCAACTCTTGGGAGAAGAGCAAGCACAGGGAAGGAGAAAACCCAAACCCAACCACTGGGATGGCAGCAGCAAATCCACGGAGGGCTGGGAACGACTCCTGCCACACCACTGAGCTGTCAGCAAAGGCTCATCTCACCAACACCAAGCTGCTTTTCCCAGCCAAGTGCAACCTGTGCTTCCCTTCCCCGCCCTTTGGGACGGATTTGGGCCCTGCTGGAGGCGGCTCCCGGGCTGGGGCTGCTCCTCATCCCTGCTGGAGCACCCTGGGACACGTCCCTGTGCCAAACACAGCCAACTACAGCCCATCCTGTCACTCACACAGCAGCACCTCTTCATTTCTAAGGGGTGGATTCCTGCCCAGACCTGCTGTACCAGTTCAGGTTCAGAGGTGCCATTATCTGATGACACATCCCAAGCTGCTTTAAGGTAATTTTAATTTTTTTGTTTTGATTTTAAATGAGTGGAGAGCCGGACCTTTGAATGGTCCTGCTGCTGAGCTGTGCATTACAGCAAACCTCAATTAGGGCCTGACACCAAAACCACCTGCATTTATCACCACCACATTTACCAACGTGATCTGAGCAAGCAGCATTTTGATGTCTCACACTCCAATCCTCCATCTCTCATGGGACACAATGGAAATGACTCTCAACTCCTCAGCAGTTGCTGTACCTGTTAAATAAACAGGCTGCTGGCAGGTTCCTTGCCCTGAACATGGACAAAAATGCTAATTAATAAAAAACCCAAGCACCCCCAAAACCCCAAATGAACTCTACAGATTCCCTCTCCTTCAGAGAAAGAATCTCATGCATTTCCACCATCATCAGTTGCCTCCAAGGCAGCCACAGAGGGGGCCAAGGTTTGGAAGTGCTTCCCACATCCCCAGAGGCAGCGCTGGCACCACGACAGCCAGATGGGAATTTTGGTTACATCACGTGCAAGTTGCTGCATCCCACCAGCTGCTGCTTGCTGGAGCTCTTTTCCTTAATGAGGGTTCCCTTGTTGGGAAAGAAAAGACTTCAATTTGTCAGTCAACAACTGTCAAGATAAATCCATCTTCAACGGCATCGGAACATCCCAGGGGATCACCAGATTGTGTTTCACAAAGCCCTTGCAATGAATCACCCCAAGAGCAACTTTTTCCTGAAAAACAGAGGAATAACTTCCAGGTGTAAAAACCAGCTGCTGAACCAGGATTTCCTGCAAAAACTCTGCGTGACCACCTCTCAAAATCCCCCACTCTCTGAGAAACTTGAATTCCAGCAACCTGCAGGTACAAGCAACACTGAACAACGTGGATCCATAAACCTCTGCTGCTCCTGCAAATGATGCTTCAGGACACCTTGTAATAAATCAAAAAACTTTATTTTGAAGATATATTATAAATGTACAGCACACACAACATCAGTGTCTGGGGTTATGTGTGAGCAGGTTTAAAGCCTCAGCATTCATTCCAGCCCTGGCCGTGGGTTCCACATCTCCACACACAACAATTCCAGCCCAAACAGGTCTGGCTTTGCCAACACCTCCCTAACTCCCAGGAACACATTTCAGAACGCAACAGCAACTGCTGCAAATGATCACAAATTAGCAGCATTCCTTGCTTTTGGCCTGGAGGATTTCTGCAGGGAGCAAATCCCTGCTGGTTTTCCTGCTCAGGGAGAGGTCAGCGACCCAGGCCAGCGTGGCCAGAATGAATCCTGAATTCCACAGGCTCAGGGATGTCTGCCCCAGTTGAAGCTTCAGAAAGGTAATGTTACACCTTAGGAAGAGCTGTGCATGCCACACGCCGGCGTCAGAGCCAGATCAAAGTTATCCTATGCGGTACCTAATTGTTGTATACACAGGTGAAATGAAAAAAAAATGTGAAGTCAGTACCTTGCAATGTAATTTTTACTGGTGCTGCCTCGTGGGAAGTGCTGGGTAGCAAATCACATTCGTGTACAGTTCGTTAAGCCATGATAAAAATATGCAAATTAAAAATCTCTACAGGCCTCTGTTGCCTGCTGCAACAGAGACACTTGGGTTTGTGGGGCTTTGTTTAAAACGTGATCCAATTTCCTCCCTCTCCCCAGAGCACGATATAAAACTATACCCAAATTCAGTAAGAATTTAATGCATTGACATTTACTGAAGTTCACATGCTGCAAACAGGATCTGCATTGAAGATCTTCAAATCTAGGGCAAGAGGTCCTCAAAAAAACCCCTTTTTGCTACACCTGGACGTGGGGATGGAGGTGAGAACCACCATGGGAACATTCACGTGGATGGAACACCCCGTGCAGGGAGGTGGGGATGCCCCCCCTGCCCTGCCACAGCCAGCACAAATCCATCTGAGGAGGAGCTGTCCCAGAGAGGGGGATCCAGGCAGGATCTGCAGAGCTCAGGGACTCTCAGTTGGATGGAAACACCAGCTGGAAGCGCCGCTGTTCTGTTCGTTAATAAAAATGGTATTTATTATTAAAAGTAGAAAACCAGGGCGGTTGCTTTGGATGAAACACTGGCTATCCTGTGCACAAGACTTTGGGAAAATTGCCACTGGAGCAGAGATCACAGTAATCTCTCCCAAACAGGCAATGTTTGCTGACAGTGTTGCTATACATTCGTTTGGTGCGATGCTTATTTCAACAACTTCCAAAATACATTAAAAGATCCTCAGCCCACGGATCACAACGCCTAAAAAAAGTAATTGTAACAGTCCTAACTAAAGAGGATTTCAATAACCACTAAAGAGTTGCTTGGATATGAAAAATCAGTCTCTGAAATGCGAGTTTGGTTCCAGGAGAGGAGGAAAGAAAGGGGAGGTCAAGGTTTGGGGCAGGTCTGTTACAGAGGCTGCCACGAAGCAGCCACGAGCTGGAGGTCTTGGAACTCGTGCAGGAGAGAAGCTCCCACCTTCCCAGAGGAGGAATGCCCTGATGGCTGCTTTGGGAACAGTGCAAGTCCATTTTCCAGCTGTGAGGAGAACAGAAACATCCTTGAAGTGGTGCAGAGCCCGGCGGGGTGGCCCCGGGTGGGCACTGCCATGGAGGGATGCAGCAATCCCAAAGGAAGACTCAGTGTCCCTGCCCAGCAGGAGAGGAGGAAAGGCAGATTCTTTGGGCTGGAGCAGGCAGAGAGGTTCAGCAGGAGAGTTAACACTAGCTCGGGCTCACAGGTCAGGACAATCAAGGTCCAAGGTGCAAAGCAGCCACTGGCCTTTTTTTCCAAATGCATCCCTTTAAATGCATCCCCCCCTAAAAACAGAGTATAAATACGAAGCCCTGAGAACAAACTTCCATGTAGCACATTGCCATGACAAATATCAGTGTTTTGATGACACAGTTATAAGTTAGATACATTTCAATAAATAGCTGGCTACTTGCAAGAGGCCTCCAACATCCAAGGGTACAAGATTGTCTGGCTACCAATGGGGCAAAGAGCAGGAACTGTAAGGATCACAGGATTAGTCACCTACCACCCCATCTCCTCCCTGCTCCATCTCACAGGCTTCCAAATATTCCCCTGACCACCTTCAGAGAAAGTGAACTCTGGCATGTCTCTGCTAGTTTGAACTTGAACTGCAAGCACAGGACCCGAGCCTGTGAATCCTCACTGCTGTGAGCAGTTCTTCCTCACAAAACCTGCTGCTTTTATTTAACAAAATGTGTCCCATGGGCTCAGGGATCTCTCACTGGCCCCCAGAGCAGATCCCCCAGTCCTGCAGCCAGGGACAGACAGGACAGTTCCTCACCAGTTCAAGTCACACTCATTCCTTGTGCCCTGTGCCCTGCACTTTGCAGCTCCAGAGTGGTGACAATTCAGTTTTTGCAGGTTTTCCAAAAAACTGGGCCAACCTGTGCCTTTCCAAGCACAGTGGACTCAACTCCCCTGTGCATTTTCAGGGATGAAGGAGCAATCCCAGCCCTGGGCTGGTGGGACACAGCCCCTGGTGTGATTCACCACTGATGTCTGATCAATTCCTTCAGCCACGGGGTAGCTCTTGGTGGGTTTCAATCAACCCCTGTGCCTTGCTGCTAACACCACACCTCCTAAATTCTGGTGTCCTTCAGTTTTTGGCCACTGCAAACTTCAGTTCCCACAAACCAAGCAGGGCTCTGTTCAAGCCATCCCAAACAATACCTCACCCATGGAAGTGTTGAGTTCTGGAACAATGAAATCCAGCAATAACCACATCTTCTGAAGCCTCCCAGCATCCTAAAAATGCAGAATTCCTTTATCTCTATGGTCTCCCAACTGCTACTGCTGAACCTGGGCCTTCTCACCTTCTATTACACAGGAATAATTTGTTTTCCTGATGCTTTTCCCCACACTTTATAACCAGCTCAGAGGCACTGAGGGCTCCTGGTGAGCACTTTTATCCCTCTGAGCACTTTTACCCCTCTCAGCTCCACAGTCCATCCATGGACTCCTGAAATCAAACCCAGCATTTCCCAAGCCTTTACATTCTTCAAGGGCCATAACTGCACCCAAGGATCTGTTTGCTAAGTCTGAACCTCTCCTTATCCATTCAGAAGCCAAAAACCCCTCCCACCAAACTACAGGGTAGTTTTTCCCAGCTTTGCCTTCTAAAAACACTCATTAAAAGGAATATTAATCAGAATCCTGACTGTAGAGAAGGACATTTCCCTCTAACATTAAGAGCTTCAAGTAAAAGAGTCTTCTGGTATTATTACAGGCAAAAAGCTTCAGGAGTAAGCAAAAAAAAATGGATTAAATAATCAAAACCTTTCATAAGACCACAACATTCAGTCACAGCTACTCATGAGCAGCTCTGCTGAGCTCACTGGGGTGCAGGATCAGGCTCCTGGCTTCAGTTGCAGGACAAGGTTATAATTTCATTTCATGTTGTCAGTCTATTCTTAGCAAGAGCCCACAAAAAATGGTTTTACTGTCCAATTTGAACAGAAGAAGCATCTCTATAAAGTTTGGAATTTCTAAATGTAGAAGTAAATATTTCAGCAGTCATCAACTGTAAAGCTTAATATGAAATTACAAAATAAAAAAAAAAATAAAAGAATGCTGGGATAGCAAGACAAGATCAAATCTCAGGCTGTTTTGATTTCCCCACCCTTCATATTAATTATGAGAAATTGGCAACTTCAGTGCCTCAGCTGCACAACAGCACAGAGCAGATGCCAAGTTCAGGCCAAAACTTGTTGTGGGGTTTCGGGTTGCATCTTGCTGCATTTTTGTTTAAAAAAACTCCAACTGCACATCAATCCCTCCCACACCTCAGAGGAGACTTGCAGAGCTGCTCAGGATCTCCCTGTTTGACAGGACACCTTTGTGCTGCTCAAGGACAGGGTCTCCACCTGGTTCCTGTGCAGTTTGGAGAGGCAGGATTTGCCTCTTCTGCCTTCCCTGCAGGGCTGTGAAGCACAAGGGATGATGACAGATGTCAATCACATCACATTATTTCCACCAAGTTGAAAATAAACCCCTTTTTTTAGCAGGCTGCTAAAAAAGCAACACCTGCAGAGCCCAGTCATAAACACCAGCTGGATATTCACAGTGAGTTCTATTCTTAATAGCTCAGAATTCCTCTCTGAAATCTCAGATCAGCCTCCTGGCAAAATAGGAAAGACCCAGCCTGACACTCTTGGCATGACCATGGTAAAAATAAGTATAAAGAAAACCCTTTTCTAACTCAAAGATAGCAATTGCCAGCGTGCTTTAAATACCTTAACCAAGATAAAAACCTGTGTGCTTCTGCTGCTTTACAGATCACCAGCAACCCCCTCCCCATGCAATTCAGCTGCTTTTTTTGTAAACAGAATAAAACCCCCACGAGCCCCTTGCCAAAACTGTGCACATAAAAATGGGGAAAAAAAACCACAATGTGAACATATCCCTCCTTGCAATGGGATATGGCAGAGCATGAGCTTAGGAATTGCAGCCACTTGGGAATTCAAGTCTTGATGTGGTGAATTCTGTGGTGAAAGAGATCCTGCACCTCTGTGGTACCTGACAAGAGAACCTCCTGCAAGTACCACCCCAGTGGGACTGCAACAACACTAATGCAGCAAATAAATAGGAAAAAGTAATGCTATTTATTAGAATTCCATCTCTGAATGATTCTGCTTAAATTAGAATGCCAGATAAACAAGCTTGGATAGAAATGTGCTTGCTCTCCCAAGATTTGGGCTTTTAAAAAAACATTTCCTAAGAATCAATTTTATTTTATTTTTTTTTTAAAAAGCAGTTTTGCAATTTGATAAGAGCCATAAATTAATACTGTATGGAGATGATCAATATCCTATGCTAGTGGTCAGTGACCTTTTGTAAACACCAGCCAGATCCTAGCAAAACTGGCCAGAAAACTGTCACAGGCCTTTTGAACGAGCAGTATTTCTTTCCAACAATCAGATTCTTAAGCGTTTTCACAAAACCTTTTTCCTATTTTTTTTTTTTTTTTGTAATATATATACTTTATTTTAAACCTAATACCTGAAAACATAAACAAGTCCTCAAACCTCTTCCACTAAACACTAAATCCACAAGGCAACTCACTCCTGCTGGCCGTAACTACGAAAGCTCTCGTGCGAGAGACCCCTCCAGCCAGGATCTCCCCCATTCCCTCCCTCCCTCCCTCCCTCCCTTCCTTCCACCCCTTCCCAACCATCCAGGCACCCTCCCGTGGAGGTGGAGGGGGAGTGAGGGGCAGGGGGAAGTGGCACAGTGCACTGGCAGCTCCCTCTACGTGCGGTTCAGCGTCTGGAAGATCCGGGAGATCTGTAACATCACCGGCCCCGTCTCGGGATCGTTCATCCACTGAGTGCTGTTCAAGGGGTTTTCAAGCATATCCTCGAAGGCTGCCAGGAAAATGGGATGGCAACAGTCAGTCCTTCAATGTTCCAACAGCAGCACAGTGAGAAATAGCTACAGCTCCAAGGCAGTGCCCAGAAATGGTGGGAATGCACGAGGTGGGTTTGGAGCCTCAGGTGGTGCTGCAGGGTTTGTGCTTTGCTCCTCTCTCAGCACTGAATTCACTGCAGACACTGATTAAACACTCAGCCTGGATTTACAGGCCAGCCCACAAAACCTCAAGGACATGGGGCTGAAAAGGCAAAGCCTTAACAAACGTGTCCAGGCCTCGGCCTCCAGGCTCATGCCATGAAATTTATCCAATTCTGAACACTCCTGCAGCTCCACTCCTCTGATCAGAGCCTTTTCCACATCCCAGCCTGGATTTCTTGCACCAAAATCCTTTTCCTCACTGGTGCTTAACCATGACAGTTCATGGAAAGCAGTCAGCCCTTGCCTGTCCCCTGTGCTGCCCTTTGGCTCCTCTGGAGAGGAAGTGAAGCCAGCAGGAGCAGCAGCACATGTGCCAAAGTCTGCACAGAGCCAGCACAAGTGCAGCCCCTCAAGCCTCCAGATCTCAGCACTTTCTCTTTCCATAAAGGCCCCTGGAGCCACCAGGGAAGCAGCATCTTGTTCCTTCTGCCTGGTGTCTGGAGAGTCAGGGGTGCCAGGGAGGCAGAAGGGGAAAAGTTGGGTGTGCAGAAAATCTACCTCAATTTCTGAACAGGGAGAGTGTCCAAATATTTAACTAATATTCTTTCTGTCTTTACAATAAGCTTTGCTGTTTGTTTGCTTTTTTTGTTGTTTTCTTTTAGTTTTTCTGGTTTTCACTGCTCTACTCATGCTGAAGGAACCAGTCACTGCAAGAGCCAAACTGCAAATCTGGCAGAGGAATGGGCCAGGCACTGATTTAAGCCCTTTGACAGCCACTGAGCTGGGCTCCTCCTGGACATTTGGAGCCAGACATCACAGAATGGGACAAAAAAAGCAGCTGCACAGTCACCAAAATGTCAGTGTTGTGAGAGCCTGGCCCAAGGTCAGGGTCAGTTTTTCCAGGAGTGTCAGTGCACAAAGCTCAAGTGGGAGCTGGAAGTGCCCAGCACCTCTGAAAGGCTCCTCATTAATGCCTTGCTCAAGGTCATGCAACTTGCCTCCAGGAAAGCCCAAAATAAAACCCACATCTCCCCTTTCAGCACTTGGAACTATTTTCTTTTACACAGACTCATGAGCTCAAAACTGAAGATTTATCAATATTCTGTGAGGAACTCATTAAATGCAGACCCTCATTATTAAATCCTGTGACATAAGCAATTTGCAGATGTATCACTAGGAATATATTCTCTGATGTTCACCCAAGCTCCAGCAGCTCCTATAATGGCATTTCATTTTCTATTTATACTCTGAGCTGCAGTGTGGAACCCCTGTTGGAAATGAAGAGACCATTTGTTCAGGAATCAAGAGTGGGAAGGTTCTGCTCTTGGATTATTTAAAGGCTTGCAAACTCTCCTAATTACATTTAAAGCAGTATTTTTAAAGGCTCCCTCTTGAATGAGCCGTGCACACGGCCTTTATTTAAAAGCATTGCTTTAAATAAGTTTAGAAGCCAAAGATCAAATGCAAAACTTTTTATATCTACATGACAGAGCCAGTCATTGTTCTGTGCTGTCAGAAAGAGCAATTCCTCAGGGATTTGAGGCTCTGTCAGGCTCCTCAGCTGGGCACACGCTGTGCCCACAGCCCTCCTGACCCTGAGCACAGAATTCACCACACAGCTGAAACCCAAGCAAGGGGAAGGGTGTTTTCCCATTTTATCTCCATTTTGATAGGCAAAGCCTTAGCTCAGCCTTCTTGTTTGGATACTTTTCCACAAGTTCCCTTCTGTCTCAGTGACCAGGCCTCGCACACAGGGAGCTGCACAGCAGGAGACAGCCTTGTTTTTTCTGTGAAATAATCAGAGTTCTAGACAGACATTCCTGATTTTTCCCCTCGTGGCCAAAGGGAGCACACAAAAGGTCTCCTAAATCCACAAAAGCATTGCAGCCAGCAGTTATTAAAGTTCTGAGTTCAGCAAGTGTAATCCTGGGGAATTAGAATCATTTCTGGGACAGCCCCAAGGCCTGCTCTGGGTTCAGATGAGCTGCAGGGTGAAGCAAACAAACAGCAGAGCTGCTGCAAGGGAGGAAAAGGCTCCAGAGCTGCCCCTGACCCCCAAAGGGGGCTGGCACCACCCAGCTTCTCCTTTGATTTCCTGGCAAACCCAGCAGGAACCCACACAGGACTTACCTAGTAGAGTTTTAGGGTTGGTGAGCCCTAATTGTACCACTGGGTTTTCTAAGATGGCTTGGAAGAGAGGGCTGTTGGTGTCAATGCCCTTGTCTAAGTCCTCTGGAGAAGGTTTCCTGTCTCCCAGCAGCCACTCACACTGAAAGAAATCATCAGGCACACCAGATTTCATTAGAACCAAAGTGTCTCTGCTCAGAAGTTTTGCTAATTGAAATACTTTTTAAAAATATTTTTCCCTCTCCCAGTTAAAGCCTGAGCAGCACATTTCTTCTCACACATTCATTTGTACCACCCAGCCCAATATCCCCTCTCCAACAGCAGCCAGCACTGGATACTGAGGAGAGGATTCCCTGGCTCTCAGCTGTGCCAGAAAAATTTTCCTTAATATATAACAGGGGATTAATTAATCTTGGAGAAACTTCCTGTTTTCTGCTTCCACAAACTGTGGAAGCATTGTAATTTACACACTGCATGGCTTCAATCTATCCTGGATCATTTATTCCTGTCCTAAACCAGTTATTCTTGGGAATACCTTTTCCTTTCTCATGACAGCACAACCTCTTTTGCAGACTGTGGTGAGGGAGTTTCTCAAGAGCTTTTTGAAAACCCAGCCTCAACCTCACAGAGCCCGAGCTCTGCTGAGGAGCCCAAATCCTTTGTATTCATTCCAGTTGTGTATCCAGTCTGAAAGAGGCCCAGAATTTGTGCTCCTGAATCTGCAGGAAGAGACTTTCTGGCAGATCAAAACATGATCCAGCCCAAGGATGAGAAGCACCAGTGGGAGCAGCAAGGGATGGGAAGGATTTTTGTACTCACGGCTGCGTTTTGCTGGTTGTTGTTCACTCTGAGTGCATCCACCACTTCCTTTTCATCAAATCCCATCTCCATCAGGGCAATGACAGCCTAGAGCAGAACCCCACAGCTTAATGAATGTTCCATTTAGAACAGAAATGAGAGCAATTATATCCCTACACCTTCTGTGCAGAGCTTAATGTGAAGTAAAACCCTGTTTGTTTCCGTTTGTCAATAAAATTACTGACAAAGTTTCCAAATACTCTCTATCAAAAAGTGTCTTTGTTATGGAAGAATAATAAATCTTAGGAGTGAAGGTAGTTCCTACCCTCAACACTGGAAGATGAATGCAAGGCAAAGAGCAAGGGTACCTGGGGTAGAAAAGAGAAGCAAAATGAGGAGAAACACCTCATTTTGGAACTCCTCTCCAGTCACAAAGCTCTTGTTCACATCTCACTGACAGGTCAGCCTTGATGTGCACTTGTGCTTCTATTCACCCCATTTAATTTCACTTCCCAGATTTATTACACTTCTGGTGAGGGTGATGTATCCACAAATACCCAGATACTGGGATGAGAATGTTTCATTGTTTAGAAGCTGCACCCAGGCCATCAAATGCATTTGCAACTTAACCCAAATCTCAGAAGAGCCAGTTGTAAACCCAAGGTGCCAGATGGCACAGAGCCCCTCCTGGTGTGCTCCCAGTGGGAGAACGACACATTCCCACTGCAGATCTAAAAAAAATGGCAACTTCTGTCCTTGCTGCAAGACTCCAATCTGCTGGTGGTGCTTTTCCTCATTCCCTAGAACAATAATGTTCTTCTGTCATTTCCATAGAATCATGGAATGGTTTGGGTTGGAAGGGGCCTTAGAGATCATCCAGTTCCAACTCCCAGCCAGGAGCAGGGACATTTTCCACACAGTCCAGTGTTTTCTGAGCCCCATCCAGCCTTTTCTACAGCCAAAGGACCTATTCCTGTCCTGCCACCCTTCCTTCCCAGGCTGCAGTGAAAACAGCAATGCCAGGGGTCTGGAGCACACTTCAGATCCCTCAGAGGGTTTCCAGGAGCAGAAGTAACAGTGCCACTCATGGAGATCCTGCTATCTCAGACAGCAAAGCATTTCTGAGGTAAAATCCCTGAATTTAAACACTCCCTGAACACTTCCACTGAAATACTGCCAAGCTAGCCCAATACCCATCTACCCAGAAGCCCAATACCCATCTACCCAGAAGCCCCATTTCATTTATTAACTAAACATTTCTTTGGCTTTCCTGGTGCCCATGAAATCCCTGCCAACCCCACCAGCTCCACAGGGGATGAGCAGCACCCACCCGTGGGTCAGGACGGAACTCTCTTTTCCTCCGGATCTTCTTGAAGATTTCCGTCAGCTCATCCTTGGCCTCCTCCCCGCCCTCCTCCGAGCTGGGCCCCGCAGCTGCCTCAGCAGAAGAGGCAGCACCTTCAGCTGGGCCTTCTGCAGGAGCCTGACCTGGCAGGGGAGCATCCACAGAAGGGTCATCAGCGTGTTCTATCAACCACTCCATGGCCTGGGTCACCGACATGCTGGAAGACACAGGGGAACACCGGGGTCAGGAACTCTCCACCTGCATTCATTCATTCATTCCCATGGTGGGTGCACCTGCAGGTTAATTAGTGCCTGAAAACTCATAACTAAAGTTTTAGAGCAAATCTCAGAGCACCTCAATTCTCTGGGCATCCATGATTGTCTCTGAAGCTGGGAAAAGAGGCTCCAAGTCCAGCTTGGACCTGCGGCCCAGATTTTAAAAGGCATTTCTGAGGGAGTCACCTCCCTCTCTGCTGCACCTGCTTTGTTTCCCAAAGCAGCACTGGCTGTTTGCAACTGTGGGCAAAACTGCCAGCAAAGCACCTTCCAAATTTACACTGGAGCCACATCTCAGGTGCCAACAGCTCTGTTCCTCAGGGGGAGGGAGCAGAACACCGTGGTGTGACACCATCACTGCTGTGCAGTGTAACTGCTGCAGCTCAGGGATCCTCAGAGATCCCAAACTCCTCTTCCCAACATGCAAAGATAACAACAGTGCAAGGAATGTGCAATTCCATGTGACATGCAGGAATTATTGCATCTTCATGGAAGGGAAAAGCCTCTGCCTATTTGGCTTTTCTGGTACAACACGAAAGATGCAGGACAGCAGGGGAGAAAAGTCTTCCTGAGATACTGGAAAAGTGTCACTGGAATATGTTGTGGAGTCTTATCACTAAAATTTTTCAAGAATGGCACAACAAACCCCTCAGAGGAGTGAGGCAGTCCAGCTGGCTGTTCTTGGGGCACGAGAAGAACTACATAACCTCCTATTTTCCTGCACTCATGCTCTGGACTTCATGATATTCTTGGAATTTTTTAAAGATCAGCACAAAGTATATTCTTACAGCTGAAAGGCTGGTGTGGATTGGCTAAGTTTGCCCTTTGTCGCCCTGGTTTTACAGGGCCTCATAAGTTGTAACACTGTAACAGTAGTTTTCTATGCTTTTTCTGTAAACATGGTTTTTGTTTTCTTAACTGGCTGGGATTGTTTTGCACTTGTGGAATTGTTTTTTATTCCTTTCTTTGGGGTGGAGAAAGATGATTGACCATGTTTTTGTCTTGTAAACTTTCAGGGCTGTTGACCCTTTTCACCAATCCTTGATTGTCTTTAAAAACATATAAAAATAAATAAATAAAGAAGGACGAAACTTTTAGTCGGTCCTGCCTAGAGGTTCAACTACTACTCTGAGACCCGTGTGTTTCTTCTGTTACCAACTGTGCAACAGCCCTTTCCTCTGTAAAATGTGACTTTAAAAGCTGAAGAAAATGTGAGTTTAATCCTTGGAAACAGTGCCAGCCTGGCAGCCCTGTGACCCACAGACCTTGCAGAGCACATCCAGCCCTGATCCCCCCTTTCCCTGTGCCACCTGCACTCTGCCTGAGGCAGCGCTCCTTGGAGCCAACGCTTTTCCCAACCTGGATTGAGGTGACCCACATAAGGAGAGAAAAAAAGCTGCAAATGTGTGTGAAAGTGGCAGGCAGGTGCAGGAACACTCACTGGTTCAGTCGGAGGGCTTTGACAGCCCTGCTCTCTGGGAAGCCCATCTCGGTGAGCTGGCGTAGCGCGATCTCGTCCACCCTGTCCTCCTCATCCTCATCCAGCATGGCTACACACACAAAAACAAACAAAACAGAGCTCAGATTCACCCCAGCCTCACATAAACCCCTGTGTCAATGGAATGGCATGTGTTAAGTTCAAAGCCCATTCTCTCTCCCATCCCTCCTTTTGTTTCTGTCCCCGGTTTGCCACCTCATCATGTTAATTTGCTGCACTCAGCTCGCTCCGGCTCAGATTGATTCTTCCAGGACAAAGACTTTGCCCAGATGTGCTCAAGATCTCAAACAAAAGGCCACTAACTCTCACATGACTATGGGATTTCCACACAATTAAATAGATGAGATTCACTGAAGATCTATTAAGCATTTCTTTAGAAATTAAGTTGGATCTGGCCATAGCAGATCTCAAGGATGAACATTTCCCACCAACCCAATCAATAGCCACAATTTCTCATTTTCCTATCCTCTTGTGCATTTTTAACTATTCTTTATCATCCCTACTACTAATTTTTAAATGGAACTTCTCACCCATCCCAAAGGCACCTTTTATATCCATGACTTTTATCCCCAAGGTGAAACTTCTGCCACCAAGCTCTCAGCAGCTTTGCTGCCATATCAGTGTCTGAACTTCACTCTGAGCCCACTCCTATGCTCCAGAAACAAATTCCCAGGGTTGAACCAGCAACTCTAAAGATGTGTTCATACCATTTGCCTTCTTAAACAGTTCAACTGCATCTGGGTTCAGTGCTAGCAACTTCTGTGCAACTTCTATGAGAGACACTAAAATCTTCCGGAGCTCTGTCTGGAACTGCAAGAAAGGAAACTGTCAAAGCATTTAGACAGGAAGTTACCAGCCAACAGTGAATCTTAATGTATCTATTGTTAGTAACACAGCAGCAGCCTGGCCCTCCCTACACAAAGTTGCTTTATTAGGGGATTATTTTCATTGTTTAGTCTCTCAGGAGGTCTGGGACCTTCCTCTGAAGTGTTACACGGAGGCAAAAAGCTCCTGGGCAGAAAGGTCCTTTTATTTCTACCACACCCCATGGGCAGTGGTCAAGGAAGGGAAAAAAACCACTGTAAACCCCTGAATTATTTAAGACTGAAGAAATAAAACCTCATAACTTCACATTTGCCACATCCTAAATACGCTCTGAGGCTTTTCCAAGCACAAACAAAACATTCAAAATCACAATTTAGGATAGTATTTCATTATCACTTAATAGCACGAGCTGTGTCCAAACCTTAAGCTATTTAATACACATTACAGACACCTGAATTTCTCTTAGAAAGAAAAGAGAACTGCATTAAAAAATATGAATAAATAAATATGAAAAAGCCAGTTTGGATGTTGGTGTGTGAGGGGAAGCAGATGCAGTACTTACATCCCTCATGTTGTGGTGGGTGACGGTGCGGTCCACGCTGCGGGCGGGCAGGTTGGCCGTGGCCTTGAGGATGGCATCCTTGTCAGGAGCCTTCTGCTCCTGCTTCCTCTGCAGGGAAGGGAACAGGAGCACATTTCACAGCCCATCAGAGCAGAGAACACAGCAGAGAGTTTCATATTCCTCCCCGAGACACCAAGCAATGCCACTTGTAATGCCAAGGATTAACAGCTCCAGGGCCATCCGGCAGTTACAGAGCTCAGCTGGGCCTGTTGGGCTGCCCCACTTTCAGTCCTGACACCTAAACATGCAGGGGAGTGCCAGCATAAAGAGGGACAGTGATGTATCCCAGAGAACTTGGAGGCCTCTGGGTTTATGTGATACATCAACGTGCATAAACACCATCCTGAGCCTCAGGAACAACTCCAACAAGACAAAATAAAACAGTAAGGGGCAGCATTCCAGCTCCAGAGGCTGGTGAGAGGGTGATGAGCCACACAGAGCTAAGGGCAGAAGACAACCTGGCAGCAGGCCAACATATTTCTTTGGGTTTTCAAATAAACTAAGGTACTTGCTGAACTGTATTTTAGTTATTAGACATTTGTTCAAAGATCAAATCTATGACATTTACACAGAGTGTATCTGTGTGTCGTATTTTAAGGGAAATGTTCTCAGAATGACAGTTAAAAATGTAAGTTTGGAAGAAATAGGAAGTAATTCCTCTAGAATTTAACTGGCAGCATGTGCCTCTCCAAGGAGAGCACATCACAGCAACCCTTCCACACAACAACAACAAAGCAATTCATCCAAAGTGTTTGGGGCTCACCTTCTCCTCTGCAACCACATCTGCCATCTTGGGGAGCAGCGTCGGCGCGCGCTTCTTGATCAGCAGCAACACATCTGTGAGAGAAGGACACTGCCACGGGTTAGAGAGGCTGGGAGAGCAGCTCCTGCAAGATATCCCTCAAATTCTATTGTTCCTGGAGATGAATTTTGTCTCAGTTCCATTTATTTAGCTCCCCATGTCAAAGCAGAGAGTAAATGTTGAAAATGTTTGCGATTTGCCCGGTGAAACCCAAGCTCCTCCTTCCAGACCGAGAGGATTCAAACCCAGGCAATCTCACCTCTGTCCTGAATGTTCTCCTCCAACACTGTTTTGGTGTCTGTCAGCACCTTCTCAGAAGTAGCATGGATCAGCTTATGATGTGTCACAGTTTTGGGATCCTCCAAGCTCCCGGGAAGACACTGTAAGAGACAATAAATACTGCAGATCAGAAGACAGAAATGAGGCTCCTTGTGAATCTCTTGGCACTCAGGATTCTCCACATCCAAACTGTGCATCATTTCCTGGCTTCTCAAGAGCTTAAGCCAGAGGTCTGTGCACATAAAGCATTTTATTGAAGAAAATGAGGTTTGATTTGTGCCTGTGTGAGTGGATTTGTGCTTTCTCAGGACATTTCTCTCACGCTAAATTCTGCAAGTGCAGGAGATTTGGAGCAAAGAAATGATGCTCCAGCACCCACTGCCACATGAATTCTGATCACTGAGGTCCCTCACTCTTAGTGAGCAGAAATTGGTATCACAAAATAAAAATGCAAATCTACCAAGAGTAGCAGTGCTGTGCAGGAGGGAAGGCTGGAATGATGCAGTGTGTTCTCATTTGGAGTGTCCAAACAGGATTCCCTGCTTCACCTCATAATTATTATTGACTCTCAGAGTAAACAAGCCACTGCCAGCAGTGATTTTGGTTTATCTGACCCTAAACTGGGCAGTTTCTGCACCTTGTTTCAAGCTGAAATCAAGAGATTTGGCTGCTGGAGCCCTAACCTGGGTTCCTGCTGAAAGGGCTGAACCAAAGCTCATTCACAGCTCTTCTTCCCAACCATAAATAATCAGAATACAATGGATTTTTTTCGGTGTGTGCTCATTCCCTTACTGCAACTCTAAATTGCATGTCAATTAACTCACTAGGAAATCAGTTCAAATCCTAAAAAAAGAGTGCTCACACAGGCCTTGAGCTGCCTCCTCCTCACACCAGAGTGGCTCCAGATGCACAGTGAGAGATTTCAGGAACATTTATTCCATCAGTGCATCTAGAGGCTTCCGATTCATTTGAGTGCAAAAAAGAATGCAAAGTGCTTGCAATTCCAGCAAGGCAAAATTAGAAATAACAACCTGAAATTGCTGCTGCTGCTCTCACCACAAAAACAGGACACTCAATACTGACCTCGCCTGCCCTGCTCACACAAACAGCTTTTAATGACACTTCTGAATGTTTCTACCAAGCCACTTCCAGCACGTCTGCAGGAGAGAGTGTTCATCCTTCATGTTGCAGAGCCATTCCCAGAAATCCCTCTGAAATCCTGAATTTTGGTGGAGCTTTTAGTGCTGTTCATAAAGGAGCCCTTTCAGTCCATCATCACCTTTCCTGCAGCTGATGGAACACTCAGCTCCCTGCTGCTTTCCCAAACAAAACGAACTTGTTCCCAACACAGATTCCAGCTCCTCACCTGAACCTGGGTTTGGTTCTGGTGCCTCACTGAGATTGAGGTGAGAATGTCTGAGTCCTGCTTTGTCTGACAGGAGCTTCCTGGGGATCCTCCAGCTCATGAAGGGCTGAACCAAGGCCAAGGAACACATTAAGAGCTGGGAGCACCTCCTGTAATGGATCTGATAAAGGGCCCAAAATGCCTGAGTACATCAGGGGAACATCTCTGCAAACAGGCTCAGAATATTCCTGTTACAGACCCTGAGGGGAAGAGAGGCTGGAAAAGGCAGCTGGGAGGTGTTTTTGGGGTGGGACACACAGACCTATTTCCATTTCTCCCCAGCAAATATAAAGGAGTGTGTGGGGACAATCACATAATAAATGTGGGCAGTAATTAATCATAAAATGAATCAGGTAAAAGTTTAAGAAAAAAAAAGAAAAGTTCTGTGGACACTGATTTTTATTTCCTGTTCTTCCAACCACTTCAATAACAACTGCAGAGAATAACATGGGCACTACAGACCCCAAAGAGGCTGCTGAGTGAAACACTTGGCTTCTCTTCATATTTTAAATGCCCTGAAAATAGAAAAAAATACCTGACCAGCAGAGCCTTTACTCATTCCCACCTTTTCTTTTTAATTCTGGAGCTCCCAGCAGGCTGCACTGCCTGGCAGGTGACAAACATTTGCCACAGGTGCCCGAGCAACTGCTGAAACCCTAAGCCCTGGTGATGCCAAACACCCCTTGCAAAGCTTGGAATCCTGGTAAACCACAAGGCTTTGTTTGTTTTTAAACACAAAAAAGCTTCTTTGTTTTGTTTTGTTTGCTTTTAGTAACAGAAACATTTGAAAATAGCCCTGACACTCCCTCCCATTAAACTCGGGTGGCTTGAATCATCTATTTAAACAAATGTTACAGGTAAAGGGGAAAGCCAGTGGGGAGGGGATTTATTTCTTTAACTAAAAAAAGACCCCAAAAGATCAAATTTAGGGGAAATAAAGACATCAAGAGTGGCACTTCAGAGATCAGCCAGCATTTGAAGGTTATGGAGGGAAAAGTGGCCACTTTCCAAGTTTCAACCTGTGACAAACATCTCCCTCTGCTTCCTGAAAGAATGATTTCAGAGACAGTCAGGAACACAACCATCAGTCTCTTGGAAGAGGTGGCTGCAGAAATTATCTCAAGGTGTTATCAAGATTCAGGCAGGATGAGCAGGAGTCATGATTTTTCCAGGTCTATTTTTCCCCTCCATAAAACCATTTATTACCCATTATGGTTATGGAGATCCGAGCCAGGATGGATTTTTGCACAGAGCAGCAGAGATTGAAATCAAATATCACCCAGAGCTATCAAATTGTCTCTAAATCTCCTCTCTGTCCATGTGAAACCATCCCCCCTTGTCCTGTAAATCTCCATCCCTCTCTCCCTGTTTTCTGTCAGCTCCCTTCAGGTACTGGAAGGATTCCTGGGGCATCTTTATTTCACTCAGGAAATAAAACCTTTAACCCTTCAAATGGGAATTAAGTGGTTACAAATCACAGGGATCTTCTCCAGTTGCACAGGTTTGATGCAAGACTTCAAAGGCAAAACCCCCCCACCATAAAATGGGATTTAGAGAACTGTGCTCCCACAGGGAGGAGCTGAGGCTCCAGCTCCAGTTCCAGATCCTTCAGGAAGAAATGCAGCAGGTCAGGAGTGCAGCTGCCAGGCCAGGCTGTGGCTGGCCCCAGGCTCCTGGCCATGGCTCACCACGTCCCACGCTGCTCTTGTCAATCAGGACAGCAAAACCCAGCTGTGGCAGAGCTTCCAAACCCCAGTTCCAATTCCAAACTCAGCCCAGAGGCTCTGAAACCACCGGCTCTGACACTGACAGCCCAGCACAGGGAGACTGTGCTCCCCTGCTCTGCTTTGGGCACCTTTTCCCTTCCACAGTGACAGTGAGAGACCCTTTGGCCACTTCCATCAGGATCTTGTTGTTTAAAGCACGCTGAGAGCGTTAAAAGAGCTCTGATCTCCCCCAGAAAACACCTCAGTTCTTGCCGTGCCAGCACAGGACGAGGCGGCACTAAAATTTTAACAAAACAGGTGATTTCCCCTCCACAGTTCCTACCTGCCCTCTTTGTTCAGACACAGAAACAAGCCTGGAATCCAGCACGGGCTGGGGATTTCTGACACCGCCGCAAAACACACGCCAAGCTCCGGAACCAAATGTTACCGAGTGATTTCCGCCTAAATCCTCCCGTCCCAACACACAAAACTCTCCAAACGGGCGTTTTCTTTCCATAAAGAACAATTTCACGTAATTCGCGGGCTGGGGGAGGCACACACAGCAAACCAGAACACAAAGCCACCCGTCTACCTGAGCTATTTTTTTTCCTCTCTTTTTAAAGCCATTTCCAGTGCGTATAAAAAAAAAACAGTTTTCCTCACGGGGCAGTTTTCCCTTTTCCCGGACTGTTAACTCCGCTGGTTCCGCCAGTT
>VZTZ01016862.1:303647-318497 GCA_013400955.1 Drymodes brunneopygia
CCGTGCTGAGCTCAGCCTCCAGCCCCAGAGCCCACGAGAGGGAGGAGATTCCTGCTCTGCAAACTCTCCAGCAGCAGCAGCAGCTCCCTTCAGGAATAATTTGGGAGTTTCCCTCCCCAAATTTCCCGCCTCAAAAGAGTGGCCCTGGAGCTCTGGGTGCCCCCGGGGTGGAACGAGGGGACAGAGCAGGACCCGAGGGTGGCACTGGGGTGACCACAGGTCCTTGTGAAGGGCTGAGCACCAACTGCCAGACACATCTCAGCCACCAAACCCACCCCAAAAACTTCTCTTTCCTGCTGATTCCTGGCCACCAAATCCACCCCAAAACCTTCTCTTTCCTGCTGATTCCTGGCCACCAAATCCACCCCAAAAACTTCTCTTTCCTGCCAATTCCTGGCCACCAAACCCACCCTGAGAGCTTCTCTTTCCTGTTGATTCCTGGCCACCAAATCCACCCTGAGAATTTCTCTTTCCTGCCAATTCCTGGCCACCAAACCCACCCCCAAAACTTCTCTTTCCTGCTGATCCCTGGAGGTTTCACTCGCTGCTAATTCTCCCTGCTCCATAGAGGGAGCTGAAGTCTGGGACTGGCTCAGGTAGGAGCCCCTGGAGCTGGGGACAACAAGGACAAAGCTCTGCTGGGAGTTATTTTAAACCAGCAAGGAGTGACCTCCCAGCAGGATAAATCCAGTGGTGAGGAGCTCCTGGTGTGCACAGGACCTTCCCCAGCCATAAAGGGGCTCTGAGCAGTCGCTGCTGCAAAGGAGAAGCAATATCTGGAGATGAATCTGAAGCTGAGGCAGGGGGGGAAAAAAAAAGATATTTCTGCTTTCTGGCCCTCTCTCGTGTTGAAGCAGCGCTTGCCTAACAAAAGTGGAACACTTTATTTCTGTGCTTTGAATGCAGCTCCTGTGTGCTTGATAAAATGAAGCCATAAAATTGCAAATACGAGGCAATTTGACTACTGATGGCTAATGCATCATAAAGGGCCCGGGGAATGGGAGCATTTAAAAATACCCCATCTAAACACTGGGCACTGCCTCCTTGCCTTGCTCCACAGCAGAATAAATAAACAATATGTGTCTATTACGTTGATGTTGTCCAAAGCCAGCAGAAGGAGTGCACAATGTGTTGCTTGCTCTTTATGGCTGATCCATTATGCCCAGGGACCAGCGTGGGAATGAGGAAAGGGGGAGCCAACAGCTTTTTCCCTTCGAGGGAAGGCTCCTCTTGTTTCACATCCCCAGGGGAATTATTTTCAGCAGGATTCTTCCCTGTTACCCAGCCTTGGCCTGGGCTCTGCCCTGGTTTTGGGGGGATAGCAGAGCCAGGGGAGGGGGGGACAGAGCCCACAGCACTCAAACACCCCCTGTAGTGCAGGGAAATAGAGGGGGAGCAGCTCAATATTAGTGTTGATTCCTGCAGGAAACAAAATACCAGGGAGCCAAAAAAGGAACACGGAAAGAGACTTTTCACAAGGGGTGGAGTGCCAGGACGAGGGGGGGATGGCTTCAGACTGACAGAGGGCAGGGTTAAATGGGATTTGAGAGAGGAATCCTTCCCTGTGAGGGTGGAGAGGCCCTGGCACAGGTTGCCCAATCCCTGGCAGTGCCCAAGGCCAGGCTGGACAGGGCTTGGAGCAACCTGGGACAGTGGAAGGTGTCCCTGCCCATGGCAGGGGTGGCACTGGATGAGCTGGAAGGTCCTTTCCAACCCAAACCACTCTGGGATTCAAAGAGCAGAGGTGTGGGAGCAGGACCTGTGCCCTCCACAGTCCCATTCCTGGACTCATTTCTCCTCCTGTGAGGACTCCAAGGAGCTGATCCCAAACCAAGCAGTGCTGGTGGAGTGGGAATATCCAGCTCGGGGGAATCCACAGCAGCAAACCCCGTCATCTCTTTTAAATTGTCTGAGAGTGGGAGGAATAAAAAGAGAGTGAAAATTACACACACACACACACACCCCCCCCCAGCTTTTCCTGGGTGATCTCAGAATTTATTGAGACAACTCCTGTGGGATGCTCCATCATCTCACCCTGTTGCACTGCTGGCTATGAAAGGACATGCAGGATTCAGAGCAGCAGTTTGAATCACCAGGCAGGACCACCAAAAGGGGCCTGCCCTTCTTTATTCTCTCATTTATATCTCTTTCTTAAGACAATCATGGATTGGTGAAAGAGGTTACCACCTCTGTAAGTTCACAGGATAAAGACACGGTCAATCATCTTTCTCCGCCCCAGGGGAAAGGAATCAAAAACAATCTAAAAGTTCCAAACAATCCTGGCCAGTTGGGAAAACAAGGACTGTGTTTCTAGAAAATGCATGGGAACTTCTGCTACAAAATGACAAACATGGAACCCTGCAAAAAGCAGGGTGACATCACCCCAGCCTTGCGTATCGACTCTTCTCCTGCTGCTGCTGGGGGAGGGAAGATGATAACAGGAGGGATAATGAAGCAGCCACGTTCCCTCCAAATCAAACCCGCTCTCCCTTCAGCCGAGGGAGAGAAGGGTGAAGAACTTCCCCTCGGCGATATTTCTCTCGGTAATGTGTTTTGACAATTTAATTTAGGAGTCATAGAGTAGCGAAGACAAAGTCACCCGGTGGGTGGACATCGGCGGGTTCGGTTGCCTTTGTGATGAATTGGTGATAGTGCAGAGATGACAAAACAACACAGGGGGACAAGAGGGAGGCTGGCAGCACTGTCGGCAGCGTGCGCAGGATAAATTGAACGCTACACTTCATCCAGGAGCTGCAAGGTTCCCAGGCACCCCGACGTAATTTATGAATTGCAATTAGCATTTTATTACGAGCTGCACCTATCGCCCGGGTTCAGGTTTTGCAAGAGTTGCAGAGTGAAGTTTTCTGAAGTTTAAAGCACCTGTTTATTTAAATTATTTAAATTAAAGCGATGCTCACAAGTGTGCTTTGCTGTTCTCCAGCTGCAGGGGTGGGGGGTCTGGGTTTCTTGGGGAGAGGTTTGGGGATTCTGGCAGCACACACGTGTTCTGCATGTGCTGGACAGGCTGTCCCAGGAGTGCTGTGGGGTTGGTGTAGGATCTCCAGCCAAGCAGGAGCAGCAGGGCCTGTCTGTGCCCCACAGCCGCAGTTTGGGGTCTCAGCCGTGCCCCTGCTCCCACTGGGCTCTGAGTCTTCTCTCTGCAGCTCTTGCAGAGCCCTGTCCTGATCCTTTGGGGTCTGATGGTTCCCAGATTTATTTCTCCTTTTCCTGAGACGTGGAAACTTCTGTCTCCTGCCCTTTGGCGACTCCCCCAGCCGGCCAGCAGAGGAGCAGCCTCTCCTCCTGCTCCCCTCTCCATCCCGGCTGGGAGGCAGAGCCCTTCTGCTCCCCCCGCCCTGCAAACAGAAAATCACCTCAAAAACCTTTCTGAAAAGGGTGTTTTAAGCTGGAAACTGGAGAAGTTCGTGGGCAGTAGCCAGCGAACTGCCAGCACTGCTTCAGAACCCACAGCACCCCAGGAGGGTGCCCAGTCAGGGATCCCTCTGCCCATCCAGCTTTGCCTGGGGCCAATATCCCCACGCAGGGACACAGATCTATTGTAAAAAATAACTCCAGAGTCACTCTGAAAGGCCCCTGACTGTGTTCAAAACGACTCTGCAGGTTGTTATAAATATACAAAGCTTTTTGTGGGGATATTCATGAAATTCTATCACCACTTACCCTGGCTGGTAATGGCCTTGTTTATGTATGGGCTCTCTACCTGGCTTTGCAGCCTCTCCAAACACAATTCCATTACGGTGTTTAACTGCTCTATCAGTGTAGTACTTAGCTCTCTCTGCTTCCCAGCACAGCTCCTTAATGGCCAGGGAAGGTATTAGGCACTGCAGTTTGTGAGTATTCAAAAGAAAGTTCAAATCTCACGATGTCTTTATTTTAAAATTCATGGAATTTCTAAGTACCAACTTGTAAGCCATGACCAAACAGTCATTTCTTCCTTAAACAGATTTTTTTTTCCCCCCTCCCTCCTCTTTCTCCTCCACCAGTTAACTCGATCTCACCACAGCTCTGCAGATGCCAGCCCCTCCTTGTCCCACTGGAGTGTCCCCAGCACCCTTGGGGTCCCCACCTGCTCTTTCCTGCCCAAGAGCAGCCACAGCTCACAGCAAGCAGGGGGACACGGCTCTGAGGGCACCGTGGGGTCACTTTGGGGGGCTGTGGGGCAGGGAACCAGCTGTGCCCACCCCGAGGAGCGCTGGGGGGAGCAGATCAAGGGGGAGAAGAGGATTGGGATTCAGGAGAGCATTTTAAGGGATGTGCAGTGCCTGTGTGAGGAGGGTGGCAGGATCAGGCCACTGCTGGTGCTGGGGACACAACAGGGCTGGGAATTGTCCCTCAAGTCCTTCCTCAGCAGCAGCTGAGGTGGGGGTGACCCCAGCTGGGCTCTGGGTGCCACCAAAGCTGCTCCATCACTGCCACCCCCGTAACCCTCCACCCCCAAACCCCTGCCACACAAACCCTTGTGGTGAGTTCCTGGTTTGTGTGCCACACAAACCCTTGTTGTGTGTTCCTGGTTTGTGTGCCACACAAACCCTTGTTGTGTGTTCCTGGTTTGTGTGCCACACAAACCCTTGTGGTGAGTTCCTGGTTTGTGTGCCACACAAACCCTTGTTGTGTGTTCCTGGTTTGTGTGCCACACAAACCCTTGTTGGTTCAGTCCTTCATGAGCTGGAGGATCCCCAGGAAGCTCCTGTCAGACAAAGCAGGACTCAGACATTCTCACCTCAATCTCAGTGAGGCACCAGAACCAAACCCAGGTTCAGGTGAGGAGCTGGAACGTGTTGGGAACAAGAGAGCTTTGTTTGGGAAACAAACCCACTCCATCAGCGTCCTCCTTTTTGGCACTGCATGGATCCAGTTCCCGAATTTCTCCCCTCAACCGAGAAGAAAAATCTTTCAACTTCGTATCCTAAAGTCCCGAATTTCCACTTGCCACAGAGAAGGATGAATCCCCCCCTCCAGCAGGCACTGCTCATCCATCAGGTGCTGCTTAACCTGCGGCTGTCCCCGTGGCATCTGGGTGGCAGGAGGCAGCTGGGAGGATTTGCCTTCAGTTTCCAGCAGATCGAGAGCATTTCCTCGTTTCCCCGTGCCTTTTGGCAGGATGTCACGATTTAATTGTTGGAAACAAGAGCAGGAAATATTAGCAGCACTGGCACAATAGGATTTTAATTTAGCTTCAGGACAGAAATGGGTCTCTAGCAGAGTGCCAGGCTCCAGGATTGCCTGTGAGTACCAGGAGCCTGGAGTTTGCCTAATAGTTTGCACGACTGGGGTAATTCTGCAGGGATGCGAGGGACTTAATTGGGCTCGTGCTTAAACACCCTCGTAATGCGAGGCACTCTGCGTGCTCCCAGCATCGTTATTAAACAGCCCATTTCACTTTTTAATGATCATCTTGGATCGCTGTAACTGTGATCAGCAAATAATCCCGGACAAATAAACATCTGTCTCCAGTGTTCCCCCAGCTGGGGCTGCTGCTGGGCTCTGAGAGAGGCTGGGACAGAGGGACAGCAGCGTCCCCAGCCCCAAGGGACCCCAAATAATCCCTCTCTGCCCAGGCTGGGGGGCTCAGAGTTTGGGGTGGGCCTTCAATACCACCACTTGGACCACCACTGTCTGCTCAGGCAGGAGGAGGGTCTCCCCCCCTGCCCTGACATCGAGGTAAAATATGGGGCACCACTGAATTATTCACTTGGCGAGAGGGGCTCTCAGGATGGTGCGTTGCTCTTCTGCAGTGTAATTAATAGTCTTTAGATTAAATATGAAATCATTCCCGCTCATTAATAATTCAGCGGCAGCGTGGCGATCTTGGGAGAGCAGCAGCACTTCATATTCCTCTCAAGTCTGGTGCCTAGAACGCTTTGGGGGAGGCGGCCGCCCTTTCATCCATCTCAATTACAGCTGCTGGCTGCTCATTTCCTTCTTCAACGTCGTTTTTGCGGAGGTGGGAAACTTTTCTGCCCCTCCGGAGCCGGTGCTGGGCGGGTCCTGGGAGGGGCCGGTGCTCTGCGTCCGCTCCGGTGCCAACCTCGGGGCTTCCCGAGGTGTCCATGGCAAAGCCGGGCAGTGCCAGCAGGTTTTTGGGTTGGTTTGAGCTCAAAAGCGCCTTCCCCTTCCTCTCTGCGAGCCCCGAGCGGGGTCTGAGTGTGCAGCCCAAGTTCCAGGCGGGGGTGGAGGGATGGGAAAGAGCTTCCCGTGCCCGAGGCACCTGCACTGCCACCCTGCCATCGTGCTGGTGGCCTCGACGGCGGAAAAAACCACCTGCACCAGCCCCAGCTCCACAAAAACCCGGAATTCTCAGCAAGCAGGAGCTGCCGCAGCTCCCCTCCCTCCGTGGCAGCCCCCAGGCCCCGGCGCTGTGCTTTGCGGGCAGGATGGGGACGGTGGCTTCTGCTGGTGCTGACAACGACCGTAATTCAGCTTTACACCAGCACTAAAACCGGAGGAAAAATTCACGTCCTGGGACGCGTGTGACACAGTTGCTGCTGAGGGGTGGATTTATGGGCAGCTCCCAGCAAGGAAAACACCCCGGTGCACACGGAGAGGTGAAATCAGCTGTTCCTGTGGGGACAAACCCCTGCTTCTCCTTATTCCAGCGTGGTCAGTGGGACAGGGCAGGGAGGGAAGGCAAATCCACGTTCTGATGCTGCTGCCGGGCTCGTTCCCGAGCGCTGGACCCGTCCAGCATCCACACAACCCGGCTGGGATACAGGACTGCTCCAGGGCAGGAAGGAGCAGCAGACGGATGGCTAAATCCCCCCGAAGGTGGCACCTGGAGCAGCAGGAATATTTCGGGATGCCAGGCTGTGGGGCTGAGCCAGCAGCAGCTCCGGAGGGTCCCTGCTTTTTGCGGAGCGCCGTAATTCCCGTTCCCAAACAGCCGAACAAATGCTCGACAGCTGCTGCAGGAAAACCCGAAATCAAAGCCAAAGCCCCGGGGTGCAGCAGCCGGGAGGGGAGAAGGGCAGGAGGAGGCTGATCCCGGCACAGGGCAGGGAGTTGCGGCCCTGGGCTCGGCTGGGTGAAGGCAGCAGCCCCAAACTCGGGCGCTAAATGTCACCTGTCCCAAGGAGCCCCGAACATCCCCGTGGCTGCCGTAACCTTTCCGGAGCCCTCCCGATTCCCCGCGAGCTGTTACGAGAGGATAAACTTGTTTGCACACCTGGCTGGGTTTTAAATAGGTTGAATTCCTTTGTGCCTCGCAGCGGCTTCCCCCTGGATGAGTCAAGGACTCGTCAGCTGTCGGAGCTGAACGTGCCGGCTCCGAGCTGCCCCCGCTCCCTCCGCCAGCATCCCCCGGGAGCGGCTTTTGGCCCAAAAAGGGCCAAAAGGGCGGGGCTGCACCCAAAATGCTGCGTTCTGTGGGGTGAAGGGAGAGGAGGGGCAGCAAGGGGTCGGAGGGGGTCGGAAAGGCTCCAGTGGAGTCCCAGGGCATTGAGCATCCTCCTAGGAAGGGCTGGTCCACAAATCCACCCTCTGCTGCATAATGGGATCCCCACGTCCTGTGGGAGAGTGACTGGGGTGGTGTGGGACGATTCTGGGGCTGGATCCATCCCCAAATCACCCCAAAGGCGCTGAGGTGCCCAAAATGGGCACAGTGAGGAGTGCCAGAGCTGGAGAGACCCTGAGCATCCTGAGGTTCCCGCGTGGTGATTCCTCGTTAAATCGGACACAAAACCAGGCACAGAGTCACAGAGGGTCACAGGGCAGATTTCCAAGCCCTGCTTCTTTTGGGGACCCTTCAGCGTGGTCCAGTGGGATGAAAAAGCAGAACCATGAGGGAGGATGGTAATGAATATGGAAGCCTTCTCTCCGGGTAGTGCACGCTCATAAATGAATCCACTTTATAGAGCCATAGCAGAGAGGAAATGACTACTCGGAGCCTGATTTATCTGCTCAAATGCTTTGTAGTACTTCAGATTAATAAAAATATTTAATAAAGAATCAAGTTGGTTTATGCAAAGAGAATCACATCCCCTGTATTTTTATTACTGAAAAATTGGAAGCGGGAAGGAATAATGATATAAGCTACTGTATAAATGACAAAAATACCCATTCTAGTTATATGCATTGCTGTACAATCCTTTTCTATCCTATAAACATAATATATTCTTATGCCTATTTCAACTGATTCAGTAGTCATATGCTGCATTGTGCAGTTTAATACCATCCCGTCCTCAACAGCTCTGGCAAGTGATTAAATAAGAAATAAATTCTGCTGTCATTGCATTTAAAATCAAATCAAGGATCATTTGTTACCCCAAACGAACCAGTTATCCTGCCTCTGCTCATAAGGAGGCTGCTGTTTGCTGAAGCATTTAGAAATGTATATATAGTAAACTCTTTGCATAATGGCTTGTACTGTAATATGATCTTTATGAGCCTCCCGCTCCGGAGACGCTCGGCAGCGCCAATAAACAGCACATTGCTTTTTTAATTTAAAGTTATAGGTATGAGACACTCCACATTCTCTCCCTGTGCTCCTCCCAGCCTCGCTGGCGGTGCCAGGAGCTGGGGGCAGAGCTTGGTGTCCCCCGGTGTCCCCCAGACCCCGAGTGGCACCGCGGTGACACCCGCACAGTGCTGGTGGGTCCTCCCCGAGCTCTCCAACAGCTCCCACGGAGAAATCCAGCAGTGCCACATCCCAAACACGCAGGGAACACCCCCAGGAGGGACAGACAGACTGTCCCACTCACCAGGTATATTAAATTTAACGTCAGCCCCTCGTTAATGGCCCCTCACGTTGTAATGTGTAATATAAACTTACAAATTAATTGCGCCACCTTCAAAAGCTTCCTTAACTGCTGCCGGAATGAAACCTGCCTAATAACCATCATTTCAAAGCCTGTTCTTGCCAGGGGATTGTGTCTGACCAGACTCCTTTTGTTGGCTCGTTGTTTTAACTCCTCTCCTCCCCAGGAATTGCCATTTTTTGGCCACCTCCAAGTTCTCACTGGGATCTACCTGAGAGCAGCTGCTCTTTCCTCTGGGATTTCATCCACAGACAGGTGAGCTCGCATTGCTGAACCACCTGCCCCGTGCTCCGGGTGTGAGGGAACCTCTTTCCTCAGAAAGAACAAAAATCCAAGAATTTTCATTTTAAAAAAATGACCATTGTAAGGAAAAAGAGGTTCCCTGAGGTGCCCTGTGTGGGTTTGGGCATCCCCAGTGGCTCCCAGCCCTTCACCATCAGCCACAGACCCACCCCGGGCCCCACCAAACCCACCGGCTGAATTATTTGTTGTAAATTATTTGCTCAGCTCTAATTACCAAGTTTTGGCACCCATTAGTTAAACCGGTTAATTTTATTACGGGGAAAACAACAAATCACGGTGCTGACAATAATGAGGATGAACAGGCATTTAATTATCCTTGTTCTAGACAGAACAATTATTAATTTTTGAACTGCAAGAAAAACCTCATTGGAAAAGTTTGGGGTCTGGAGGGTTTTGGTGGGGAGGGGATGTTCAGCAGTTTCAGGAATACCAGGAGCTCCAGGAAATCAATTCCTGCACCAGCCTCTTCCTCCTCCTCCTTGGAAAGGGCAGGAATAAAACCAATAAATTTTTGTCTGGGAGGGAGGGAGGGGTTGTTAAAAGAGATTTCGAGTCACTCTTGCACTCACTGCTGGATCTGGAAGGGTTTGGGGTCCCTCTGAACCCAGCAGGACACAGCAAGAGGATCCCCACGGATTTGGGACAGCACAGATCCCTCCCTCAGCTCCTTCCTCGAGGCTCAAGGAGAAGCAAAACCAGCCAATAATAAAAGTTGGGGGAATGAACCTGCAGCTGGAGGGAATCTCATCATTTATCCCCGGTGGTCAGTGGCACAGATAACATTTTTCAAAGTGTAATTGCAGTCAATTGTGCTTTCCCCCCAGTGCCCGTCAGCTCAGCTGGGGTGATAAATGTTGGCTTTTAAGCAAGAATGGATTGATTATTAATAGCTTAGATACCAGTTACAGGAACTGCAATAAAACTAGATTTTAATTTCCCTCTCTATTAAGGGATCTCATGTTTCATTCAACGTAGAGAGAAAATAGGGGGGTTTTGCAGAGATATTAGATTTACTGCCGCTATAAAGGATCATTGATGCACCCAACTCTGGGCTATATTTGACTGATTTTTCGACAAAAGGCAGCTCAGTGGGTCACTGAGTCCCCCTGTGCCCAGCCCTGAACCTCCCTGGTGTCAGGGAGCAGAGAGTTCATGGAAATCTAGAGTGGTTTGGGTTGGAAGGGACCTTAAAACTCATCCAGTGCCACCCCTGCCGTGGGCAGGGACACCTCCCACTGTCCCAGGCTGCTCCAAACCCTGTCCAGCCTGGCCTTGGGCACTGCCAGGGGCAGTCACAGCTGCTCTGGGCAACATCTCCACATCTCCAACATTCCTGATCTCCCAGCCTCCCTCCTGTGCTCTCCTGCTCCCCATTAAACCCAAATTCCCAGCAGAAAATCACTTAGTGGGGGTAGGGATGTTTTGGCTGTGATTTGTGTCTAAGTCAGGAGCAAAAGCATAAAAGCTGCCTTGACTGAAGAACAGAGTTGTGCATTTTAATCTCTTATAACTTACTTTTATGATGTAATTCTGAATTATGTTATTGCATTTGTATTTAGAGAGCGCACCAGATGGTGCATGCAGTAACACTTTAAATTAGGGTTTCCCAAATACACATTAAATTTAGATTTAATAAGACAGTTATCACACGGGAATTAAATACCAATTGATTATTTAGAGGGTGCCACAAAGCTCAGCAGAGTGTGCAGCTCCTTGCACTGCAGCTGGCACTGGCGAGGGACCTGGAGGGGGCACCCAGGGGTCCTGCCAGGCACCCACGGCCTCCCTGGCTCTTTGTCACCTGGCTGGTGACACTTGGCAGCGCAGGGTGGACACGAAGGGAGGGACACTGCTGTCCTCCCCCAGCCAGGCCAGCACCTGTGTCCCAGTGCCACCCCCATGGCAGCAGTGACACCCAGTCTGCTTCCAGTGGTTTGTCCAGACCAGCATCACCGCTGGGTGAATGAAATCACCCCCCTGAGGGCACCTGCAGCCACATCAACCACTCACAGCCCCTTGGCTGTGCCCAGCCGTGCCCAGTTCCTGTCACTTTGTGCCACATGAATGGGCTCGTCCCTTCCCGAGGCTCCTGGTGGCACAGGGACATGTCCCTGGGGACATGGGACAGCTCTGCCTGGCAGTGTCCCAGCACAAGGAGTGGGGGATCCAGCCCTGTTTCCAAGTGGGAAGTGATCACAGCTCAGCCAGCTCCATTCCGTGAAAACATTTAAGATCCTTTGCCGCCACTGATTTATATTTTTATTTTTATTACTATTATTATTATTATTATGCCGAGCCGCAATGTGCTGCTCATGGACTGCGGGTAATTTACTTTTCTAATCAAATTGATTTCCATTCAAATGAATTCTCTTGTCCGTCTCCATTCCAGTAATGTTATTTTAAGCGTGAGCTCTGCCTTGGTACAAATGTCTAATCAAATGGGGAGATGCAGAGGGCAGCCCGGTGCCTCCTGGTGAATCACTCACAAGTGAAATTAGAGATGCTTTTAGGTGCAATAATTTATGTATTGTAACTCCTGGTGAGGCCCGGTGAGTGAGATTACATCGCCCTCCTGGATTTATCTGCCTCGGTTTGTGGCTCGGCATTTCTGCCTTTTTTCCCCTCCTTTTTTTTGTCCCCTCAAGGGATTGGACTGATCTAATTCCTCTCCTAGATCCCACAGGGATGAGGGTTGGCCCCACAGGGCTCTGCCCAAACCTGGCAAGGGCCAGAACCACCATGAGAGATTTGGGTACCAAAACCCCATCCCTGCCTCATCCCAGCCCCAGCACAGACAGCCAAAAATCAAGTTCCTGGCTGACCTGAGCAACCCTTCATTACCCCCATGGGCATGGCAACTTTCTCATCCAAGCGTCCGAATTGTCACCGTGCCACTGCTGTCACCACCCCAAGGACGTGGCTGTCTGCCACACCAACCTATCCCTGCCATCCCCATCATTTCTATCTCTGTCACCCCAAAGTTACCCTACAATAACCCCCAAAGCCCCCCTGCAGCCCCGCCCGGAGCTGATAGATGTGCCGGTGGCGCCGCGACTCCTCCGGAGCGGCCCCGGAGCGCGGCGGGCACGGCAGGAGTGATGCACTTCCCACTCCTCAGCCTTTATTTGTATTTCTGTGTCCTGCACGATCCATCTGAGCCGTCGCCGGCGCTGGAGTGCCGCTCCACAGTCGATTATAACACGGCTCGGAGCAAAAGATGCATATAAATAAGAGCAGCCCTGGAGCCGCCGGCGCGGGGCTGTGATTTATGGCAGCTGCTCCAGGGCCCGGCTGGCATCAATCTCTCACTGCCCTCGCACAGATGGGGCAGGAGGGGCAGCGGCGGCACCCCCGGCTCCCCCAGCTCTCCCCCGGGGCAGGAGGGGCAGCGGCGGCACCCCTGGCTCTCCCAGCTCTCCCCCTCCTGCTGTCCCCGCCCTCGCTGCCCCCCCTGGGGCAGAAAGGGGTGAGGGGGGCTCGGCACGGGGGCTCAGCTCTGGTTCCCTTTGCTGCATCCCTGGCTGCAAGGGCAGCGACCAACAGCTCCTGCAGCGGCCAAATCCTGCAATGAGAAAATCCTGCAATGACCAACTTCTGCAATGGCCAAATCCTGCAATGACCAACTCCTGCAGCGGCCGAGACCTGCAATGACCAAATCCTGCAATGGCCAATGTCTGCAATGACCAAATCCTGCAATGACCAACTCCTGCAGCGGCCGAGACCTGCAATGACCAAATCCTGCAATGACCAAATCCTGCAATGGCCACTCCTGCAATGGCCAACTCCTGCAATGGCCAATGTCTGCAATGACAGGTTTCTCCAATAGCCAGCTCCATCAGCAATGGCCAGCAACTTCTGTAATGGCCAATGCCAACTGAAATTACCAACTCATGCAATGCCCAGAGTCTTCTGTACCTGGGCTGCTGGTCCCTGATCTCAGTACCCCTCCAATTTTGTTCCTGAGAACCAACAGGGGGGACACCCTGCACCTGTAACATCCATCCATCCATCCATCCATCCATCCATCCATCCATCCATCCATCCCGCCATCCACCCATCCATCCATCCCTCCATCCATCCATCCCTCCATCCATCCATCCATCCATCCATCCATCCATCCATCCATCCATCCCTCCATCCATCCATCCCTCCATCCCTCCATCCATCCATCCATCCATCCATCCCACATTTGCTCCCGCAGTTCCCCTCGCGTCGCTGCCGCAATCCCGGGGCCTGGACAGCGTGAGCCAACTCCCCCTCCCCCTTCCACATTTTCCCTCAGCACATTTCTACAGCAACGTCGTTTACTTGGTTAAATAACTCATTTATCTTTTTATACTCTCTGCAGATCATAATACACCCACTCTGACAATGCCGCACACCAAAGACCTAATTTTAGCGCTGGTGTTTAGAAGTAATCAGTTTGAAATATTGGAGCGGGCGTATGATGGGGCTGGGGTTGGGTTTTTTTCTTTCCCCCCCTGAAATACTGACGTTTGCAAGAAAGCTGCTCATAAGGAAAATTCTGATTATAACAACTCATTTAGAATAAATCAGTTTGAAATGGTTTATATAACGCGGCGGAATGCGCCGTACGCCGAGCATCCAAGTTTCTGTGTTTTTCCTTTTCACTGAGATGAGATTAAATGAAACCCCGAATGCAAGTGGTTTTTGGGCACTTCTATTTTGCTAAGCTGAGGAAATGCAGCTTCTCAGCAATTTTATGGCCAATTGGGTTGGGGAGGAAAAAAAAAAAACCGGCAAAAATTACAGAGAGGAGAATTACCACCCTCACAGCCCTCCCTGGGACCCCGCTCCAGCTCAGCCCCTCTGGCTTTGAAACCTTCTCCCCTTGCCCATCCTAAAGACAGCATCAACCCCATGGCAGCCCCATCCTGGGCAGAGCCAGGAGCTCTGGGGCATCGCTTGGGACCTCCCGGTGCTCCGGAGCATCTCCCCGTTGGTGCTGGTCCCTCCCCCGGGAGCAGGGGCGGCAGCGCTGGTGCCGCATCCCCCGGAGCATCCTCGCTCCGCTCCAGGGCCGGGTGACGCCCTCTGAGACCCGGCAAACTCGTCCCACGCGTGCCTGGGTGGGCGGCAGGAGCCCCCCTGCCCGTTTTGGGAGCCTGGGTAAGGTTTTTCCCGTGGTGCAGAGGTGGGAAGTTCCCAGCAGAGCAGGGGAGTGGAGGATTTCGGCTGCTGCTGCTGCTGCATCCTCCGGTCTCAGCCCCACTCTCGGGCAAAGCCCCAGACTGATTTGTGGAGGCTGCAAATTCAATTTTAAATAATGATAATAATAACGATAAATATTAGTTTTTATAAGTAGTAAGTGTGGAGGGAGGGAGGGACGGAGGGTGTGACGTGTCCAGGAAAAAAAGCCAAGAGATGCCCAAACCACATCAGCTGAGGTGGGGGGAGAGCCCAGGGCATTGCAGGGAACTCCAAAACCCCCAAATTTGGGCAAAACCCTTCAATTGGCCAAGTTTGGAGGTTTTTTCATACCTTAAAGTGGAGCCTGAGGCATTGGAGCCCTTTTAGCATCGATTAACGACCCCCTGTGTAACACTCCCCACCACCCAGACAGACAGAAAACAGAGCAAAGGAAACCTTTTAATTGTAATTTACTTTATTATTTTGTAAATGTGAATTTTACAAAGCGTTTTACAATTAATGATCACATTGGGTTGGGTTTTTCTGCTTTTTTTTTTGTTTTTTAATGGATTTTTTTTTTCATCATATGAAAACAGCTATGAGCACAGTTCCAGCTGGGGTG
>VZTZ01016862.1:324496-338457 GCA_013400955.1 Drymodes brunneopygia
ACACAGGGCTAAACCCCAGGGGATGAGTGGAATGAATCCTTTGGGAGAGCAGCAGGAGCTGATTTTAAGGTGAGGAATGGGAGATGTGCACAGGAATGGAATAAAGGGCTCAAGTTGAGAAAACTCAGCCCATTGAGAGCTGGGTGCAGAGGATGGAGCACTCCTGACACAGGGTTCAAACCCCAGGAGATGAGGGGAATGAATCCCTTGGGAGAGCAGGAGGAGCTGATTTTAAGGTGAGGAATGGGAAATGTGCATGGGAATGGAATGAAGGTCTCAAGTTGAGAAAACTCAGCTCAGAGTTTGGAGGATGGAGCACTCCTGACACAGGGTTAAACCCCAGGAGATGAGGGGAATGAATCCCTTGGGAGAGCAGGAGGAGCTGATTTTAGGGTGATGAATGGGAGATGTGCATGGGAATGGAATAAAGGGTTCAAGTTGAGAAAACTCAGCTCAGAGTTTGGAGGATGGAGCACTCCTGACACAGGGTTAAACCCCAGGAGATGAGGGGAATGAATCCCTTGGGAGAGCAGGAGGAGCTGATTTTAGGGTGATGAATGGGAAATGTGCACGGGAATGGAATAAAGGGTTCAAGCATCATTGAGAAAACGCAGAGAGCTGCGTGCAGAGGATGGAGCACTCCTGACACAGGGTTAAACCCCTGGAGAAGAGGGGAATGAATCCTTGGGAGAGCAGCAGGAGCAGCAGGACAGGACCTACCGATCGAAGAAGGTGGCCAGGAGACGCCTCAGCAGGACCTTGTGTTTGACACCAGCACACAAATGGCAATTCATCAGCTGCCCCCGGGTGATGTAAACGCCTGAGCCTGCAGGGTGGAGAGGGACAATCCAAAATTAACCCCCCTGACACGCCCACAGAGCCCCCCCAGTGCAGTGGGAACCTGTTCTTCACCTGCTGCAACAAGGACAGAGGGAATTCTGGAAAATCCAAACAAATCCCTGGGGCCTTGGCGAGTCCCAGGCGAAAACAACTCCTAATTTTATCTGTGCAGAAAGGGACTCTATGGGAATCAAATGAAAGGATTCTTATTTTCTCAGCAATGCACGCAGTGAAAGGCTTACACTGTGATTTTAAAATACAGATCAGGTTATTTATTCTTTCTGAAGGGAGAAAACCCCAATCCATTTGGCCTTTTCTTCTTTTTTTCCAGTGCAAGACTGTAGAACACAGAGCTGGAAATGAAAGAAAAAAAACCCCATCTAGCACAGAAAGAGGTACTTGGTTACAGATCTAACTGCTTCCAAAACCCCAGCCCATCACCTCTTGATACCTCTGGTGAGCAGGGAATTTTCCTTCTAATGCACAGGAACTGCTGCCTTTGAACATGCTGCCTTTAAGGATGTTTTCTGGAAGAAAAAGGAGCTTCTGCAAAACAGCTGGACACGTCCAGAGGTCTGGCAGTGCTTTCCAGCAGGTTTTATATCAAACCTTTTTACTCTGCTGACAGACCAAACCACTCTCACTTCCAGGGAGAGGTTATCCCATTTTCCAGGCATTCTGTTACATGAGAGGGTTTTGGTATTTGCTTTTAATTAAGATCAAATAATGGGTCAGATCTAGATCCAGAACGCACTCTGCTCTCAAGATATAAAAACATCTGCTGGAGAAATAATCTCTCCTCCTGGATTTCCAGGGAAGGTGATTGTCCCTGACCTCCTGGGTGGAGCTGGAGCTCAGGGCAGCCCCTGAGCCTGACCCCCTGCACCTCCCCTGGCACCAGAGGCAGCTCAGGATGCTCGTCCTGCCCCAGGATCCAGCACCACTCTGGATCTCTGAGCCATGCCACGTCTCACCAGGAATTATTCTCTTCCCTCTAATGAGTTTTGTTTTGTTTTTTGTTTTGGTTTTTTTTTTGAGCAACAGCCTCAGACGTGCTGTGGTGACTGCAAGCCTTGCTCAAGACCCTTTCAGAGAGGACTGCTCAAGTTTGCTGAGTCAGTCGTGGCACGACAAACCAGAGACAAAAGGAAAACACTCCCACTTGGAGAGCTGAGGGGAAACTTTCACAGCAGGATCGAGCCCCCCCTCCAGGTCTGAGACAGGAATTAGGGGGGTTTATTTTGTATTTTAAGAGATAAGGCATCAGAGTGAACACCAGCCACCACTGAGGGGGAACTTCACTTTAAGAAATGAGGAATAACCAGGCAGCCACTATCGGTTAGTGATATTAATCTGCTTTTTTTTCCAGATTGAAAAATGTAAATCAAGCAGAGTTGCCTCAAGCCAATTTGCAGCTCTCACTGTGAAAATAACCTGCACCACTTGATGGTTTTGAGAAGTCTCACATAAAATGGAAATGGGTACAAAATGAATATTCCAGATACCAAATAAATCCTTGTGGTTGTATGCTGTGCTTTGCCTTCCATCAAAATCCCATCCTCCATCAGCTGCAAACCTTTGTGGGCATCCCCTGAAACCCTGATTCCTTCTACAGACTGGAAATGAAATCATGCAACTCACCAAGAGGGAAATGACTGCAAGGGAAGAACTGATTTGGATGGACTGTGCTGCCACATGTCCTTTTTGGATCAAGGGCTTTGCAGGGATTAATTAAACCTCCCCACCTGGGGGCAGGTCTGGGATGTCTTGCCCAGTCATCTCCATCCAAGGGAAAAATCCCACAGCCAGGACACTGCAATGTAAAGCTGGGGGGAAATTCTAAAATCAGAATGTGATTATTTCCACTGGAATTTGACCTGGTCACTCCAGCTCAACACTTTCTGTGCAGTGCTGGGGGTGCCTGGGCTGGCACAGCCACCTGATTTTACTCTTCATCCAGCCCTACACTGTCTAAACCATCTCACAAGAGCCAGAAATCTTTCACAGACAAGGAGTAAATTCTCTGAGTATTGCAAATTTCCCCCAAAATGAAAATAAAGGCAGAAGAAAGGACCAAACCCAAATTCCTTCTCTTCCCGCTGCAGCCTTTGACTGCTCAGTAAATTGTTAAAGGAAATTTTACAGGTTTTTCAAAGCTTGTTCACTGACACAAATTTTATCTCCTTTGCTTTGTAAATCTTATAATGTGGTAATTTTTTTGGGGGGGGTTATTGGGTTTTTAGATCTGTGATTCTAAATGAAAACACCCTCGCCGCAGCCACACCGAGCAGGAAGAACACAAGCTGCAGAATTCAATTAAAATGCTAAATTAATTCAATTGAATAAATCCTGTTAATGACACATTTTTTTTCTATCAGCAAACGAAAGGAAACTCAGAACTTTTCAGAAGGTGACTGGGTGAGGAACAATCCAGAAAGACACAGCAAGGGCACAGGAGATGGCGCGGCTCCGGAAAGACGGAGAACACAACTCCAGCAGGGAAACAGCAGCAACCCAAAGGGGCTGTAAGGAAGTTACCTGCAACCAGCTCGAGTTTTTCCCCAGGGTCTCCCTCGGAGTAGAGCTTTGGGTGGCAGCGGTATCCGATCTGGCTGATGAGGCTGGCAGGGAGAGCCACCAGGTCCCGGCGGATCAGGACACACGAGCGGTTCTCCAGCGGGATCTGCTCGGGCTTCTCTTGGGCCACTTCAAAATTAAAAGGGGAAAAAAGCATTAAAATAACTCATCGTGCAGGCATGATGCTGAGAGAAGGACTGGCTTTGACTTTGTCATGCAGCAGTTGGAAATATTGCCCCCCTCCAGACGTTCAGCCACGGGGCAGGTGCTGCCTGAAAGCTTGGGAACATCCCCAGGTCTCCCCTTCCATGGCAGCCTCAGGTTCTGCAAGAGGGATTCTTAGCATCTCATTATGCTTTAACTTCTCCTGAGTTAATCATTTGTGAAAATGGACAGCTCTGCACAGCTCTGCACAGCTGGCATCGCTCTGCAAGTGCAGAACAGGGAGCTGCTGCCCCAGACACCCCCAGGACAGGGGCAGGAACCTCACCAGGAGGTTCTAAACAGGCAGTGAATGGCCCCAGTTTGATAAACACCTGCAGCAGTCCCATCACTACTTCTCTTGAAGGTTTTTTTCCTACTGAAGTTAAAATCCAGGCTCTGCAGAGGCCTCTGCTCTCAGAAAGGGCACCAGAGCCTCTCCTGAGGAGGCACCCACCAGCCAGCCCCAGCCCACCTTCTCTTCTCAACCTTCTGCAGATCAGATTTTCCTCTCAGTAACAAGAGGAGCCCCCACCAACGAGCCAAAAAATGTTATTAACATATGGCTGCAAAACCAAAATACCAGATTTTCCCAACTCACCATCTCCAGAGCCCACCACTGCCCAGGAGCAACCAGACACATGGAAAAGCTGGAAATACTGGGCTGTCCTGCCAGCACCTCCAAATCTGGGTCTTGTGGGCACACAGAGCATTGGTTTCCAAAGCACATTTACAGCCCAAGACAAACTAATTGCTTAAAATGACAATTTTTGACAGCAACGAGGGCTGACCATGCACATCAACTTCAGGATAAGGTGGGAGCAGTTCCAGGGCTGAACTGCAGCCCAGCTCTACCATGATCCACCTTTTACCCCCAAAACTGTTGGATAATGTAGCAAATGCCCAAACTCAAACCCAAACCCAGCCCTGTGCTGGAATATCTGTGAACACTGAGAGAAGCAGCAACCCCAGCCAGGAGCGTTCCTGAACCCAAAACCTCTCCTGCTCCAGAGGTGCCTTTTCCTGCGATTATCCCGGCCTTCTGGGGGCCACTCTTCCTCTCTGCAGATAAAATAACAAGTTTTGCAGACTTGTTGCTGCAGTAACCGGGGGCGATGGCTCGGGGACAAAGGCAGCAGTGTTCTAAGTAGGACATGCCCGCGATGCCGTGCTGGGCTGTGGCATCCTAGGGCAGGCTCTGGGAGCATCCCCACCCTCACAGCTCCCTCCTGCCCTGAGGGACACCAGGAGGGATTCAGGAATACCAGGAGGATGCTCCTTGCTCAGGGAGAAAGGACCCAACAGCAGCAGAACAACTCACAGGGTGGTTTTGAACTTTTTTTGCGCTGTCACAGCCCCATTATCCGTGCAAAATGTGTGTCACTGGCATTCCCAGCTGCAATATTCCCAGCTGCAATATTCCCAGCTGCAATATTCCCAGCATTCTGAGCCAAGATCCTGTTGGAGATGGGGGTCAGCTCCTGCTGAGGGAGGATCTCAAAGAGCAGCTCTGTTTTGAGGCTTTTGAAGAGTGGTAAGCAAGCCATATCCAATTAAATACTGATATTTAACCAGTTTAAAGGAACCAAAAGCTGAGGGGCAGTGGGAATGGGGGAGCCAGGCCTGCCCTGCTGTCCCTCCCTGGCTTTTTGGCTCTGGCAAGGCAGGGCCACCAGGGCAGCTGGAGGGGAGGAAGGGACACCCCAGTCAGCTTCCAAAGGTGAAATTAAATATACACCCCCTAGGAGCTGTGTATGTGGCCACACAATCCCACCCGGGCACGGGGTTCTACCCAGGTTATTAAAATTCAATTTTTAATGTTTCATTTTCACTTCAACCAATGACTCAGGTCAAAAGCACCCACAGTATCCATCACCACCCCAAAACCAGTGGAGCTGCTGAAGGGAAGAAGAATCCTGCACGGACTCTTGGATTAGAGGCCTCCAGGTATTTTTTAAGTTTTTGCAGGTTTCCAGGGAATGGAGCTGCAATCAAGTGAGACAGAGCTCAGAGCAGCCTGTGACTGAGATTGCTGTGAGGGGGAGACCTCAGCCCTGAACCCTCCTCCCTTCTCCATCAAGAATCTTCCTCAAGACTGTTGTCACTGAAGAAATTAAACAATTAAACACCTCCAATATCCAAGTGGGAACAGCTCCATTGGACAAGGACAGAGCCACCTGCTCTGCCACCTTCCACAGGCAAACATCCCAACAAACCCCAAATTTGGGGGCCAAAGGGACCCTACAGTAGCACTAATGAGGCAGGGAAGAGAGAGATCAGCACCAGCATTGCGTTCATTCTCCCTCTCTGAAGGAATTTTGAAGGATTTGGTGCCTGAAAGAACAGCAGCTTTTCAGGGCAGGCTGGGGACAGCCCTGGCTTGCAGAAATTCTCTGCTTTCTGAAGGCATTTCACTTTCTGCACAAGGAGACACGGAGAAGTTTCTATTCCTCCCTGTGAAATCAAATACCTCATAAACCAAACTAAAATTCAGCTGAAATCAAATACTTCATAAACCAAACTAAAAATTCAGTGCAACTCGAGCCACTGCTGGATTTTGGTTACATCTGTCCTGCCTATAAATCTCTTATTAAACAAAACACAGCCACGAATCACTTTGGGGGGACTTTGTTTCCATTCAAGCATTAGCACAAATTCAACGGCGCCAAACAAAAAGAGGTTTGGGGCTTTCAGTGGCACCTCAACTGAGCAGATAGCAATCAGTTATGTAAAGGAGCAGGACACAAGAGCCACTTCGGTCCCACGTTTCCAAAGAAAGCCACTCTGTTTGGCCTTTCTGCTCCGGAGAACAGGAGAGGATTCGCTCCTAATTAATTTGTATCTTCAGAGGGCAGCGGCTCCTTCCCTTTGAATGAAAGGGCAAACAATGGGAAGTATTGTTAAACACAGTTTTGTTCCTGGACAAGAAAGGAGCTCCCAGCCAGCAGAGAGGGGCAGGAAATCATTACAGAGGAAGCCACGGGAGCTGCCAGCCAAACACTGGAATATTTTATTTATTTGGATTTTTGCTTTCACCCCGAATTTCGCTGGGTGCTGCAGCAGGCGGTGCAGAATGGGAAACACCCATTTTTGTGGATTTTTTTGGCTGAAGAAACAGCCTCAAACTAACTCACTGCTCCATGTCCCATGGCTCCAGGCTCTGCATGATGCTGGGGCACGTGTCCTCCTTATCCCTAAACCACCTTAAGATCCCTCACAGCACCTTAGGGCTGAGCCCACGATGCTTTGGTGACATTGAGATGGTTGCACGTGCCCACCTGAGGTGTCTGGGGTCAGATATGCTGGGGATGGGCTGCTCAGGTGGGAATTGCTGGACACACACCTGGTCCCAGCACTCACTTATCTCCTCAGTTCCTGACAATCCAAACAGCAGGGCTCCAAAATGAGCTATGAACCCCCAGTTCCCACCAGTCTGGGTTCTCCAAACTGCACATGAGCTTCAAGGTTCTCCTGTGGGTAAGAAACAACTGTTCCTGGTTTAGGAATGGGATTTGGAGATACAGAAAGATCAGAGTGGTGGAGCCTCACCCAAAAATTGATGTTTATGGAGTACCACCATGAAACCACACATCTCCAGCCCTGAAGGAAAGGCCTGAGAACCCATCTCCACCTGCTCCACCACAGATGCAAACACGTGGATGGTTCTCCCTGTTCCCTACATGGCGAGAAGTCTCTTTTCAAACAGCAATATTTTACCAGCATTTCTCTCCCATCAGCCTCTTTTCCACTGGCAGTGGGACCACCCCAAAAATATCTTCCCTCCACAGCCTCAGCATCACCAGCATCTGCTGCAGATGTAAACCTGTAGCAGAGGACACACGCAAGCACCACGGGACAGATCCATCACAGAGTCCCTGCGGGGAGAGTTTACATTTCCCAAATAGAACATTTATACCAACGTACTGAAACGTAGCCACTTGATTTGTGACCTATTTATACAGAGAGGTAATGTGGAATTAGTATAGGAAAAATATTACTGGTTTATAAATACCCCGAAACTTGCCTTCGCCTCAGATCTCAGCCAGGAGTGAAACATCTGCCAGCCTAAAATTAAACATCTGTGGTTCAGAGTGAGGAAAATGGGGCTGGAGGTTTAATGCCAAAAAAGGCCAGAGGCTGAGTGCCCCCGGCGTGGGGCTCAGCAACGACCCTGCCAGGATCAGGACACAGAACCACGGAGCCACTCAGGTTGGAAAAGACCTCCAAGATCCAAGCTGTGACCAGTCACCACCTTGTCACCTAAAGCCACCTTGTCTGGCCTCCAGCAGCATCCAGGTGTTGGAATCCCCCTGCAAAAAGCCAGAGGGCTCTGGCGGATAATCGGCGCAGCCCTTGACCACTTCATTTCCTAAAAATCCACATCTCTTAGCTGTTGAGCATCCTCCCTGTGCACAGCCTGGCCACCACAGGGACAGGTGGGACCCTGCAGGATGAGGTGCCTGTCCCTGCAGCCACAGGCAGCTGCTCCATCCTGCTGCAATCACAGCATCACAGCCGTGATTTACGCGGCCGCAGCACCGAGCCCCAGGCTCCGCTCGGGATGCTGCACGGGCTGCATCATTTGGGATTCTGGGCTGTGCCTTGCCCTCTTTCCTTACTGTCAGGAAATCAGAGGCCAGGAGAGAAAACTATTCTCTCAGCTAATTACCACAACTATTCTATAATGGCTATTTTAGATGAATTTTTAATGAAGTGTGCTCCTGTCAGTTCGGGATTTCATAACTTCCAAGTCCAGCCTTTACGTTCCAGCCATTTGCTGCATGAAGATTTTTCCCTTTCCGCTGCAATCCGGTGCAGCAGGAGCAGGGGGAGGAGGACGGACCCTCGCACAAAACTTCGCTGGTGCCTGTCAAAATTAAATTAACTGCATCTGCTCAGCAGAGAGCTGACTGACAAGAACGTGGCTCAGCGCAGAAAAGCGCCGAGCATCTGCAAGTCCTGCTGAAACCCACTTCAGCTCAGGCCCACGACGCTGTAATTAACAGGGATAAAAATACTTGGCTTTTGTTTAATATTTTCTGGAGTTGCGCGCTCCTCGGATCAGATGCTGGGAACCTCATTAAGTCTCGCTCGTGTCCTCGAGGCCCACATGTTCTCCAACAACCAGACCTAGTTAGGGAGTGAGGAGCCATTTTACCGCAGTGCCGCCAGCCTGGCGCGGCGCCGGTGACACCGCGGCCACCAAACGTGGCCAGAGCCTGGGGGGAAACTGAGGCACCTTTTCCTACCCCCCTCCCCTTCTCTGCCACCCTGTCTGACCCTGCTGTGTTTAATCCTAGGTTGGTCCTGCTGTTCCTTTTGCAAGGTCCAACACTTGTCCTGGTCCCTCACACCAGGTGGGATCTGCTTCTTCTCCCAGGTGTCCTCCTTCAAGCTGTGCCAGCAGAGGTTCAGGTTGGACATCAGGAGGAATTTCTTCATGGAAAAGGTGTTCAGGCATTGGAAGGGGCTGCCCAGGGAGGTTTGGAGTCCCCATCCCTGGAGTGTCCAAGGAACGACGGGATGTGGCACTCAGTGCTCCCTCTTAGTGGTGTTTGGTCAAAGTTTGGTCTTGGAGGCCTTTTCCAACCTCAAGGATTCTCTGATCCAGCTTTGGAGATTCGGAACAGTTCTGACTACAAAAAGGGGTGAAGAAAATAAATTAAAAACCCCCAGCCTTGGGGCAAGAGGAGGATTGGTGACCCTTCCAAAGGTGGTGGGGGATGCTGAAGGCAAGTGACGAGCATCAGCCACCAGCATTCCACCACACCCTCACACCAGCACCAACGCTTCGAACGGGGAATGAAAAAGTTGAGGAAAAGAAGGAAAAAAAACCCAGCAACCCTCTCTGAAATTCAGGGCTTCGCCTGCTCTGCTCTGCTCCGCTTTGGCTTTGTTTTTGTTTTCACAAACAGGGCTCTTGGAAACCTTGGCAATCCCTATTTTCAAGGGCTCCCCCCCTCCCCCAGGCCTTTGTGAGGCTGTCGGGATCTCCATGCCAGGAGCAGGATTAGCTGCCTTCTCTCTTCCATCTCACGCCTTCATTATTCCGCACCTTTTGAGGGTACACTTTATCCCGAGTAATTAAAACACAGTTAGCTCCCTGCGAGTCCAAACCATAATGGAACAGCTTTAGGTTTTACTTCTTGTAATCTCTTTCTCGTGTGCCCTCTTTTCCAGGAAGCCTGATACCTATAGCTGGCTTATTTCAAACAGGAAACTTCCCTGAAAGGTGTGAGTGAAGAGGAATTTTAGCAGAAATATGGGATATTTAGAGCCTTACAAGCTGCCTCCTCCCTGCATGGCCTTGCCATCACCACCTGGTTCTCCCTACAGAAAACAAGCAGGAAAACTTGGCTGTGGGACGCCCAGCTCAGGCACAAGGGCTGCAGCAGCTCCAGTGACATCCGAAAAAGCTGCTGGGATTTTCACTTTTCCCACTGGGATGACTCCTGCCCCACAAGGATTAGGGACAGAGCTGCTGCCTGCACCACCCCGGGGCTGGTCCTGCCTTTGCCTTCTGAATTGGTTTTGTTCTGTTTCTGCAGGAACTGGCCCTGTGACAGGGATGGAAAACACTGTCCAAGGGCATCATCCCAGTGCTCCAAGGAATAACACTGGAGGCAAACCCACATCACTCACCACAGGCTCTACAGTAGGGAAAAGCAAAATAAACCCAAAACAAGTGGGCAACAGCACAATCCCTGTTCAGTCTGGCTCTAACAGCAGCCATGGAGGAAACCTTGACCTTGTCTCCACTCCTCATGTGCCCCATCCCAACCACTGGCACCTGAAGCAGGGCAGGCAGAGCGCTCAGAGACTCATTTCCTACAACTGCTTGTCCATTTTTCCCAGTAAATATTTCTAATATTAAAATAGTAACACTGCTGTGTTCCCCCCCTTTTTCACATGGCTTGGTGAAAAAAGCCTTGGAAATGGAAAATACTGCTTATCTGCTTGCTGTATGGCAGGGGAACGTGCCGAGAAGATGTTGAGCTCCTGCTCCTTGGGATGGGATGGGATGGGATGGGATGGGATGGGATGGGATGGGATGGGATGGGATAGCGTGAGGCTTGAGCTTGAGCCCATTCTCAGCACTTAAGGAAGCCCGGCTTTAGGTAACAAAAATTGTCCTATTTGCCAAATCTTGTTCCTTGGTGAAGAATAAAATGAAATGGCTTTGAGGAAAGCACATCAACGACCCAGAGTTAAAATATTTGCAACATTAGTGCAGCAATTGAGGAGCCAGAGCAGGGAAAGCAGCTCCAGGCGAGGGGAGCTGCGTGCAGCCAGAGCCAGAGGGAAGATGTCCCTCCCTGGGGAGCTCCTGAGGATCAAAGCTGCTGCCACAAACACCTGCAGCTCCCACGGGGAGGCCACTGAGAGGCTGAGCTTCCATGTGGGATGCTGCCAGCTCCATCTGTGCGGGCTCAGGGACTGAGCCCCTGGATCTGCACCCCGCCTCTCCTGGCTCCTCAGGAGGGTCTGAGCCCTGCCAGGTGCCCAGGGAAAAGGGGTGAGTGTCCAAGGAAGTGGGAGGGAAGGGACCTCTCGTGTCCCTGTGCCCACCTGGGCTGAGCAGCAGCTCCCAGCCAAGCACCACCAAAGTGAAGCTGCCTCCTGTGTCTGAAGCCCAACCAGGGATTCGCACTCATCCCTTAATCCCAAATTCTGGAAGGGCAGGAGAGGGATTTTATTCAGTTCTGGCCACTGGGTTTCTAATGGGGAAATAAAATAACATCAAGCCCCCAAAATGCTTTTCCCTTTCTGGCAGTGATGTGTGGGACAAGGCTGGCAAAGGAGGGAAGAAAAGTCCTTCTCTTCTTCCTTTTGCAGATATTCCTGATCAACTTCTTTGAAAATGATTTAGTTGATGTTTCTCTCCCTTCCTCCAAATGTCACATGCTCATCGCTTTTTAGAAAGTCTTTTTCTAAAAAGCCAGGACAGAAGACAACTCCCAAAGTGACCTCGCTCTGGGCCAGAAAGGCTGGTGCTTCCCTTGCCATGGGTGACCCACAGCAGGTGAGCTCAGCCATCCCCTTGGGATGGATGTCACCACCACAGGCCTCATGCAGCCACCAGGCTCCTCCTTGGCAGCCTCAGCCAAAAAGTGAAGGGCTGAGCTGACCCTGGTGGATGATGCAGCCTCTCATCTGAGGAATCTCCCAGCTGGGGAGCGATGGCCATGCCACACCTGGACACCAGCACCAAGCCACCACGCGGGCAAAAACCAACAAACAAAACCCCCAAAGACAAAAGCCCGGTGCACAACCCCAAACTGCCCACGGTGGCTGGACGAGGACCCCACCACCACCGACAGGCAGCAGAAAACCTGAGAAAAGGAGAGAGACATCCATTACCAGAGTAGCCACCCGATGACTTGATGTACATCTGCCCGTACTGCTCCTCCACCATGGTGTCGTAGGCCTCGTCGTCCTCCTCGTCCTCCTCGTTGTGGTAGGAGGTGGGGCTGTCGGTGGTGGGGATGCTGCTGGCGCCGGGGCTGGTGCGCTCCCCCTGCGAGTACTGCACCTGCTGCACGTTGGGGATCAGCGTGGCCAGGTTGGGGACGCCGTAGTAGGAGANTGAGGAGCGGGATGGGCATGGAGGGGGACATGACGTAGGGCGCCGAGGCCGACTGCAGCTGGTTGCAGGGGCTCTGCGGCTCCGAGCTGGGGTCTTCGATCATGGTGGTCTGAGAGTCACAGTGGGGAGAGCTGACCTTGAACATCAAGTCCGTGCCTTTCTCCACGATGTGCTGGATCTGCAGGAAGCCCGCCGTGTACATCACCACCAGCTGCTCGCTGGCCGCCATGGTCAGCTTGCCGGTGTAGCAGAAGGAGAGGATCTGCTGGAAGCAGGCGGGGGGGACGGTGCCCGGTAGCTCGAAGGCGTTTTTGCTGTTCCCACTGAACAAGTCTCGGAAGTAGAGGCTGCTGGCGGCCAGCACGGCCCGGTGAGCCTTGAAGGCCTGGCCCTTCACCACGATGGAGACATCGCAGTACAGCCCCAGCAGCCGCTGCTCGTTCAGGCAGCCCAGAACGGTGTTCCCGAAGTTGGGGATCTCTATGTGCAACATCTGCGACATGGCTCAGGATCGGCTGGAGCTCCTCAGACATTCAATGCAGGAATATCCAAAGTAGGGCACATCTGAAAAACGGGAGAAGGCAGGGGGAGAGAGGGACAGCGTTTTGAGACGGTTCAGCCAGGCAGGCAGAACCCACCTCGTCTGACATCAAAGGCTCCAAGCCCAGCTCTGAGAGCCAAGGTGGAAAAGCAATCGCTTATAAAAATTACTTATCGATGGTTTCGAGCGACGTTGGGAACGCTATTGGTGGATGGCAAAGGATATTCCAAAATTGCAAGTATTTCCTTCAAGTTGTGGTCTGTTTAAATAAGCACCACTGATTTATTCCCCTGGGGGTTTTTTTACTTTATGCAGGAAAATCTGAACGATAATGGGAGAGAACAGTAAAGCAAATGAAAGGCAGTCAGACAGATCTCGGCAGCATTATATAAGAAACACAACAACCAGCAGCTATGTTGAAACTACAGAAAAGATATTTATAAAACAATGTGCCATTCTGCCTGAAATAAATACAGGATTCTGCCCGAGCCAGAGCTCCCAGGAAAAAGCACTTTTGAAAAGCAATCTTCCCATTTGCACCAGAAAGAGGGAGCATTTCAACAGTTAAACCCCTTCTCAACAGATTTATCCTCCAACAAAACGAGGCTTATCTCCAAATTAAGCCAGATATTTGAGCCCCAATAAAACAAACCAACGTGCCTGCCGCAGTGAGCCGCCTACCAAGTTGTCTTCTGATTTTCCTCCCCCGGGTGCCGAGAGGGGCAGGGGGAGCCCCAGCCCAGCCCCTGGTGCAGGCAGAGCCCCCCAGCCCCAGCACGGTGCCCCCGGTACCGGCAGCGAGGACCCTCAGAGCCAGCCCGGGCTGGAGGCTCCGGCTCTGCATCCCAACACGGCCGCTCTCCGGACAGGGCCAGCTGTACCTTTTGGCCGTGGGCAGAATTCCTGCTTCCACCTCCCCAAAAAAAAAGAAGGAGCCCGGTGTTGGAAGGGATCTCGTGCGCAGAGCCGGAGCAGGTAGCGCTGGTGCAGCTGAAACTCCAGCGGAGCAAATCACTGCGGATTCACCCAGCCCAGACCCCCCCCTGCTCCCTCCCCAAAGAGTCCAGGAGATTTAAAATCCTGCCTGCCTTCAATACTACTGAAGAAAAACTATGGTTAACTAATACTGAAAGCGCAGAAGAATGATTTTTTTAAAAAAAAAAAAGAAGGGGGGGGGGAAATAGAAGTTTATCTGAGAAAGATTAAAAAAAAAAA
>VZTZ01016862.1:345006-362663 GCA_013400955.1 Drymodes brunneopygia
CCGAGGGGTCTCTCCCCAGTCCCCCCAACACACCCCAAGGGGTCTCTCCCCAATCCTCCCAACACACCCCGAGGGGTCTCTCCCCAGTCCCCCCAACACACCCCAAGGGGTCTCTCCCCAATCCTCCCAACACACCCCGAGGGGTCTCTCCCCAGTCCCCCCAACACACCCCAAGGGGTCTCTCCCCAATCCTCCCAACACACCCCGAGGGGTCTCTCCCCAGTCCCCCCAACACACCCCAAGGGGTCTCTCCCCAATCCTCCCAACACACCCCGAGGGGTCTCTCCCCAGTCCCCCCAACACACCCCAAGGGGTCTCTCCCCAATCCTCCCAACACACCCCGAGGGGTCTCTCCCCAGTCCCCCCAACACACCCCAAGGGGTCTCTCCCCAATCCTCCCAACACACCCCGAGGGGTCTCTCCCCAGTCCCCCCAACACACCCCAAGGGGTCTCTCCCCAATCCTCCCAACACACCCCGAGGGGTCTCTCCCCAGTCCCCCCAACACACCCCAAGGGGTCTCTCCCCAATCCTCCCAACACACCCCGAGGGGTCTCTCCCCAGTCCCCCCAACACACCCCAAGGGGTCTCTCCCCAATCCTCCCAACACACCCCGAGGGGTCTCTCCCCAGTCCCCCTGCACAATCCAAGGGGTCTCTCCCCAGTCCCCCTGCACAATCCGAGGGGTTTCTTTCCGGTGCCCCCCCGGTGGCCGCAGAGCCCCGGGCTCTGTCCTGCCCTGTCCTGTCCTGTCCTGTCCTGCTGCAAGGTGAGTCACCGGCAGCCCGGGTGCACCGCGGCTCCTCGAGGTCACCCAGCCGGCAGCTCCGAAAAGTGCCGTCATTCAGCCAAGGCAAAGCGTGTTATTGCCATTATTATTTAATTAGGGTTGTTTTTTTTTCTTTCTTTCCCCCTCCCCTAACACTGATCTTAAGAGCTCTCAAAGCAAGGAGAAGCAAAAATAGAAAATGCAACATTTTAATTTTTTTTTTTCCTCCCCTCAGATTGCTGCAAGGGGAAGGGAGAAGGGAGAGACACGGCTGGAAAATACAATTATCCTGCAGAACGGAGTATTTTGCCATCTAATAAAAAGTCAAGACCCCGAGTAAGTTACGGCCACAGGAAAAGCACAGAGCACCCCCTCACCCTGCCTGCAGCATCCCATCACAAGCACTAATTCCCATCCGTAACACATCAAAAAAGACAAGTGCCATGCTGAATCCTATTCTCCTCACTCCTAGTACACAACAGCAGAGCTAGCAATATATAACATGCATGACTCAGTCCTAGAACCGTGCCACTACGGAACAGAAAGCTTTAAAATAAAGTAAATATCTTAAAAGGTCAATTAAAAAAAGCTTACAAAACATCAGACGCTGCTTCTTGCTAGAGCTCATTACCTAGTATGGTGGAGCTGCCTGTGTGTTTTTTTTTCTTGTGCAAGTTAGTCTGTGAGTCAGCATTAACACACATGAGAACATCAGGAATACTGCCTAGTTCTGATGCAATGGAGGTTGTAAAAAAAAAAAAAAAAAAAGAAAAAAAAAAGAAGAAGAAGAAGAAATCGCACTCGGTTTGGACAGAAGCCTGTAATTCAATTGCCTTTACTTTTCAATTACTGCATAGCCTACCCTGACCAACCTGCAGAGGGGAAGGAAACTTTGCTTACATCTCTGTCTTAAAATTAATGACTTTTACTTTTGGCTACAGCTTATTCTCCTTGCTTAAAAAAAAAAAAGGGTAAAAAAAAAAAAAAAAAAAACANNNNAAAGGTAAAAAAAAAAAAGACATAATTTAATTAACCCCTCAAGGGCAGCTGAGGCTGTGCAGCAATCGGGACCTTGGTGTTTTTGTAGGAATTTCAGGGCTGCCAAAAAGTTCTGGTGAAGGGAGACATTTATACATTAAACTTTTAATACTCTATAAAGCAAAGCTACAATTGCATCTGAGCTTGATCCTTAATGGAAACAGAAGCTTGCAGACAAGGGAAGTCAAGAGACTGCAGAAATTTAACTCTGCGCTTCTGGGTCCAGACAGGCAAACACGAGACTGCACAGGAGGTTTCTCCAAAAATGAGGGGCTTGGTCATTCAGCAAAAACCCTGAGGAACCTAAAATTGGTGACATGAGGTGGCCACCCCTGCCTGACACCCACTTGGCCCAGGCAGATGGAGGCAAAGCTGAAAAGCTGTGTTTTTTATATATTGCATTTTCTGCTTGTAGCCCAGCAAACAATTCCCTGTCTCTCCTTTTCCTGGGGGTAAAACCCCTCCAGGCTGATCCCTGTTCCCAGGATTATCAAGTACAGGAGCCTCAACACTGATTTTCCATTTCTGCCTCCTCTCCTCCTGCAACTAAACCCTTCACTGGGGGCAACAAATTGTGCCCAAAGCTTCAGAATATGACTGTTTCTGTATCACACCCCAAAACACCCCCAGACAACACTGCAGCCTAGAATATTGTATTATATATATGCTGCTGCTGATTCTGGGATTATATATATGAAATAGTATAATATAGATTACCAATTACCCATATATTCTGTATTTTTAATGTATATTATATGCTAAACTACATCCCCCAACATCTGACAAGTTCTGAGCTGCTGGGAGAGCTCTGCTGATGCCCAGCACAGAAATTCCTTAAATCTGGGGTTTTGTTTTTTCATCTCTGCAGCAGAGAGGGGTCAGAGGTTGGAGGGGGAGAGTCTCCCCAGTGCTCACGACATGCTGCAAACACTGACTGACCAACCCTCAAAAATATAAATAGGTCTAATTCAAAGGGATTCACAATCCAGTGGATCACAGAAATGCTAAACCCCAATTTAGCTTGCTGGCTGTTTTCATGAGTAGAAACAAATCCTGCAAAACTCTTCCTTTTTTTCCAAATATAAATACTTATTAATGCTGATTAACCAACACAGAGCCTCCCCCCAATATTAGGGATCAATCACTTCTGCAGCCTCTCCTGCAGGCAAGGGTCTGTCTCAATCCAGTACGAGCCTGGTGGGGTTATTTTTCCTTAAGCATGTGGGATACTTGAATACAGATGAATTGAGTTTTTAAGGGGAAAAAAAAAAAAAAACCCAAGCAGCAACTTCTGGGCCAAGTTCTTGTGTGCCAAACTTTTCAACTGCCACAGCACAGCTCGACAGTGTTTCAAAAGAATTTAAGCACTGTTTTGAATACTGCTGACAATCTTCCTCATCAAAATTTGTAATTTAAATACCTTCAAATCTGAAAAGCACGCTCCCTGGGGCATGCTCCATTCTCCCTCCCCACCGCCCACCCTCCCCAAGCCCCGTTTGGAATCAAATCAGTTCCTTTCTGGATCTGCCTGGGTTTTCCCCCCTCTCCTGCAGCCCCCCAGCAGGCGCAGCATCCCGCAGGGATCCCAGGGCTGGAGCAGAGCTGCTGCTGCAGGGCAGCCCTGGATGGAACCTCAAAAACACGGCCACCTTCCTCTTTTACAGCTCTGGAGGCTGGTTCAGAGGTAAAACCAGCCGCTGGTTTAGAGATAAGATCAGTCACTGGTTTAGAGATAAAACCACTGATTTAAAGCTAAGCCGAGTTAGTGATTTAGGGCTGAAACCAGTCACTGATTTAGGGCTAAAACCAGTCACTGATTTGGGGCTAAAATCAGTCACTGATTCAAAACTAAAACCAGTTACTGATTTAGGACTAAAACCAGTTAACTGATTTAGAGTTAAAACCAGTTAGTGATTTAGGGCTAAAACCAGTCACTGATTTAGGACTAAAACCAGTCACTGCTTTAGGACTAAAACCAGTTAGCTGATTTAGAGTTAAAACCAGTCAGTGATTTAGGGCTAAAATCAGGCAGTGATTCAGGGCTAAAATCAGTCACTGATTTAGGGCTAAAACCAGTCACTGATTCAAAACTAAAACCAGTCAGTGATTTAGGGCCAAAACCAGTCAGTGATTCAGAGCTAAAGCCAGGCTGCCCTGACTCCCACCTGGAGAAAGGCTTAACCCAAGGAGCCTCATTCCCACCCCTCTTCTCCCCAGTGGATCAGAGGTTCCTCCAGACGTGTCCACAACCCCCCCAAACATTTCCCTGCCCCCCAGGCTGACCCTGGAGGGGCAGCAGAAGGGATTTCCTGGGGGTGCCTGTGCCGGCGGAGCAGCAGCAGCAGCAGCAGCTCCATTTTGGCAGGAGCGTGTTTAAGATTCCCTCCGAGCGCCGCAAAGCACCTTGAAAGGTCGGCGAGCGCTTCCCCATCCTCAGCCCCATCGCCGCCGCCGCGGATGAAACGGATTGACCTAGACAAGAACTGCAACAGTTCTCTGTGAAATAATCCATCAGCAGCTTCTCCCCCCCCCCACCACGGCAGCCGCAGCCGCCTTTGTCATGGGAACGCTGCTGGGGGAATCTCACCTACCCTACTGCAGCCGAGCAGGGGCTGGAGAGGCTTCAAATCGCAGCCCCGCTCTCCTGGGATGCCGGCAGAGCCGGGGATGCGGAGCGCGGAGCCGGCACACAACAGCCAGTGCCTCCATATTCCGGAGCCTGTGCCCATTACCCAACTCATTAAAGACAGTGATACTTTGTAACACACTCTATAATCTTTAATATTCATAGCCCCGCCGCATTTGCATACCGTGCCATAAATAGTTGAAGCAGAGGTAAAACACAAAGCGCTCCACTTGCATGGCTAATTACGCCCGAAAAAAAAAAATCGAATGTAAATCACAACGCACCCGAGACACTGAAAATATTAGATTTGCTGGCTCTCAGTTAAAAATCTTTTAAACGCTGCCCCCCTCCCCCCCAACCACGCTCACAAACCCAATTATTTTTAAAAAGAAAAATCAAAGGGGCTCACGTTGCCTGTTTGATACATCCCGGCCCCAGCCCTGGTGATGCAACCAGCAGCATCCCCAGCTGTGACCCCCCAGCACCAGCTCATCTCCCCAAAACCATCCCCAAAACCTGCCTTTCCCACGGGGCTGGGCTGCAGCTGCCCATTTAACCTTGGTCTCTGGAGGAACAACAGGAGCCTCCTGCTCTGGGGTGCCTGGGAAAGCTGATCTCCAGCAAAGGAGGGAAATTGGAAGCATCAGCTCCAATGTGAACTTGTGCTCCAGCCTGGGGCTGGCTGCAGGTCGGGGCTTTGGATTTGGGAGAGGGCAGGAGAGAGGCCTCAGGCTGGGAGCTGCTCAGTCCCAAGGTTTAACAAGGGAAGTTTTGGGGTGCTGGCACTCAGCAGCTCCGTGTCCAGAAGGAAACAGATGATTCCTGCTCACAACGGACCAAAAGCATGCCAGGGAGCACAGGGGGGTTTTCCTCTGCTCTGTTTTCTCCTGGAGCTTGGAAGAGGAGCCCTCAGAGGCAGGAGCCACCCCACAGAGGGGCACCAGAAGGCTCAGGGCCCCATTCAGCTGCTGGTGGTGCTCTGCCATGGAAAGGTTTGGAATTTATGGAAATCCTCTTGATTTTATGGAAGCCCATCACCACCACCAGGTGAAAATGCACATTTTTAGCTCAAGAGCACTGCAGCCTCAACCCAAACCTGCCACAGCCATTGCTCCTCACACGGATCCAACACACTGCTGCTGCTGCTCCCAGGAAACTCAAAACCCTCCTGATCTTCATCCATCTCCCCACTCCTCCTCTTCACCTCCCAAGAAGCCGCTCACAACAGAGAGACACAGCACCCGCAACACTCAGAGTTTTACAGATTCACTAGCCCAAATATTGAATTCAAATAAAATTAACTGAATTTTACAAAAGCAGGCCAAAAATCCCACTCTTTGGGAAGCCACGAGGTGCCCTGGCCTGGCAGAGGAGCTTGGAAGAGAGCAAAGCTGGATGCCACAGGGATCTTTTTCCCACTTACCTTCCCTTTCCCACTGGGGCTCCAGCTGCATAAAACCACCACATCCTAATGGAAGGCTGTCCCCAGGGAAAAAGGCATTTTTAAGTCCCTTGAATCCAGACTAATTTTGAAGAAATCAGGTAAGGAGCACCACAGTGAGGCGGCCGCTCCGGCTCCGAGCCATCACCTCTCCCTCCTGAGATTTCTCCCACTTAACAAAAGGCTTAAAGAGACTTCTGAGAATGAAAAGTGAAAAGAAGAAATAAAGAAAAAGCCATATTATCCCTGCCATATTCTGTTCCTACTTGCACGCTGGTTTTCCAGGGTCCCCAAATCCCATCAGTGAACGGCTCCAGATTTCCCTTTGTGTCCCCCTCATTCTTGCCCTCCCCTGGTGCTCCAGCTCGTCCTGCCCCTTTCCAGACTCGTGTCCAGCTCAGCAGCAACATCTCATCCATTCTAAGAAAGAGTTAAAAGACTTTTTATTTCCTGCAGTATCAACTTCCAAAGAATTCCAGCGGTGTCATTAAATTTAACCCCGAAAGGTGAGCGAGCACCCGGTGCCCCCGGCCCGCGCCCAGGGAGAAGTGAAAGCGAGCAGCTCACAGCCTGCAAAGCTTTTCTGCTCCTCATATGTACCCTGGCATCCTGCCCGGACCTATTTTTAAGCCCATTTACTAGAAATCCCACAAATTAAAGGAAATACGGATAATGTTGTAAGAATCCTTTGGGCCAAATAAAAGCTACACATAATTTTCCTTGTGCATCAAGAGTAAGATCCTTAACCACAAAAACCAGATTTCCCCAAAGCTCTTTTGCAACGGCGAGAGAGAATCTTGTTTTGTAAAAAGTTGCTTTGATTCACTCCTGGATTACAGGGAGCTCCGCTGCCTCCCGGCCAAACCCGGGAGTGATTCCTGTTATGAAACAGAAAGGTGTTAGGAGAACACAAATAAATTAAACATCTCCAGCTCTGGAGAGGGGACTGCAATGACAGCAGGGCATAGAGGGCTGTGGGGAGAAGCTGGAGGATCTTTTTTTTTTTTTGGGTTTTTTTTTTCCCTCTGCAGAGGACATTTGGGTGGGTTCATCCCCTAGCTGCTTTCAAACTGTGGGATCATGGTGCTCATGAAGGGTCAGTGTGCTGGAAAATCTCCAAGCTGCCCTGCTGTAGGCAGGACAGTCAGCACAGAGCCTTCCCTCCAGCCCCAGTCCCCATTCCCAGCTGCACCCCAGTGGGGATGCCCAGGATGCAGGGGATGCCCCTGCACGCCCAGGATGGGGACAGGGTGGTGCCAACGTGGGCACCAAAAATAAAATAAAAAAGAAATAAATGCAAAAATGAATCTATCTCTGCGTCTCTGTTTGAGTAATTGCAGTGGGGTCTCCCATGGGGTGAGCAGGAAATAAAGGAGCATCCTCCTGCAGCGGGGCTTTGGGAAGGAGGGAAGGGCTGTGTTTTATGCAGGATCCATGATTTTAACTGCACAAAGACTTCAAATAAACTCCACTAACGGCTCTTGTACTGGGTTAGGATTAAAAAGAGACCAACAGCCAGATCCATGTTTCTCTAAAACTCATCAGACAGGCAGAAACAGCCCCAAAACACAGCGAGTCAAAGCAGCATTTGTGGTTAGTCCTGGCAGGGAGGGAGTGAGGAGAAGGTGCTTCCTTTCACCATTCAGTCTCACTCACCTTCATCCCCACCACTGGCTTAAAATGTCTTCCTCACAAACATTCCAGCTTCCTTTAAAAAAAAGGGCAAAACAATTCTGCAGGGGAATAACCAGTCCTCTCCTCCAGACACCCAGACATGAACAGTTAAACAAGCAACTTCGGGAACTTTTCCAAGATTTGTATGTTTTGCATGGAAAGCAAATGTTGGTTGGTTTGTTGTTTTTTTTTTTTTTTCCTGGGAAAATATTTAAGCGCTAAGTTTATGGAGCCAAGTCCATTTATTCCTGGTTTCTGCTGCTGCTCAGACAGGATCTAATTAGTGATTGAAGCAGCACTGGGGGGATGCGGCGCTGGCCGATGCCTGAGCCCCCAGCCTGGGGCTGTGCTGGCACCTGGCTCTGGGAATCCTGGCCCAGACACAGCTTTTATCCATGGCACAGGGGTGGCTGAAGGATGGCCACCCTCCCCTGGAGCATCCCAAGGCTCCCAGGAGAGCCCTCCAGGTCCCTCCCAGCCCCACCAGTTCATCGCCGTCGCGCTTTCTGACGCAGTGGAAGCCTTTTCATGGTGATGCTCTCAGAAACAGCAGCACCTGAGTTGCATTTTCCTGGCCTGTTTTACCAAATCCCTGCCTTCAGATGGGAACTCCTTCCCGTGCTCCCGGCTCAGAGCAGCTCCCAGCTCCAGCAGTGCTGCTGGGACCAGTCCCACGAGCTGAGGCAGCAGTGAGGAGCAGTCCTGTCCCATTCCTGGGAGTGCCCAAGGCCAGGCTGGATGGGGATTGGAGCAAGCTGGGACCATGGAAAGCATCCCTGCCCATGGCAGGGGGTGGAATGGGCTGAGCTTTAAGGTCTCTTCCAACACAAACCATTCTGGAACTCTACAAAACCCCGACATCCACTCAGTCCCACTTGCTCAGACCTGGAAACACCTTCACGAGCTCCTCCAGCTTTTTGCAGCGAGCCAGCCCAGTGATTCTTGCCTCTATTTTTTGATCTATTCGTGTGTTTTTTCACAAATCTTTCTGGCCAGTTAAACCAGAACCGTGGCGATTGCGAAAGGCAGGAAATTTGCTGCAACGCTCTGTAACTCTTGCCAGGCAATTAGCCAAAACCTCACACAAATAAGCCTTTTTTTTTTTTTGCCACACCGTCCTAACCACCAAGCATTAACCCATTTTCTTAGGAAACAACATCTGCTGAAACAACTTCCTAATCTAGCAGCAGGCATGGAAAAAACCCACTGCAGTATCTCTGGTGCAGGGTAAAGAGAATTTACCAGGCGGATTTGTCCCGCTCAAGGGCACTGACTGGACCCTCTCCCTGGAATAATTTATTCCCTGGGGCAGGAAAAGTGTTAAGGTCAAAGGTTTCCCTGCAGCACTTACGTGTTTTAAAGACAGGGGAGGTGGTGGAGCAGCCTGGGGGTTTTGGAGCAGGATTTGCATCCCTGAACCCGACTGTTGTGGGGTCTGAAATCCTTGGAGCTCCAGGAGCTGCACCCTGCAGCTGTGGGGATAAATCAAAGCACAGCAGGATGGCACAGGTGGCATTTGGAAGAATAAAGAAACCACTGGGCAATAAAGCAAGTTTCCATCTCCTACCCCAGCCTTTGCACAGCTTTTTTTTTTTTTTCCTGGGAAGATGGGAACACAGAGCCAAAATTAAGCTCCATGGTTTGCCCTAGGAAAGACAGACACCACCCTGCATCCTTCTCCTTACTCCAGATTAAAACAGCAGCTACACTTCTGTGCCATTTGTCAGAACTCATTTCCTCCCTCATTCTCTGCCCCTGCTTTCTCCACCATCCCGACAAAAACCAATAAAATAAAATAAAAAGCTTCCTTTTGGGAAGGCAGTGGTAATAATTGCTGCTCCCATCTGTTGATAAGTCCGAGGACCTGCACGGGCAGCAAGGAGGCTGGAAAGCTGAAAAGGGAGTGAAATGTTTGCATGGTTTGACTGAGAAATGAAATCCAGCCTTAAACACAGTAAATCGGAGACTATTCTGAATCACCTCTTGAATTTTTTAATGCTACTCCTGGGAGCACTGAAGGTAAATATGTTAATTTGACTTCAATCATGGTGCAGGGAAAAAAAAAAAAAAAAAGCAGCACTCTGTATTAGTTTAGGGTACCAAGTCTTAAAACTATTCATGCATTTCTGCATATTTTATACTCAGCAAATAAAGTTCCAAGGTTCTATAAGGAGGCTGCAAAATTATTCTGAGTAAGCAATAATGAGCTGTGCATTATATAAGGCTGGTACTAATGGTAATCTATTATTAAAATTTGGGAGTTATGACAGCTCCAGAAGAGTCCGAGAGCAGGTTCTGCTCTCTGGGAAGGGAAAGCAGCATCTGGAGCAGGGAGCTTGGCCAGACAGGTTTTAAGGGAATCCCCAGGTCCTTGGGATTATCTGTCCCATGTGCCTCTAATTAATTCTTCCACAGGCACCGTCCCCAGCCACAGCAGGGTCACATCCCCAAAGTCTTTCACTCTCTGCCTGACGTTTCAGCCTAACAGATCTCCCAAAACGCATCAAAAAATGAACAGGCTCTCAGCTTTGTCCATCTCAGCCATCCCCAGAGCCATCCTGACCCTTGGTTGCTGCTCTGATGCTCCACTCGGGCTGCACGGAGGGCAGGGATGTGTCCAGGAAAACCCAGAGAGCTTTTCCTGCCTGTCCCCTCCTGCCAGGTCACCTCCAGGGCCTCCAAAGGGCACCAGGACACCCAGGGTGGGCACATGGAGAACACCAGAACTCCAAAGCACAATGGGAGAGGGCACATCCCAGCAGCCTGGCCTAGGGGAAGGTTCCCTGCTCGTGGAACAGAGCTGGAACAAGATGGGCTTTAAAGTCTTCCAATCCAAAGCATCCCGTGGTTTTACAATGCTCAGCAAGTTCAAGCCAAGCTTTGCTTGGTGCTGGTTGGAGCTGGGTTTGTCCTGCCCCTCTCCCAGTCCCATTTTTTCCTGGAGACAGAGGCTTTCCTGGGAATGCTGCTCCAGGATCCACCCCTGAGACACTGTGGATTTTAAGGACAAGTCACCACCTCCTGAAACAGCACCTCTCAGCACTGCTGTGAGAGAAACAAACAGCAAAAAGCCCAGAGTTTGGCTCACTTTCCTCCTTCCTACATCTTTGGGTGAGAATTGAAGCAGTCTCTGGAGGCTGCAAATCTGGATCTGGGGAACTCACACAGAAATAGGCACATGAGTGAGGGACCAGGACATTTCCATGTTTAACCTGCACACCTTCACCTCACAGGGCTCATGGGACACCTGGGAACGGGGTGGTGTCACCTCATCACCTGCCCCTTGGAGGAAAACCCTCCCCTGGTTTTGCAGGAAATGCAAACTGAATTTTCCCCCGCGTTTCAGAGCGTGCACAGCCAAGCTCCTTCTCCCCAAATGAAACCCTGCAGCGAGTGCAGATCCCGAAGGCAACGTCCTGCCCAGACCAGAGGACAATGAAGCACAACAATTCCAGGAGAAACCAACTCAGCCTGAGAGCTTTCAGCACCGAGGAGGATCTTAAACAGCGACGGGCTCTGTGCTCTCGGAAACCAAAGCAGAGCAGGGCAGATCTGCTGGGTGCTCCTGGCACCCACCTGCCCTGTGCCCAGCCCCTGCTGCACTCCCCAGCTGGCCTGAAGGGGTTAACAGCTCCTCTGGGATGTAACAGGAGCTGGAGTTACTCACCCAGGCATGTCCGGATCGGTATGAACCGGGAGCTGCCTATGAATGAAGTTGCCTTGGAGATGCAGCCAAAACCAATGACCAGATATTAACTTTTCACCACGGGGCTGCCAAGGCAGGCAGAACGTGTGGAAGCAGCAGGACACAGCTCCCAGCCAAGCTGGAACATCCAGACACAACGTGAGGGACCCCTGGTACCCCTCCAGAGGAGCAAAACTTGGTGTCTTTGCTCAAGGAACAGGAGAAATTTCCCCTCGCAAAGCCAAGGCCTGGCAACAAAACCCTGACCTTCTGGAATGGGCAATTAATGTCCATAAGCAAGATGATGCCTTCCCTTGGTTTAATTTTAAAGCTGGTATCAAAGACAGCAGCTCATTGCTATTAAAGACACCAAGCTCCTTAATTCTTTCTGCAATCAGCTCCATAACCAGGAAAGGCAGCATGGGCACCTTTACCCAACGCTGCTGAAAGGAGACATCACGAAACAAAACCATGAACGAGGGGTTCAGAGGCTGGGCTGGTGCAGGATCACACACCAGCACTCCCTCTCCCCTTCCAGGGGCAGGTTTGGAGGTGGGTGAGCAGGAAGGAGAGGCTGTCCCAGCCTCCTGCTGCCTCCCAGGGCAGGATAAACTCAGCTCCAAGCAGAGCTTTTTTAGTCCCAGCTCTGAGCTTCCTTTTGTGCCCCCCTGAAGGTGCCACTTCTCAGGAGGACAGCAGGTGACCAAAGAGGTGGCAGCAGGGAGCAGCAGCAGGAAGAGCATCCACTAAAGCCATGGGTGGAACCCACCTCACCTGCACCTCTCCTCCCTCCATGGAAGAAAAAAAACAACATTTCAACGCCAAGGCTTGCTCTGAGTGAGGCAAATCAGAGCAGCACACTCCACACACACAGAGCCATGGACACAGCACAAACCCTGCCTTCCAACCCAAAATCCAGCCCTTGCAGGGGGGATGATGTTTTTCAGTGAAATTCACTGTGTCTAGGACAGGGAATAACTCCCAGGGCTGGGCTGGACACAAAGCCCAGCCCCAGCAAGGAACAGGCAGAGAAACCCCACTTGGGGGCTGTTGGGGACATCACAGATCCCCCTCGCCAAAAAAGCATGAAATAAAATGGACATCTTCCCATCAGAGCAAACACTCCCTTCCCAAAAGCACGCCAGCCCCTTGATATTTTTTTCCCTGAAGGAAAAACAGAAGATGCTTTCCATAAGCAGACGATTTCAGCAGCTAATTTTACCATCACTTATGGTCGACTTTATGACTAAGATTTCATGCTGACTATATTAATCCTGTCAAATTTCAGAGTGAGAGAGAAATGATACTGTATATTTTATGGCTGCAATAACTTCTAAGCCATTAGACATGCATGCTGACATGAAAGTAATCAAATTGATTTTTTCCTATTACAATGAAGAACTTTGTATGAGCAAATAGTCTTTCTGGCACAGGAATGGAACCTTCCCAAGCCTGTGCTCGCTCAGGAAATTAGGAAATTGCCACCAGCCATCGTTCAGAAAGCTGAGTTTTTCTGCTTACTCACATTTTATTGTCACCAAAGCTGAAAGGGACGTGTTAGTCAACCAAACCACCGACAAAAGCCAACGCCAGGGACAATCAGAGGGGTTTGAAGCCCTGTTAAATACTGCAGAAGCTGCAGTTAATTGCTTTTTCAGCATTAAAGGCTCCCCTGTGCCTTTTTTAACCTCACCAGACACATTTTGCCCCTCACAGCTCACTGGCCACTCCAGGTGTTGGGTGGACAAGGCAGAATGGATCAGAATAAGCTGCCCAGAGGGCTTTTGGCAAGCCCTGGAGACCTGGAAGTGTTAATGGATATCCCACAGTCAATGAGAAAGCCCATGGGCCAGAAGAGCACCTGAAACAATTTTTAAATGCAAATAGGTCTTTAAAGATAAATTCCACTTTATATTTTGCTGAGGGTTTCAACGCCCAACTCCCTTCCCTCCACCTCGACTCTGCCTACCCAAAATTCCAGCTTAAAGCCCTTTAATCCAACCTGTGTGTCAAGCTCTGGAGAAAGTCAGGTCAAAACAGACCAGGAGAGTGGTAGGGCAGAGGTGCCAGCCCAGGGGTGCCCTGTGTGGCCAGGGGCACACCCGGGCAGGGCAGGGGCTCTGCAAGCCAGGCCTTGCAGGGTTGGGCCAACAGGGCACACCTGGCAGCTGAAAAACCCTGTGAAAACCTGTTTTCCTTCCCCCTGCTGCGTGAGAACACGTTGGGTGTGAGAGGACAAGATCAGAGAGGCTCAGCATCTCCAAAGAGTCAGCAAGCAGAAGCAATTATGTGCAGATAACAGAAATAATGCAAGAGACTCACCCGACACCCCGTGGGCACAGCCACGGCTCCTCTGCAGCCAAGGAAGGGCAGGATTTTTCTTTTGGTTTTCAGTGTTTTTGTAGAATATTGGTGTCAATCGTTAAATAATGCCAGATCTTTCAATCCAAGACACCTGCACCAAATAAAACTTGCACAGGGATGTGCCAGAGCTGTCTGAAGGCTCAAAGAGATAGGGGTGTGTATGTATAAATAAATATATATATATATAAATACATATATCATGTATGTCTTGGGTTAGCAAAAGAATTACAGTTTTAACGTGCATTTAGTTGCAAATTAAAATGCTTTGATGGCTCTCTATCAATAACATTTCTTTTTGGTAACGTTTTCTTTTGGGTGGTTTTTTTTTTTAAAAAAAAAAGAATTTAGAAATGCCAAACCATAAAACCACAACTACACGGATTGCCTCAACCAAGACTTGCAAAACACCAATTTTAGTGAATTCCAATTTTAGTGAATTCTGACTTCAGTGAATTCTGATTTTAGCGAATTCTGATTTCAGTGATTTACGATTTCAGTGAATTCCAATTTTAGTGAATTCCAATTTCAGTGAATTCTGATTTCAGTGAATTCCTTGGTCCTTCCACACCAGATATTTGTAAAGTCATCGGAGCTGCTGTGGGCAGCTCCACCAGACCAGGCTGCTCCATCCATCCATGGCCTTAAAAAAAGAAAAGTTGGGTGTTTTGTTGTTGTTTTGGGGCTCGTTATGATTTGGGGTTTGGGTTTTTTTGAAGTTGCACCCAAGCCAAACCCAACAAAACCCAGGCCAAAGCTCATCCCAGCACCCTGAGCCCCCTTAACCAGCACCAACCCAAGGACCCTCCTGCTGCTGCAGCTGAGATTCAGAAGGATCCCAACATTCCAGAGCAATCCTGATCCCTTGTCCTGACTTGGGATGTGGTGCCCAGACGAGGATGAGCAGAGAGCCACCAGCCCTCCACCACCTCCACCAGATCCCCCAGCAGGAAAACAGCAAATCCTCCCACCCACCATCCTCCTCCAAAGTCACTCCCCAAACCCAGAGCCCTGCAAAGGTAGGAGAAGCCTCCCAGGAGAGGCAGGGAACAATATCCACGAGTTTCTCATGACCTTCCGGAGATTGCCATGACAACACGGCTTCGATCCTCCCCAAACATGGATATATTCATTTGCACTGGTGTGATTGAGAATAATTAGAGTGAGATTCCCTGAGCCGGGGAGTCACAGCCGTGCACGGCTCTGCCAGCAGAGCCCAAGTTCCAAGGGAAGCAGCCTCAAATTTAAATGTAAAAAAGAAAACCCGACAACACTCTTCGGAGAGCCTCGTGACCTAATTCATTATAAAGAATGTCAGTTAGCAAACCTCTTAAATAAAACATTAAGCTAGAGGTAATTTGAAGCCTTGTGGATTTTGTTTTACTCAATTATTTTCTAATGCTTCGACTTCAAGAATAAATATGCAGGAATAAAAAAAAAAAAAAAAGTGAATACTAAGGGTTTCATTTAATTCTTTTTTTTGTTTTTTTTTTCAAAAGAAATGAAGACATTCATACCAAACCGAAATACCCTCAACCGAGCTGGATTTTTAATTAAAACTTTCATGTCCTACAAGACTCTTCAAGGTTAGAATATCTGCTGCCACATCGTGAGGCAGCACCATGCTCGCACAAGGGCGAGCCCGTCACCCACGTTGGAACAACCTGTGCTGTGCATGGCTGGAACCTGATTTCCAGGACATCCACTCACAAATTAAACCAGGCTGGAATGCTATTCCTTCCCTGCCCCATAATTTCCATCACCACTTGCAATTTTCGCTCTGTTGGGAAGAGTTTTCCCCTCAGCAGACGGAGGCAGGGGACGGCCTCTGCTTTGGTTTTATTGAATGCCTGGTGGGGAGAACGAGGCTGGGGTGAGGCAGGAGGGGGATGTAAAACCTGCAGAAGGGCAGCAGAGGATGAAAGGCACTGCTGATCCTCACAGCTAAAATGAGGTTAATTGGGGAAAGGGGGGAAACAAAGGGAATCACAGGATCCTGGAGTGGTTTGGGTTGGAAGGGACCTTAAAGCCCATCCAGTGCCACCCCCTGCCAGGGACAGGGACAGCTTCCACTGGACCAGGTTGTGCCAAGCCCTGCCCAGCCTGGCCTTGAACATTTCCAGGGATGGAGCAGTTCTCTGCAAGGAGCTCAACAAACACTGCAAATGCTCTTCTAAGAAATACAACAAAACAAAAAAACCCAAAAACACCACAGTCAAAAAGAGGCATCCTTTGAAATAANGATAAAAAGAGCAACGATTAAAAGAAAAAAAAAAAAAAAAAAAAAAGAGAAAGTTTAGAGCTAAATATTTGATTTGATTCTGGCTGCATCACCCTTTTCCAGAGGATAGCAGGAAGAGATTTGCAGGAATGTGCTTAACACCACCCTGCTACAAGTTTGTGCTACGAAACACTCCGGAAACAAAGAAACCCAGGAGATAAAAAGATTCCTTTCCGCCACACTGTTTAGAATAAAACACCTCCCTGCTTTCATTCAGCCTTCCCTGCAACCTTAAAAAATAAAAAAATAAAATAAAAAGCCATCCTTTGCCTGTAATTCACCCAGTGGGTTCCAGCAGGGATGCCCAGGAGATGCCAGGGGGCAGAGCCAGCTCAGGTCACCCCTCTCTGCTCTGATTTTCAGGTCACAGCCACACCCTGGGGCCACTTTCGGGCTGTTAAAAGTTCTCTGTGTCACAAAAAGAAATGATTCGGCGCCGATGGAAGGTGTGAAGGGTGGAATTCACCTCGCACATCCCACCCACCCCAGGGCTTCCCAAGCCAGGGCTCCTTTTCAGGGCACCAAACCCCGGCTAAATCCATTTCTCTGCAGCAGGGAATAAACAAGGATTAGCATTCACCCGTTCATAACAGGGAAACCCTGCAGCTAGAGGTGGAGTCAGGCAGTGCTGGAATATCCAGCCTAAGTTGCTTGACGAATGCTAACTACGACTTCCAGCTTATTTATCTAATTTGGGTTGATTTTTAAATATTGAGTTATCTAAGCAGACACAAAAGGAGAGCCTGGAAATTTCCCCCCCTGTCAGTGAAAACTCTCCCTGCCCCTCTAATTCAATCTGCATGTCTGAATATTACTGGCTTTTCTCAATCACATTTGTATTGAGATATGCCTAAAAAAAAAAAAATCAGGACTCTGTTTTCTCAAAATGGTGTTAAGTGCCTGGAAAACGGGGTTCTACAGCAGATGAGCCTCTCCAGGGCTGACTGTGATGCACAGCCTGCAATGTTTTAGCCATTTTCAATATTTATCAGGCTCTGGTTTTCCTAATCAATCCATAACAGGAGCAGGACAGCCAATATCCATCAAACAACCCGCTGGATTCCAGAATAGTCTGGGCTCTGAGCGAGGAAGGGGCAGCTCTGAACTGATCCAACCAGTTTGTAAAACACACACAAAAAAATCCACGGAGGAGGGATGAAGTCAGTGGCAAAATCCTCAATGGCCTCAGCTGGGCCAGGATTATCTCCAGGAACGTGCTGGTGCTCAGAGAAACACAAAGAAGGTGCCAAGGCTGGGGAAAAGGAGGCTCAGGGAAGATCCCACTGCTCTCCACAAGCACCTGAGAGCAGGGAGCAGCCAGGGTGGGTCAGGCTCTGCTCCCAGGGAACTGGGACAGGAAAAGGAACAGCCTCAGGCTGTGCCAGGNCCACTGCTGTCTGGGCTCCAGCCTCCCATCACTCCCACAGTGCCCCCATTCAGGGTGCTCTTACTGGTCCCAGGACTCCAGGGCTGAAACTGGTGATCCTGGGCACGTGGGGTCCCTGTCCCTGTGAAATCCACCCCAGCCCTGTCCCCTGCAAGTGCTGCTGGTGCTGAGGGTGATGCTGAGCATCCCCACCCCACAGAACACGAGGCACCACCACGGAATTTNCCTGTGACTCTGTGGAGGCTGGAGGGACAGCTGAGCTCCTGGCCCCCAGGCTTTCTCATGGACTGCAGGATACCCATGAACACTTCCAGGTCTCCAGGACTTGCCAAAACCCTCTGAGCAACTTTATTCTATTCTATTCTATTCTATTCTATTCTATTCTAGTCTAGTCTA
>VZTZ01016864.1:3950-45595 GCA_013400955.1 Drymodes brunneopygia
AGGAGCGGGGTCAGGGCACGAGATGTTAATTTGGCTTGCTTGCCAAGCCAGCACTCAAGGTGAGAAAGCTCACCTAGGGCCTTTGCCACCGCCACCCAGGGCACAAAAATCGAGGCAGTGACCCTTCAAGAGTATGACCAATCTACACCTTCACTATCACAATTTGGATCAAATTCACAAAGGGAAGGTTTTTGATGTGCTAGTTGTGCCTCCTTTTTCTAGTCCAGAATTTGGGTCTTATTCGGTGCTAGCAAGGCAGGCTTGCTGAGAATGCATGACCCCCTCGAAGGTGGGAAGGGATCCCAGCCCATACTCGGTCCCTGCAGATGAGAAAGACTCCACTGGGGAGTACTCGGGGGGTTTTCTTGGACTCGGATAGTGTGTCACTGGTGTAATTGCACCAGTACGCTTCTTCGTAAATTTTCTTGGTCAGATTAACATCTTTGAAAGGAAATCTGCGATGTGGTGCTGACTCAAGCCACTCTGGTGTTGTCAATTTATACCTGAATCTTATGCAGTATGAGGCCTTGGAGGACCCTAACAGGTCCAATTCTTGGGGCTTCTCTGGTGCATGTGGCAGAATCCTTGTCCACAAATCCCAGGAGTCAAGAGGGTTGGGCTTTTTTCCTGCAAAAGGGTATTTGTTAGGCTGCAGGGGGATCCCCACCAGACACATTGACATAGGGTCTTCAGCACTGGCCATTGACAGACACATGCTGTCTTGTTGAAGGGTCTTGGCCAGCGTGACCCTTTGATGTTTTCTTTGGGCTGTCGGACTAGGCATTGGTGGCTCGGAGGCACGGTGGAGATAAGGAGCAGGAGCATGAGCTGGACTGATGATGTCAGGGTGATGTGTTGGGGTGGAAAATACAGGTGTTAAGGTTTGCTTTGGCTCCCCTTGTCTCTTGAGTTAAGGTAGCACAGCCCTGAAAGGCTGTGCTTGCACTGAGCCCTCGCGGTAAGCCAGTTGACAGGCCCACTGTCTGGAGGTCAGCACGGCCCTAAGGTTCATGCTCCCATTAGGCCCTCATCTCAGCGGACCTGCTGTCCTCCATCACTCCTCTTTTTTCTTCTTGATGTTACACGCTCCCTGGCTGGGATGTCTTAAGGAAGGGGGATTAGGGAAACACACTAGGAAAGAGGGGGTAGGATTAAGGGTTTGACAGAACATTAGAGAACAGTCCAGGTTCAAAGGGTGGGCACAGCTGAGATGTCCATTGGTCTAAGTCTTGCGCCTCCATCTCCTCCAAGGGGCCACTTTTCGTCTTTGTCTGGTTCTCAAATTTCTTTCTCCTTTCTTCAGTGTCATAGTTGTGATTGGTGTGTGACCTCCAGTACAGCTTGACCCATCTGCTCAGGATTGACTTGGGTCCTCCTGGGGCTGAAATGCAAGCATAATCTCTCCCTCACGTTATTAACAGAAAAGGCCCTTGGATGCCGCAGTGGCTAGGCAGCCGGATAGCTGACCGCCAGGGTGTCGGTCGAAGCTTGCCAGCGGCAATCTCAAGTGTCCTCGACTGCAGCAGTTGGAGTCCACCGAGATCGGAATCCTTGTATTGTGAGGGGAGGGTGATAGCCTGGGCTACCACCTGACCCCTGGGCAGAAACCACGGTGGGTTACAACACTTAACAGAAATGTGTAAGACTCTGTCCGGTATAAGTCTATGCATCACTGAGAATACAAAGAGTTCCGACGGTGTCCTAGTAGAATGTCCGATGATGAGGACATCCACTGCATGTGAGTGAATTACTTTCACAGTCAACTTTGCTAATGTGTCCGTGTGAAATCTGTGTGGTCTGTCACTCACCGCGTCAAGTCTGGTCCCTTGGATATAGGAAAATAAAGAAAAATCCCCTGAATGAAATGTTTTAAAATCCTTTTAGAAAAATAATTTTTTTTCCCCAGCAAGGATTCCCACAACTTGGAGAAAAACCTCCCTCTGAGGACAGGTTAACTTCCCACCCATTCCCCAGAATGACCTCACCCACCACCGAGAGGAAATGATGCAACTCAAAAGTTTCAAGCAAAGAAGGGGCCCTGGGCAGCTTCTCCAAGGCTCACTCACCTCTCCTCAGTGAGTCTTGCCCCCGGTCAGTTCCAGCTTCGATTCCTGACACAAAGGGGTCCTCCGGCTGGCCCAGTGGACTCCTCAGGGTAACTAAGGCTCTCGATGGTGGTCCTCCGGCTTCTACCAATCCTCTCCTACGGTTCTTCATCCGGCCTGACACTGTTGCCAGTTGCCCCTCAGGAGAAGTCTAATAAAACTTAGACTTTCCCTTGGGGAAGCAGCCACCGTCACAAATACCTGAGCTCTGACTGCCAGGGACACTTCAGGCAGGACCTTTAATCAGGTTCCTGTTCGGGCGGCCACTTGTAAAAACTAAAATGGGGATTCGTGTGAGTGGTCCTTGACTGACCCAGCACCCCACCCTGCGTGTTCCCGAAGCACCCATGCTTAAAGTGCCTTTTCGCATGTGGTCAGGTGAGGACAGTTCCCCTGCTACAAGCACGGGTATGGCTGGCCAGGTGTGCTCCAAGGATCTCCTGTCACAGAGCCCCAAACCAGAGATAAATAGGTGGGAGGGGTTTTTTGCTTAGAGTTTCATGTGGGGTTTATTGCATGAAGGGGTCCAGTGGCAAAGAACCAAGTACAAAGGCATACACAGACTTTTATACCAGGGTTCACAAGGGGCAGGCAGAGTGAGAATAACCAATCGGGTGAGGGTCCAGGGGATGATCCAGGGGAGCAGATAAGGTGGGGAGACTTACATCAACCAATGGGAAAGGAGAGGGGAGGGGAAAGGGAGCCAAGACCAATGACCTATTAAGGAGAGGAGAACTTTCTGGAACACAATACATATGTGAAAGGAGCGGAGGACCAGCTAACAGGGGAGGAATTAACACAACTGAATGACATCATTAGTGGGGAGGAGCCACTTGGCAGCAACCTAGGGGGGTGATGCTCTTTATGTGGGCTAAACCATACTGCAACACAAAACCACACTGCAACACCTAAGCTTATTAGTGTGGGTAAAGAGGACACAGGAAAGAAATTGAGCTTTCTGAACTTTTGCTTTTTTGATCACAGAATGGAACTCACAATCCTGTGGTCACAAGACCTAGATCAGACTAACATGCACAGCATGGATAGTCTTCCAGATGATGCAGGGCAAACTCAACTTCTCCGGCAGATAGTGGAGAATATGCCAGTATGTACAGTTTTAGATTTGGGTTATCGCTTTAATTAGTCCTTGTTAACTAATTGCACAGTTTTCAGCAGAGCTTGAACATACATTAGGAAGAGATGTAGCCTAAAAAGTGTCTACTCAAGAAGGGAAAAATGTCTGAGAGAATGTTGCACTGTGAAAGGGTCACAAATCTATGACAAGTCTAAGCCTACTTACTCTTACTGTATTTTAAAAGCAGAATAAAAGATAGTAGCCCTGCCAGTAACAATGTTGGTAATTTACTTTTTCTGCTCCTTGTCTCAACCATTTTGCAGGTTTGTAATTGACTTCAGCGCAAAACTGACCACCAGCCTTTCTCAGGGTGCCTTTCTCATGGCTGATGCATGCTTTTATATAGAAGCATTTCCCTGTCCTGGTGTCAAGCTTAAAGCCCAGCTGGCAACTAAGTCACATACAGCTGATTGCTCACCCCATAACAGTGGGATTGTGGAGAGAGCTGGAAGGGTAAAAACTTGAAATCTCATGGGGTGAGACAAAGAGGATGTAATAGGGAAAGCAAAAGCTGTGCACACAAGCAAAACAAAATCAAGAATTCTTTTACTGCTGCACTTGATCAAGTAGGTGTTCAGCCATCTCCAGGAGAGCAGGGCCCCATCACACATAATAGTTACTTGTGAAGACAAACCTCACCACTCCAAATGTCCCCCAGTACCACCGTCTTCTCCCCACTTTATGTACTGAGCATGATGTCATATGGTCTGGAATATCCCTTGGATCAGCCATCCCAGGTGTACCTCTTCCCAACCTCCCACAAGCCCTCAGCTTCCTCATCACCATGGCAGTAGGAAAAGCAGAAAAGGCCTTGGCTCTGTGCAATCACTGCTCAGCAATAATAAAAATACCTCTATATTATCAATCCTGTGTTCAGCACAAATCCAAAACATCTCTATACTAGCCAGTGTGAAAAAATTAACAACCCCAGCAAAAAACAGCACACCTGCTTTCATTAGTCTCAGAAGACCAAATATGTATTCACCAATAAATGAGCAGAATTGTGTACCTCTCTTGCCATGAGGCCCTACAGAGGATGAAACAGGAGGCTTCCTTGTCTGTTGCTATCACAAAGCATATATTTTACATTCTCTCTTTGAAATTATTAGTATTTATCTCTTCTTTTTTTATCATTTATAAATATCTCAAGATTATTTGCTAGTTCTAAAAAGTCTGGACATTGCTGTTTGCTGAATACTTTTTTCTGGCTATTAAAAGTTCTACAGAACCTCCACCTATATTAGAAACACCATACTTTTGATTACTTTCATAATGGTCTTTCAACCAAATGAGCACAGAATGGTATGTCTTCTCAGGCTAAGTGGGAACAAGTCCAGTCTCCAGAAATGAAGATGCTTTAAGGGACGTTTAATGATATGGTCTCCACTATTAGATAAAGCATTTCCTATTTATATAACTCCAGCTAATCAAAACTGTTACATAAAAGTAAATGGATGGCTGAATAGGAAGAAATTTTCTGAGAATTTTGTATCTGGAAATAAAAATGTACATCATTAGTATGGTCACAGTGACCATGTGCTTCAGTCCTGCTCCTTTTAACTGAACTGCAAGTACAGACAGAAGCCAGAATAACTCACTAAGCTTATAAACTTGTTGTGGAAGAAATAGCAAATGTTGAGCACATCTAAACTTCTCTGGGCTCAGGTGAATCTCTGCAACTGCATTATCCCTTCCTTATTACTGGTACGTGTTTTCAATTATTGCAGTCTGATGGTGGTTGTGTGCACAGCCAGTCCAGAATGAGGGAAAGCCAGAGTCAAGGCTGTCTCGTTTCAGTTTCCACACAATGCACTGCATCTCTGTTGCCTTTATGAAAGTTTGCAAAACCTTGCTTTGTTTGTTGAACTTTGTTTCCAGAACTTTGTTTCCAGATGGAAGATATCCACAAAAGCTTATTCCAGGAAGTTTCACAGTAGCAGTTAGGGTTAATTACTGATTTCTCAAGTAAGCTGACAAAATTTAAATTAATTTCAGATGGTCGTAAAAATGTTGTAGTTCAAAAAGATATCCTAATAAGATCTGTTTCTTTGAAGTCCTGACTTCATTTTGTTCCCTAACTCTCCTTTATAGGAAAGGAGACTTTGTTCTGCTTATTGGAAAACCTTTTTTAAAGTTTTAATTTCAAGATACTTGGAAATTTTCAGAGGGAGACTAATGGATTTTGATGGAAGATTTTGTTCAAGGTTTGGTGCTTGAAGCATTTTAGCTTTTCAGCTAGTTACAATAATAAGTCTACAATATATTCACTGATTCAGAAAGAACCAGAAATATAAAAGCATGAGCAAGGTTGCTAATTATTGATATTTGACATTCTATTCACTCTACAGAGAAATCAGAAAGAGATGATATTTTAAAAAGCACCAAGACTGCAGGCCAGAATGAATCTGGATTATCAATGTGAGATACTGCTCTCTCAGGCAGTCATAAAGCTCCTCATGAATTTATTAAACCCTAGGAATTAGAGTAAACAATGTAGAAAAATACAAGGAAAAAAATCAACAAAAACTTAAATCACTGGATGCTTGTGAAAAATTGGCTTTGTTTGGACCTGAAGATTATTTGCTTAGAACAGGGTCTGCAGTCCTCCTTGTAGTTTAACCTCTAATAGACACCTTTATACACTGTGTGTGGTTTTGTGTCACTATTAACACAAATGGAATAATACTTCCACTCTAGCCTGTTTCATGTGACTCTTCCTGTGTTAGCATATTTAAGGTGCTGAAATCTTGATCCCAACCCTCAGGTTCATTAAATTCACCTGTTTTATGTATGTGTGAGAGCCTCTGTTGCTGGACACATGAAAGCATATAGATCTGCTGTAGACACAGTACCTCTGCTTCTGCACACAGCTGGCAAGTGAGTTCTCAGAGGAGCTTGTGCAGAAGCCCTTGACCCCTGTTAGCTCCACATGCAAGATTTTCAGGTTGAGAAGGACTCAAAGTGGATCTAATCTTGCTCCCAACCCTTTGTGATGAAGACCATTGAAAATCTCTCATATTTACTAGCTATACTTTGTTTGTTGTGGTCTCCCCAGATAGATTGTCTGAATCTGAACAGTTTTTGTCAGCCTGAAGGTAGAATGTCTCAGGGAGATAAATGTCTGTAAGAGTACAATGAAAAATAAATATTCAGAAACAATGCACAGCTAAATCAGACTTTTCTAGGCAACTGATCACTAGATAGTATGGTGCATTTGGATGCCACCATCCTGTCCAGGGGAGTCCTTTGAAGCTGTGAGCAGTATCTGCTAGTCTAGGATGAGCAGAAACCAGAAGAGTTTGTGCAAGGTGGTGGTTCACTGGCACTTGAGCAGATGCAGTGGCTGGCTGCATCTGCAAACAGAAGGTTCTCCTCTTGCCCTCGTTATTTTCCGACTTCCCATCTCTTTTGTCCCATCTCTATTGTCTGTGACTGTGTATCTTTTTACCCTCTCCATGGATCTGTTGCTCACTGGACCTTTCTGGAAGATAATCTAACTCATAAAAACAGGTCAAACCCACCCAGAATTCTTTTTTTTCCTGGATTTATTTTTTGCTATTGGGATGAATTAAACTGGATCAGAGAGCACTGAAGTGTGCAAAAGCCAGCACCAGATGTGCAGAAGAAGCAAGCACATGGTGGGGATTGGGAGTAAAAGCAGGCAAAGAGGTGGAAAAAACAGAACAGTAACTCGACTTTGGACAGAGTCAAACTACTGAGTTTGTTCACCGTGTCTTTTGTTTTAAGATCAGAACATAACTCTTAAGAATAGTAATTATTTGTTTGCCCAGTGGTGACCTATCTGTACATGCAGCCTGAAATGTCTATGCTCTGGACAAGTCTGCTGTATTGCCAATATACCACTGAAGCTCTCTGAATTCTGAATCCTATTAACTTGAGCTGTTTTGTTATAACGCAGTTCTTTCAAATCAAAACCCTCACAGCCCTTGTTTGTTTGGCTAGTTTCTGCAGCATACAAATTCCAGTATCTAAGGCAATATCCTTCTGCAAAGTCCCCTGAGAGAGAATCATTTGCATTAAAGTTAGCACAGCAGTAATGCTATTTGACGTATTTCATGGAGACACATCCCAAGGCATTGTCATTAATCCTTGAAACACAGCAAATACATTAAAAGCAAAACAGGCAATTAAAAAGCTTAAAAAAAAAGTGAGATGGCCTTAGCATACAGAAACAAATACAAAAACTCTCCAAATCAATTTCACAATTCAAAACCATAATAACAGGATGTTCTTTCTCCGCTCAGTTGCCACTGGAACCTTGGCATTTGCAGTAGTCACAGAGCACAGACTGTCTTTAGGGCTGTAATACATAATGAACTTGGACAATGAAGACACAAGACTATTTAAAGCTTGGTAAACTATTGGATAACCTTAGCATCAATCCTATAAAAGGCCAGAAGTCTACAGGGAAATATCATTGATATAATTATATTCTGGCTGACCTTAGTGTGAAGTAGAATATAGACAATACCATTTCAGGCTGTCTCTAGACCAGGCAGGATATCATTAGCCCAGCAAATGAAGCATTGCATTAATCACTCCTGTGCTAGGACTGTCATTTGAAGTAAGACAAAAGGTGCCCTGCCTTATGTCTAACCCTTTGTGTCTCTCAAACTACTCCACTTTTAATCCCCTAAAGCATCAGTTTTAATTCTAAAGATGGTTTATTTATGAATACACAGTAGAAGTGTTTAGCAAGGACCAAAAGTTGCTATGATGAGACAGTAAAATGGTTACTAGATTCTTGTCATTTTCACAAACAGTAAGGAAAGATCACTTTCCACTTCTCTGTAAGTTGCACTCTGCCCTTTGCTATTGTGCCATCAGAGGAAGTCATTGGAGAGGTCTCCAGTCGGGCCTTTTGTTATTACTGTTGTTATTGTAGAAGTGCATGTCAGTCAACCGGAGACTGTACTAGGTGTTGCAGAGTCTCAAAATGCAAGTGTAAGTATATGTTTATGCTACTGCATATTGCCTTAAATGACAATAAAACACACAAAAATGTAGGAAACTATAGAAATGGTTCAGAGCTTAAATGCTAAGTAGAAAAAAGACTGCTGTAATCACCCTATGAAATGAAATTAAATAAGAAAGAATCAGCCATTCCCAGTCCCACTGTTATAGAGAAAAGACTGAACACCCATTCACTGCAAAGCAGTGAAGTGCTTTGGGTCCTGTGGCCTTGCAGTCCTAGGAGCAGCACAAGTCCATCTCTAACCTCCCTCTAGTTTGCACCATGTTGGTTGAGTTTCTTTGCTTTTGTTACTCTGAAGCCAGGTTCAGTAAAAAAGCTGGGTCCCATTTCCAAATAAAAGAAAATAAAATTATTAGGTTGAAGTACCTGAAAATGTGTACCAAAAGGGCTATTGTACAGCATCTGCCAGAGCAACATTTTTGTCTTGCTGAAATTCTTTTTGCAGGAAGACAGTCTATCAATATAAACTTATTTGAATCTGATACTATTACTATTAATCATTTGACTACCTATTAATAAAGACTAGATCCCTGTCAACACACACACTTTCTTAGCTAGCTCTACCTGTCCTTTTTTGTATTTATTTGCATGTTTTGTTTGGGACCAAATTACAGTATATCTTGGTCTTGAGGGTTATTATAGCTAATGATATGCTTACAGTAAGTGAAATTGCTATCTAAGCCATTAAAACAGCTGACTGAAAGATTAAAACATATGTCTGGATAGATAAAATATTCTTTGCAGTTCCTCTATTCTGGGCCAGCTATTAAAGGTCTTGACTCAGTTTTAATAATTTCCTTCATAGGCAAATGACCACTGCCAGTGTTGCACAAATTGGTCACAAACTAAATAGGATAATGAGGATTTTGATGAAAAGCAATAAAATATGTACAGAAGTGTTGAAAGTCTGTGAATTACATTACCAAAGAGATTCATAGTTGCTAAACCTGAAAAGTCCCAAAGACAGGCTCTGGCTCATTGAAATTGGCTCTGAGGAGTGGACATAGGCATCCCTCACATGAATGTAGTAGTTGTGACCCGAGATCTAGTCATCCCCTTAAAGAAAGCAGACCATGCCAACAGAGTGCAGGGCTGAGAACTCACCATCTTGTGATGCTATGACATGAAGCATTTAGTTTTCTGAGGACTGTGTAAGCTGTTCAAAATTGGCATAGTGTCTGAGATCTATCTGAGTATATAAGGCATCTTCACATAGGGGTGCTGTTTTTCCATGAGGGCTTTATCTGGGGTACACTGGGATAAATTAGGGTAAATTTCCCCAGCAGTGGTATTTTCATACTGTTACTGCAATGGATCAGTTCTGAAAAGTGAAAAAAAAATCAAAACTAAAAATAAGAGGACATGACAGGGTGAGGAAAGAGAAAATTAATTGCTCTTACTTCAGTGTGAGTATCACCACAAAAAACGTGCAGAGGCAGGCCAGAACTGACCCAAACCTGCATTGAGATCTATAAGCTGATTTTCACTGTGAAATTTGATACATAAAAATCAGCATGCCTTTAGAAGCAGACAATGAAGATTTGTGCTTAAAATGAAACCTTAGCAACATCAGCTTTATTCTAGAGCAGTTGTTGCTGCTGCAGCTGTGAATTCAGCCATAGTATAGTGCATGTGACCTGGGATCCCTCAAAAGTCTTGTTCAGAGGAAAGAAACTATGAGAAGATAAGGAAAAGATGATTCTTCTTTCAGTAAGTGTTCGCAATTTCCTGTCAGCCCCGTTAATATATCCAAACCTTGATTTATGTGTCTTAAAAATACTGAGCAGCTCCCAAAGCAGGCTGGGTCCCTGGAGAGGACTAGATGGGTTAAGGTTAAAATTCCTTGGCAATATTCACCCCTTTTAGGGAAAGAAAAGCAGAATAGCAAGACAGAGTGAGAAGAGATGAACAGCAGCAGACAGACTGACTGACTCCTTTGGCTTCCAAACTGAAAACTCTGGAAGTGCATTTTCCCTGGTAATTGCTGTATATCTGAGTATTTTGTCTAACATGAAGGTAAGACAATTGCTTATTTAATTTGTACTGATGAAGTGAATATGGAAAGTGCAATGAAATATTAATTTATATGGAGAAATAGTTAGCTGAAAAAGTAATTGGACAGCATTGCAAGAAAGAAGAACATTTAAAAACAAGCACAACAAAGCTGAAAAATCACTATGACATTCTCCTTTTATTTCTTAAGCTGACTAGTATACATTGCAGAAACATTTAACAACTGCAGAGCTAAAAAAGGGAGGAAAAAGTAGAAAAGCAAAGTAAATTTGCTTTTGCTTCTTTTTTTTCCAGGTGTTGGGGATTCTTCTGTTGCTGGAAGTTTCAGGCTTCTTCCCCATTTTTTCCAGGTAAATATTTATTTAATAAAATACATGCTGAAGTTTAAGTGTGTATAATTGTGGTGCATGATGTGAGGCAAGGTTTGAAGGGGTCATCAGGTATATTTCATGGGAGAAATACATAGAGTTTGGTGTCAGCTCTGGCACTGCCACCAGTGGCAACAGCAGTAAGGCACTGTAGTGTCCTTTAACTTCTACCCAGAGGAGTCAGGCATCCTTGGGGAAGAGAGTGTGCAGTGGTGGTGTGAAGTAGAGCCACCCATGTTTGTGAAACAGCACAGCTTACCCCAAGCCAGCCCCAGTCCCAGGGATGGGTTGTGGCCCCAATACTTCCGGTGGGAACTGGCAGTTCATTTTGTTGCTGATCTTTCGGCTAGGTGAATGTGTCTACTTTCTTCTTTTCAATGGTCAGAAAGCCCAAGTTGTGTCTGATTTCATTCTTACACATGAAAAACTAATCCAAGGGGTTTTGCAGTAAACCTGGCTATACCTCTAATAATTATTGAAGGTGTGCTTTCCCTTTTAGGAAAATTTTGCACTCATGCTTATGGATGGAACTCCCTGATGATTTTCCTCTCTCTTTTCTTTGGTTTGTTGTTTTTTGGAGGGTGTTTTTTTGGTTGCTGTTTTTTTGTTTTGGTTTGGTTTGGGTTTTTTTTGTCCTTTTGTTTGTTTGTTTAATGCAAAAACCAATACCGGAGCAGCTCTTCCTCTCCAGTCCATTGCCGCTGGAATTCTTTCGGCCCTTGGTCTGAGTGCAATGGCTGTACTCATAAACAGGTATAGATGAACACATCTTTTCTGTATTCATAACCACATTAGCATATATTTTTTTTCCCGGTAATTAGGAAGCCACTCTGTCATTAAACCTCCAAATCAGGTGCTCAAACAGAAGCCCCAGCAGAATAAGAAGGCTTAAGAGCAAAGAACTAAGAAGATAAATCCTCTAGTCTGTCCCAATATGTTTCCTTTCAAAGCTATGATATTCATGTTGTTAAATAATTTGTGCTCCTTTTATTTTGGGGATAGTTTCAAAAAGCTCAGCTGAACTGTCTGGTAAAAACAGATATTCCTCCACTAATGCTGGTTTGTACCGATTCCACTGATTTTTCATCAGTGGCATCATGTCACGAGGGAAGAAAACTTGGTTGCAAAGTGTTACCTTCAATGAAAATAAGTTGATGATTTTTACACTGCAACTCTATTGATGTGCAAGACACTTGCTTTTGATTTTCCTTCTCATTTACTTTGATGTTACATCACTTAAGGAGGGATTAGTCAAAATTAAAGATGTGCCATGAGACAGTACTTACTTTTTTTAGAAACAAAAACTAGCCCACTGGATGTAAGATTTTATCATCTTCCTTAATGACATTGTTTACTTTGAAAAACTTAAACAAATTCATATGGCTAGTCCTATTAAAAATGTAAAAAAATCACTTGAATTTCTTAGCAGCTTTCTCTTGTCTTCAGTTACATATTAGATTTTTGAACAAACCAAGCCAAGCTCATGCATCAGTCTAAAGACCTTGTAGATAAAACAGTTGTCTTTTTATTAACTTGAGAATTTGCTACCATATTGTGGTAATACCAGGTGTGGCTGTTCTCAGAAAAAACAGTGGCTGTCTAGAGTAGTAGCATTGTCTTCACAGCAGCAAACTATTCTGGCTTTGCGTTTGGATGTTCTAAGATCTCCCTTGATTTGCAATCAGATCAGGAGACGGACAGTGGCAGTTTATGGACAGTATGGAGGAAACCCCTGCTCTGGGGACGCCTTTGAAACAAGACCATGCACCCCCACAAGGGGATGCCCAACAGAAGATGGCTGTGGTGATCGGTTCAGGTGTTTCTCAGGTACCATCCAAGAGCATTTTCAGTATTTTCTACTTATGAATTTCAGAAAATAACCTTGTTATCTTTCAACTTCAGTAAATGGGCAGTTCTTGATCTGCAGATGAATTTGATTTAGGCAACTCTTTCCTCTGTTTCTAGCCTCAACTATGCATGTTTTTAGTTTCATCTGGAGTACTGCAGAGCATTGAAGACAACATGCTGTAGCCCTGGTATTCTGCCTAACTCATTCTGCCTCACTTGTTTTCCCCAGAGAACAGGTCTTCGTTGTAAGAAGGTAGTTAAGAAATGCAGCCTTAGATTGATGTCTTGAAGCAGTTCTAGGCTATTTCCAAACATGAAATGACCTGGATCATGGAAACTAATGCTCCATAAAATGCATCCAAGCAGCTCCCATTACCTTCAGAGGAGCACATTATGTCATAGGTAGACATTTATCACAGAGAACCATGATAAACGTGTTTTGGTGCTACTAGGGAGACAATCACAGTTAATCACAAGATATTGTGTCATAGGGTGAAAGCTTAGGAAGCAGATCTAGAAGTCAACTGTTTCACTGATATATCATAAGCCTTGAATGGCTATGGCTCTCTCGAGTGTGCTATGCGCTATTTCTTTATGTCTACATTTAATCTTCCACAAGCCCTCGTGAGCACAGGCTGTTCATCATGGAAGTGAATATGCTAATTAATGTAGTAGATTAATAGGACTTCTGGTTTGATTTAGGTGATCTGTTTTTAAACTAACAAATACTTCTTTCCCCATGCATGTTTGTCCTGATTTAGGTCAGTGCATTAGCAGATCCCTAGTGTGCAATGGTGATCAGGACTGTGAGGAGGATGGTGCAGATGAAGATCGATGTGAAGAGAGGAAAACTGTATGTGATATTGACAAAACACCTCTGAATTCAGAACTCACAGGAGCAGGGTAATGTTCTGTGCCAGGCTCAGTAGCACTGGTACCAAATGCTCTTACATTTTGATATATTTGTAAGCTCTGCGTGTACAGATAGACTTCCTGGGCTTATGGTAAAACATTCCATATGCAAAACTGCTCAGTACAACTGCTTCCACCATGCCAGTGGTGCAGTGCAGGATGTGCAGGTCCTTTGACCTGAAGCACAGAATAAAGGTTTCGGTCTTTTGTTCCTACTACTGAAAGACAGCTATTAAGATATGAAATCAAATTTCTTCAGCATGGAAAAAATGAGCCAGCAGTGTTCATTCTTTTTACTCATTGCTGTTGAATTTAGCACTCTAGATTCAAATGCATTTCTGTTTATATATCCCAACTGCAACCTAGCAAAATAATTGTCTTAAGTTTCTTTGGTGTTGATTTATCACTTGTTATGCAATACACTTCAGATATTAAAAAAACCCCACATTTTGGAATGGATGCCCTGTTGTTTCTGTGTTGCAGTAATTATTCAAACAATAAAACTTAAAATCAGTCAAGATAGATTTGAATTTCTTAATCTATAGAGATAATGACATATTAATTTTTGTTGACAAATCAAGACCTACATTTTACTTCCAATGTTGTAACATGCTATGCATACTGCAGTTCTGCATGTATAGAAATCTATCCGGTGATAAATATCTATCATTGGTTAAATCAGCCTGTGATTATGATTTGCACTCAACAGCACTCAGTTATAATGGCTGTGTAATTTTTGTCTCTGTCTCAATGACATATTTTTTTCTTCTTGTAGCATTGATATTATTACTGGTGAGACTAGGGGAAGAGTCATTCATACAAAAAGTTTTGGAGGGCAATGCAGAAAGGTCTTTAGTGGCGATAGGAGAGAATACTACAGGCTGAGTGAAAGTGTTCTCGCTTATAATTTTCAGGTAAGTTTCCATTAAGCATAGCTTTGTATTTACAGTCAGGATTAAAACTGGGGGAATGATGCAAAGCTTGCAGGGGACCTTGGCAGGTGTGCTTCCCTAAACACATCTCATTGACACCTGTACCATCTCTGCAGTTGCTTATTTTTTTGAAATACAAATCAATGTATATTTATCATGCTAAAATAAAGGGGAAAAAAAGATTAATTCCTTAGATGTGATTTCTAAATCTCTCACAGTTAGACTGAATGTAAAGCTAATCTCCTTAGCATAAGCAGTGACTTGAATCAGCCTAAGAAATGCTTTGGAGGTGAAATAGAGGGCTTTGGCATGCTTTGTGTAGATCTTCCAGAGATGTTCTGTTTGAAGTCACTGTCTCAGTGATTTGGTTTGTCTCACATTTATCAAAAGCATGCCAAACAATCCATAATGTACTTTACTTCGTAGTGTAAATACTTCAGATATATATATATATATCCGTGAATGCATTTCCATGCTTTTCCAATAGTGTGCAGTACTTTTTATGAAATCTAAAATGGATTCAGCCTGAAAAACTCATCAGCTTATTTTGTATCGGAAAGGCCTTGCTCTACTCTATGAGTTATCATTTTTAAATCCTACATGAAACTCTTCATACAGACATCTATCTTTCACCTTCTAGGTTAAAGTTCAGAATGATTTCAGTTATGAGTTTTTCAACAGCACCTGGTCTTATATGAAAAGTGTGGAGAGGTCTGAAGGTTCAAACAAATGGAAGCACACAGAGAATGAAAATCTGCAAAAGGTATGTATAACTTGTCACTGTAGCTTAGTATTTTGCATAAATATTTTCATCATTTTATTCATGTGTTTTTGTGGTGAGATGAAAATTCTTATTTTATAGAGACATTTTTGGCACAAAGTACATGAAAGTAAATGCACCATAAAACCTTTGAAAAGAGATCACTGGTTTGCTTATCAATCCAGAAGAGTTGACTGTTGTTTCTACTTCCTCCGTCTTACCTATTTAGTAGTAATTTATTATTTACTGTCTGTTTTTCTCGCTATTTAAGGGAGAAATCATTGGCTTCTTCCCATAATTGATTCGTCATTTTTTCAAGTGGTTTATTGCCTCTTTTTTTTTTTCTGCTATCTCTTGGTCAGTATCTTGGAGCAAAAAGATTGAAATACTTCTGTGGTTAAAATTGACTTACTTCATAATGCATTTTCCATTAGTAGAACTCCATTAAGAGAGATATCTGATGTCTTTAACAGCCAGGAGGTCACAGTGCTTATGCCTTTAACTTATTTTAAAAGGAGCATTAGATAAATAATTTGAGAGTAATTTTCAATTATGAAGTACAACCTCTATCTTGCAGCAAATAAAATCGAGTAACAAATGTATGCATTTTATGGCCCCCAAGAAGACACTAACAATGACATATTTTGAGACACAGCATAACTAAATTCAAATGCAACTTTGAGAGTCTGAAGTTAACAGTATTGTATAGGCATATTGGATTTTATAATTAAGCAGCATCCTCAAAATGGCTAGAGCCCGTTACAACAAAAGCTTTACTTAGACAAAACAGGGTGCAAAGGATAATTGTACTGCCTGTGATTTGCTTTCAGACACAGCTTGTTAACCTTCATCTGCCAGGCTTCTGATTCTGGAAGCCACCATTTTCTCTGAAGAGTGGTATCTCACTTGTCCTTATGCTAGTTTTCAAGTACACTGGAGGAAAAGAAAGATGTTGCAGCAATTATAAATGAAAGTCCAACCATATTTCACAACTTCAGGGTGTTCATTTTGCATTTACTGTGTTGCTTAGACATTTCTAACAGTTCTGTAAAGCTGTTGGTTAGTTGCCAATAGAATGTGTGTGCCATCTGGCTATTAGGAGCCACTCTGATAGTGACATGGAGCATGACTGATGGCTTTTCCTTCCCCCAGAGTAAGCAGCTGATGGTGGTTGAGAACAGTGTGGAAGTTGCTCAGTTTATTAACAACCGCCCAGACTTTCTCACTCTTGCGGAGCCTTTCTGGAAGGAGCTGTTCAACCTTCCAGTCGTCTACGAGTACAGCACCTACCGAAGACTTATTGAACATTTTGGGACACACTTCTTACACTCTGGGTCTCTAGGAGGACATTACAAAGTTATTTTTTATATTGATACTGACAAAATGAAAGCAGAAGGTAGAGTACTAGAGTTTTGTTGCAGAAAGCAATGTTAGTAATCAAGAATAAAAATTTATATACATGTTTTTCCAGCTAATGTCTAAAATAAAGTAACGGACTTCTACAAGTTACCCCATTCTCTTCATGGGCAAAAGAAAGAAGACTTAAATAATGTGCTCAAACTACAGCATTTAGTTCTAGATCCATGTTTGTGACCTGCAGTGCTCTGGGTATATAAAAAAATTTGATAGTCAGTTTAGGACTTCCTCAGGCTAAACTTGAATATAAATCTCAACAATGTTAAAGCTTAAAGGTTACATGGAAATGAAGACTGGGGAAACTGTGTAAAGCAGAAATAATTACAGAGCAAACACCAGAGTGGTGCCTATAATGGTAATCAGTGCTGTAGAACTACAGACTGCTGAGAAAATAAATGATTGCTGTAAACTGTTCTGAGATACACCTTATACCTCTGAGCCTTCATCCATAAGCTTTAGCAATGTGTGGATCTTCCCACAGCACTCAAATGCTTGTTAGATACCTTTTAGTTTAAGTGTAGTACTTCATGACCTCTCTAGCCAGTGGGAAACTCAGAAATGAATCTAATGCACTTTCTGTGTACAGTATTGTTAATGGATGGATTATCTGCAGATGTCAAGATAACAGACTTGTACAAGTGTACCTCATCGGGCTGGAATTTCATCATTGTGAGAAAGAAGAAAGAGGAATGCACCAAACTGGATGAACTGCTACTGTCTTCTTCAGGTAAATGTTCAATGGTGACCTTTGTTGAATTCTGTCCTAACAGGCTGAACCCGGACATCAAGTGTCTGGTTTAAAAGGCTCTCCAGTTTAAAAGTCTCTCATTTATTGCTGATGCTTTCCCAGTGAATAGCATTTCCTGGACACTCTAAGTTAGAACTGCCAAGACACCTGGAAAAACAGATACCTCCTCTATATGATCAGTGTAGGAGCTCTTGATCCAGGCACAGGTGGTAAATTGCACAATGAGTCATTTCACTACTTGCTAGCAGACATTTTGTGTGTACTGTTTCTGTTTCCATTTGTAAACATAGCAATGCCTATGTTTTATGTATTTCCTATCCTAAACCTGCAGGAAGCAGTGGTAATAAAATTAAAGGAGACCCTTACATAGAAGGAGGAAGCCCAGGTGCTGTTGCTGGCCTTAGTTATCTAGACCTGGATAATCCTTCTGGGAACAGTCGGATGTATACCTCGTGGGCTGCCTCAGTGACAGACTATCCCAGAGTAATTAAAAAAAAGGTATGGTTATTTTCCTGAAGCAGAGGTGAGCAGACGGAATCACCTCACGGGAGAAATTATTAAGCTACAGCTGGTTATTAATCATGCTGTGATCTACATTTATTTTGTTTTCAGATCACTTAGTAAAAAAGGAAAGTGTTCAGGAAGAAAATGCTGTGACACTAATATGAACAGGTGCATCACAAATCTAAGTCCATCGACAGGTCAATAGAAGCCTTCAGTGACTTTTGTGGAGTTCTGGTTAAGAATAGAGAACATAATAGTTTAGCATAACTGGAGATTCTCCAAGTCAGACACTTCAGAGCTGGGCATGGCCCTATTCATTGCTGCCTTTTCTGTGTCCCTTTTTGGAACTGCCCACATACTCAAGAATGGAATAAACCCCAAATATTTCTGTTAGGCAGTTTTCAGCTAAATGTAAATGCATGTAATATTAAGTAACCAATTTAAAGACAAAATATTTTCAATTTTTGTTACCTTTGATCACTGTTCAATAAAATCCCATACTGGGCTCTTTAAACGTCCTTTTTTTTAATGCTGGGAAAAGCTGGGTGAGAATTCAAGTTACTGTACATTGGTGGTCTGTGTTGTACGTTTATCTCCCCTGTATTCTCATAGCTCAGATATGCTTAAACATGACTGATATACCAGTAGCTTTAAAGAATGCTTTTAAGCAGAACTGGCTTTTCATAAAAAGACTAGTATTAAATACTAACAGAAGATTTTTGCTAATTAGCAAATTAGAGCATCTAATGTGCTAGGTCCCATGTGCAGAAGCATATGTCTCAAATTATTTTGCGTGATGAAGTGTGCTTATAAACTCTTATATCCCAATCATAACTATTTAATATGCCTGTTTCCCTACTGTGTGTAGCTAACACCATTATATGAGCTGGTAAAGGAAGTGCCCTGCTCCGCAGTCAAAAAGCATTACCTAAAACAAGCCATTGAAGAATATATGGCTGAAAATGATCCCTGCAAATGTCAGCCTTGCCAGAATGGTGGTGAGGCGGCCGTGGAAGGAACACGCTGTGTGTGTTACTGCAAGCCTTACACCTTTGGAGCAGCTTGTGAGCTGGGAACTCTCGTGCAAGATCAGCCAGGTCAGCACTCTTTAAACCTGTGAGAGTTTAGAAGTGGCAAAATGTGCTCTCCTGCTTCCGGAGTCTGTCTGTCCCACTGCATACCCATGTAGTGGCTGCTGCAGTGAGATATCACTGCAAAGAAGCAGCATGGGGAGGTCATGCCAAGCTTTTGTCTTTGTTTAGCATGTCTAAACAGTTCTTAGCAAAGACCTGGTTTTATTATTAGTGTTAAATACAGTGGACAACACTAACTGCTCAGTGCAACCATCTATAAGTAAGCACATATCCTAAATAAATTATCAATGACTTAAAAAAAAATTACTTTTTAATTTTATAATTAGAAGTAGCTGATAGCTGTTTTTATGTTCTCTCAGATACTGATAATATATAGCCTCTGTGGAATTATACTTACGTCAAAGTTGGGGAAAGAAGGAAGATTAGATTATATATTAGATTATTGTAACCTGGAATTTTCTGTAAGGGCACAGTTGGGGCCATCACAAGCTTTGAACAACTTGTACCTTTAAACCACTCAGAGGGAATGTTTAAAGAGGGAGTGGTTTAAAGAGAGTAGTTTTCATGTCAAACCAAATATTCCCAAATGTTGCACAGGCGTTGTTGATGGACACTGGAGCTGCTGGTCTTCCTGGAGTCCTTGTTCAGGGGGAAGGAAATCGAGGAGTCGAACCTGCAACAACCCCTCCCCACGTGGCGGTGGGAAGGCCTGCCTGGGAGAGCAGCACGAGAGCAGAGCATGTGAAGATGAAGAGTTGCAGCACCTTCGGTAAGTGATAAAAACCATTCGGAGACAACTGCTGAAAGATTTAAAAATTTGTTTCAGAAGGGGTACATAAACTATTGAATTCAGGGAGATCACTTACTGAGCTTTAATATTTAAGTTGAAAGAAAATGGAATTCAGAAGCTGTGAATGTCATAGAAGATAAGGCTAGAAAATGGGGTAAAAGCCAGTAAACTTGACAGCATTCTATTTACCACTCTCTTGGATAGCCTGGCAATGCCTGATTTCAAAATAATCAGGATGTAAATGTATGCATAATAGTCTTGAAAATGAGCTTCACTGAGAGTGTAGCATTTTGAAAGGAAAGAAGACTAAATTCAGACTAAACTGTACTTTTGTTTGCTTCATAGCTTGATTGAACCACACTGTTTTGATTTATCCATAAATCCTACAGAATTTTGTTCACCTCCTCCTCTCTTAGAAAATGGATTTATTCAAGTAAGTTATTTTTATTGCTCTGATCTATGCTATCCCTACCTGCAATATCTTTTCTACAGTTAATATAGATGTTCACTTGCAAATTTATATTTCTCTTGGCAAGCTTAGTATTCAACCTAGTGAATGGCCACTCTTGCAACATTTTTCAGTCAGAAGTTTACACTACAGCATCCAAAAGTTCTAACAAAAAGTTAGATAAAACCAAAAAAAGCCCTGCCCCCAAAACCAGAACAAGATCTTTGCTTCTTTGGACCATGATACCTACAGATAAAAGTCATCTACTTGTCCTTTATTCCATACATGTATTAAAAATTTACTGAGTCGCATGGATTGCAAACTAGAGAGAAGAAATGCTTAGTCATTCAGGAAGTGCATATTGAAATTATAAACAGATTTTAGGAATCTTCACTCTGTAACTCACTATTCTGCTTTCTTGTTCCCTGATGAAACGAAGACCTGGCAAGGTAGTTGGCTCACCATAGCTTAGGCCTATTTAACAAGGGGGACTAATTCACCCCCTTGGAAGAATGAATGGATTATGCCTTCTTCATGTTATCAGGCTGTCATAAGTCTCTTTGCTCAATAAATAGATAAAAGGATTAGTTGAAAATCCTTTAATTGCCTCTGCACAACTGCAACCTGCAGCAAGATCCAAAATTTTGCTCTTCCTCTTTTGCTTGGGATTTTTTTTGTTTGGTTTTTTTTTTGTTGTTAATCAACAGTTATCTCCTACATTGATATTTTTGGTTCATGAACTAAAGGTAAAACCCTGCAAGTCTTAAAGTAGTCTCAATTTTTTGTAAGATCTCTCCTTAAAGACAGTGGAATATAAAATGAGAAAATCCTGTGTCTTCAAGTCCGTCATGTTAACCTTTAGAAAGCTGATAACATGCCATCCTAAAAACTGGAAAAGCCATGTACTCTCTACTGATATCTCCAAGGCTGTTCAAGATCTTATCCTGCCCTGCTGATGTTTGACAACAGCCATATTTGCAGGAGAGCACTGTTCCATACCCCTTTTGATCACATTTAGTGACTTGAGAGCCAGGATTGCCTCCAATATTCCAAACTCATCACTGCATTGTAGAGTAGCAATAATAGTTCTCACTGTCCTCAGTTACTGCATTCTGGAATCAAAGGGACTTCAGTGCTGCTGGTAGTTATATTTTATATCCAAAATTTCACCTGTTCATTTTCTTTCAGAATGCTGAAAACTCATACCCGGTTGGGAAAAGCATTGTTTATGCATGCAAACATGGATATTCTCTTGTTGGTGATCCTGTTGCTAAGTGTGGCAGTAATTTACAGTGGCAAGTTGGAGAGAGATATTGCCAGGGTATGTCTAACTGGTTCTTTTTTTGAACTACAGTTCCATCTCTGAATTCCAGTGGAACATCTCAGAACATCTGCTTTCCGGCTACGATGGGGGAAAAGACACCCCTGCATTTCCCAGTTCCCTAGACATAATCAGTTCTAAATTGATTTCTACTGTGAATCCAGATATTGTAATCCTGAATTAGAAACACACCCATAAAACCTAGTTTTAAGGAAGGCTGGAACTGAGGGAGACTAAATTCCAGCCCAGGAATTACTTTCTGTGGAAACAGGCATTACTTCCGTCCTAGGGCTGTATACAGGAACCATGAGAACTTCCAGCACTGCAGTTCAATAGCATCCTTTCCTCCTTTCAAGCAGCACTGACTGCCCACAAATGCTCCTTCACACTGTTTAAAGGCCATCCCTGTGTGTACCAGGACATGGTCTCCCAGGGTCCCATATGTGTGATGTCCCTCCCCTAGGAAGCTGTTGCCTAGTAGGAACCCTCAACAGAAACATGGGTCCTAAGGACAGGGAAGCTCTCATACAGCTAGGGCTGCACCTGCTGGCACTAGGAGAAGATACTGTCCTGTGTCCTTAGTTTTGTATGTTTGACTGGTGTGAGGAGTTAATATGCTGACTGATACATTTCTACAGGAAAGTCAGCTAACCTCACCATTCAATTTGTTAAGAAATTTTGGAGGAGATAAAATACATGATTGCTTTGTGCAATCTACTGATTTACTGTGGCTATCTTAAATGCTTCAATTCATAGAAACTGCTTGTCTCCTGCCTGACCTGGAGGGGGGTTTGCAAGGAGAGCCATGGAAACCTGTGTATGAGATCGGTGAGAGAATAACTCTGTCTTGTCCACACGGCATGCACTTGGAAGGGGCACATTCCATTTTGTGTGAGCCCAGCCTCAAGTGGTCTCCTGATGTGAAGACTATACAGTGCAAGACACCAGGTAAGCCATTGCAGTCCTCAAGTACAATGCAGGAGTTTTTTTCCTGGAGTTTCTTTCCAAGTAAGCTTTATGTAATTTAGATATAGACAGAGCTATTGCTGAGACAGTGATAGGGAAGCCATAATTACATCACCAGCAAGAAGCATAGAAAACATGGGGGTGTGTTTCCTGTGGTCTGTTCAAACAAGGTGCCTGAAGGCATTTCATTGAAGTTTCATTAAGGCTTTTTGCTTCTCACTCCCCTATTGCTATAGAGTGTTGTCAGTAACTATTTTAAGAGATTGCCTGGGATTTATGCTGTCTATTCTGCCACCCAAATATGTTTCCCTTTTCACACGTTGTATAACACCACCACCATATGAACTACACCTTTGAGTTTTTCTATCTGGAAGCTGTTCAGTGCACCAGAGCCTCTTCTGACACAGAAAAACAGCTCCTTTTGCTGATCTGGCAGTCAGACAGCTGATAAGTAAATGAATGTAAATATCCAGGAACTGGAAGCAATAGGAAAATTCTGCTTTAAGCTCATGCTGTTTAAGCTGTAGTTTGATATGGGCAGGCAGTGGCAGAAAGTGAAATAGACTATAGCTTTGAGTAGCTCTAAGTCATCTTTTCTAACCACAGAATACAGACAAGACTTTCTCTTGAGTACTGCTGTGATGCTGATCACTGACACAGAGGCACCCAAGCAGCTTATGCTTCAAGCCTGCCACATCTTCACCTGAGGTCCCAGATACTCACCTGGGTAGACCCGTGACTGGGGGCAACAGCTACTGCTGCAGGAGACTAGGCACATCTCCTACATGTCTTGTCTGTCCTCTCCTTATCAGCCAGTGCTGCTGATGTTGCCTCAACTGCAGAAAGAGGAAGGTGACAGTCAGGCTTAGACTTTAAAAGGCAGCAGTCCTGTGAGATTCCTGGTGTAAGTCATCTGCTGTCATAAACGTATCAACAGAAAGTGTGGTGATTTCAGAAGGAATAGCATAGCTGCACATAACTGACTTCCTGCTGCTAAACTGCCAGAATAGCAGTGCTGAGCTGCTGAGCTGCTGTTACCGGTTACTTAGGCTTAGCCTCAGTGCCTGATTTTCATTTGGATTTTTTTTTTTTTGCTAACATCATGATTCTCAAATTTCAGCAATACTTGGAGTTTCAAATGCTTCCATCAGAAAAAAGGAAACAGCTTGTACTTGGCTGTATGGGAGCATTGTAGTAGTGTAAAAGTTAAAAAATAAAGGACAACAATTGGATTAATAACAGTTGAAAACTCAAGGAGTATGAGATAAGAAGGGTAAAAATTATGAAGATAAGTATGCACAGACACAGTGGCATGCATATTATCAGATGGGAGTGTTTAGTCACTATGCAGCCAACTACACAGGGGACGAAGAAAATGCAGTGGTTTTTGGTAAAAACTTCCCCTCTACAGGAAGACAGTTATGCCTGCTGTCTGCATTGTAATGCACTGCAACTCTTTCTTTTTCTTTCCTTTTTTTTCTTCTCTGTTAATTTGTCTGTTTGGCTTTGTGAGTCTTAATCTGTAAAGGAGATAGTTTTTAAGAAAGGCAACAATCCAGAGTACTAAATTTTCATGTTAGCAGACACAGAATCTGAAAAAAAATCAGGATAAAACCTCCTCAGAAATTGCATCCATATGGATTTAGCAAAGTCTTGCTGTTAACATGCTACAGAATCCTACAAAGAAAGGTTTAGCAATATTTGAAGTACAGCTCTCTACTTAAAGAACGGTAGATCTGCAATGATGAAAATGCCCCAATAATTACTACTATATTAATTTTAAAAGTTGATGCAAACTGAGGACTGATGATGAAACTCATAGTTTTTAATACCATCAGTGTATAAAGATATTTGGGTTCACATAGGGATTTGGATCCTTAGCTTTTCTAGTGACAACAGTGAAGTCAATAACTCTGAAACCTAATGACAAAATATTCCCCGCTGTGATTCAGCGGTGCTAAATTTATCAGAAACAAATAACTGCTGCAAAAATGAGATGAATGTTTAAGCTTTAACATAGTACCTGTCTGTTTCCATCTCACTGGTGACCCATGGATAAATTACTAAACAGTAACTTCGCAAAGTGTATCATATCTTTCTAATACTGTTCATTACTTCCCTGTAGTAGATACCTTTAATGACCATGTAGGATGTGACTTTATGTCATGACTGTATAATTAAGTGCCTTTTAAACTCAATTGATAATTTCAGACCAGACCTCTAACAGCCCTTGTTTTTCTGACCCTTAATATCACTGTGTTCTTCTACTTCAGTGCCCAGTGTGAAACCAGAAGTGACAGAGCCTAAATGTCAGCCATGGGAGAAAGTCCATCAGTCACAATGTGTGTGCAAAATGCCCTATGAGTGTGGGTAAGTTCAGCCTCAATTTGGCAATTAGATTCTCACTTTATTCAAGAATGACTAAATTTCTTTTCAGTCCATGACAGAGGAGAAAACTTTACTTATATGAGAAGGAGACATTGTACTTGGTTTGATTTACAGCTCAATCAGTGTCCTCTTCATCACTTACCCGCCTTGTCAGAACGGTCAGTGGGTTTTAGCAGTGCTGGAATTCGGTTGGATGAGGCGAAGGCATAATTTCGCCTGATCTATGAAGTAGATGAAAAAAGATAAAATTATATTTTCAAGATTTAGAAGATTGAGGAAAAGTTAAAACAGAGGCCCTTGGGACACAAACCATCAAAGCAATAAGCTAGTGAAATAAAGCAGATTTCTTTTCACTGCTGTGAGACTAGGGGGTTATGAAAGGGACAGTAATCTAATTTCATCTCACATTTACACAGCAGCTTTCATAGACCAGTCATGTCACTTTTCCTGACTTCATAACTTGCAGATTAAAGTTTGCTCTTTCCTGTTTGATCTAAGCCTATATTCTGCAATAAGCAATGCAGAAGAAATAATGTAAGGAAACTAGTAAGTCTCTCAGTTCTTTGAGAGACACAAAAGTAAGAGAACCAAAACAGAGGAGTAACAAGACATTTGAGACCAAATGGCACTGATGGCCAGATGTGCCAAAGAGTTCAGCACTCCAACATCTGGGCTGGTTTGCATAAACTGGATGATGTCTCCTATAAAGTCATTCATATAAAGTGGGTGTGAGCTCTAGATATGAAATCTGGCCATGTTTATGTGACTGAGCTGAGCAGTTTGGAAGCTTCAGGATAACAGACCAAATTTGTCTTACCCGTGTGTGTGGTAGGAGGAGAAACTTTGAAGTTGTCTCAAGTGATTGATTTCAAGGTAGCAGAACTTTTAGTGGACCATGTGTACTTCCCATCAGGCACATAGGCCAAGAGTGCTCTGCATGATAACTCTGATTTTAAGACAAAATTAGCACTCCTTGAACATCTCAAGATTAAAATTGGTGAGCTTAGTTCAGATGCAGATCCACTGGGTAGTTCCCTAGGGTCTGAGGTCATTGCCTTTTGTGCCAAGGTAAATGCCAGGTTTGTAATAACTCTTCAATCTAATGCTGTTCCTATCCGTAAACACCTAAATATTTTAAGTAGTCTGGTCCTGTTCTTTGTCTTTCAATACTTATTTAAAAGGGATAGCAGCTCCTTTTCTGTTTTATGTATGTGTTGAGGTCAGTTACACAGAATTCAAGTCACAGAGCTAGGGAAGGCCTTGGGCAGAGTAACCTTGGAAGTTAAGTGAATTCCATTTAGTTATGTGCTGCAGCTTCATTTGTAATTAATCTACTACTTGCCTGTTTCTATTTTTTATAATTATATTCAAAATGGCAAGAATATAGCTAACAGTCATTCCTGTTACCTCTCGCCATCATTTCACTTTCTTGAAATAATGCATGTAATGATAGAAGGATAAATCATCAGCTGTCAAAGCAGACTGATCTCCCAGCGTGTTATAAGGCTGTAGGAGTAAAGCGTGTAAGCAGATCTTGGTCCGATCCTTCCTCAGAGAGAATTTACTTACTTTGTTTTGGCAGTGACTTTAGCAGCAGCCTCTTCTCTGAAGAGATCGTGGAACAAGAAGAGTTCCTGTGGGAACTCAGGAACATAATAGTTTTAAACCTATCCTCCATCCTTTCACGTTCCAAGAGACTAGCAACTGAGACTGCCCATAGCAGCACAAGAGCCCTAGAACAGGCTGGTAATTTGACCCTTGTGGTAAGGTGCCTTAGCCTACATCTGTCCTCATCAATGAGAGCAAGGGAATGATCCCTGGCACCAGAGCTGCCAAATTGCTATAGCAGTTCCTGGTAGATCTTTGACAAAGGCCAGTTCCTGGATAATTCCCCGGCACAACTCAGGAATGTTTAGGATCAGAGACCATTCTGGTCTTATGCAGTCCCCATCTTCTGGGGCAAAGAGAGACACCAGCTACTCTGTGTGAATTGTCCCCAACACATGGAAGGGGCCAGAGAACAGTGTGTTAATCCAGATGGAACCTCAGCCTCCAGTAGCTAAGAGCTATCTCCACTGAGATTTGAAATATGAGATTTGGTAATCTGTAAGTACTGTCTCCACTTTTTTTTTTCAAATTTGTTTGTGTAGCATCCATGTCTCTCCTGAGACTTCTTAGACTGTGTTATATTAAAACTTCTCATCTCAAATGCAATTCCAGGAAGTTAAAATAATTCGCAGCATGATGAATTTTTCGCTTCACCGAAAGTTTCCTAGCTCTTATTGTAGGTGAAAGCGAGAGAAGGTATTTACGGACTTAACAGATATTATTCAATTTCTCACAATGTGTGCTTTAGTAAATATTCTTCTTATCCTTAACCTTATTTTTTCAGGTAAAAAAGTATTGAATTTCTCACATTCACTTTACACAAGGAATATTCCTTGCCTCTAATAATTTTTATTGCACTGCTGTGATGTTCCCAGCACTGTGAAATATCCTTTCTCAGCAATGAATGCAAATTATTAATTTCTCTTATGAGTGAAAATTCTCTGTCCTTTTTCTTATGTATCTTCACATGTTGATTTTTCACAGTCTTTCTTCTGCTGACCCAGCTGTAGCAAGTATGTAAATCACTCTTAAGACAGCATGAGGCATTGAACTCTAGTGAAAGTTTGGCAACATGGTCCCTGAACTCCTGGGTTCAAACTTTAGGCAGCTGGTTAAATCAGCTCCCTTTCCTCCTTTGGGCTTTGCTAAAGTGGTGCAAAGCAGACAGATTAGTGCAGAGGTCTGATGTTAATTTTTTAGGTAAATTAAGCTGCCTTCTCTGCAATATTTTGACCTTGAGACTCAGATACTGAGATTTATCACTTAGGCAAGTAAAGAAGACATCTGAACAATTTTAAATATAGTAAAAAATGTAATTAAAGATTGAATACAGTTGCTTTCCCTGGAACACATTTTGTTCTTTAAAATGATATATAAGCAGGGAATTTTTCTTATATTTCTGTCTGTAAAGATAACTTTCCCATAAAAATCAGGGCTCCACTATCTTAGACACCATGCGGCCAAATGACCAAACAGTATAATGCATACAAGTGTACCTGTTTCCTTTATCAGGTGCCTGTTCCTGTATATCCCTTGGTCTGTCTTCTTGTGCCTCAGAATAAGAGGGTTAACCTCATTCTTTATTTTAATAAAAGAAGATTAAGGAAAATTCATGCAACGAACTTCACTGGGGATTTAGTCACTGGCATAGCAACTGTGTCCCAGCACAGCAGCTAAGGAACCTGTTGTGTTTGAGGATGCTAACTTACGTGGAAGATATAATACAGTTAATAAAAATATTTGGTCACAGGTAGATGCACCAAACTTTTCAGACTCAGCTAATGAAGTTCATGCCATATTTTAAATACCTTAAAGATGCATTATGTTACAGGTATCTTAAAATTTCAGTAAGGCCAGCTCTTTTAAAAGGCTTCAAAATCATCTTTTTAAGAACCATTCCTAGAGCTTGGAGAAGGCTCTTTTCCTTAGTGCCTTACTTATAGATCAAAACCCACTTCCTAATTTACAGGAAAAAAAAAAAAAAAGAAAAAGAAGCGAAAGAAAGAAAAGCTACCTTAATGCTTGGCCACTAAGTCAGCAAGGTTGAGTTCTGTCATTCTTACCAGACTTTTCTCTTCCTTACTCCTGCAGGCATTCCCCTTCCCTTCAGTCAGCCTGGTGAAGGTCATTAGAGCCATTTGCCTGTTCCTCATTAGGTCCATTTACCTGTGCCTTGCTAGGGCCATTTACCCATACCTCATCAGCCTCTTCCCACCAAGCACCAGTTTAGCTGAGGTTGATATGCTGAGCACTGGCCTATTAGACACTAGAAGTTTCAGTGGGAGTGTTTGTGAGCTTAAAATGAGTAGCTGTGCTGAAAATTATGCTTTAGGGCTGAATTCCAAAGCTCTCCATCCCCTGGGAGCCTATCTCTGCCCTCTGATACCCTGTGAAGCCCCTTACCCGTGCATCCAGGAGAGCACAGGCATGCTCTGCTCCAGATAGTCCCTCCTTTGTTCATTCCACACAAATACCACTGATTGCATTCAGAACAAGTGGAGAAGCTAGGAGTTCAAGATTAAAACTCAGAAGTAATGGAAAGGGTTTTTTTTTCCTCCCCTCTTACACTTGGAACATGAAACACAAATAATGACAACTTCCTGGAATTGAAGTAATGGAAGGGTTTTTTTCCTCCCCTCCTACACTTGGAGCATGAAACACAAATGATGGCAACTTCCTGGAACTGTCCCCAAAGCAAACATTGTTTAAGGTTGTCCAAGAATTGTTACTACCAGTTTTAAAAGCTCATTTCTGTGGGTGTTAAACCTCTATCCGCATTTCAAGAAATAAGCAATTTTTTTGGGTAATTTTTTTTCATGAAATTTATGTGTATTTCCAGAAAAATCTTTGGTTTCTGATGGTTGATTATAAGGTATTATTTAGTAAAAGCTGAGCATTTTAAAGGGCAGCTGAATAAAAATCTTAAAGTATATTTGAACACCTGAAAATTAAGAAATGCTTAAAAAATATGTGCATGTTTGTATATGTCAAATATGTATAAGAAATGTTTTCTGTATATGTAGTTGGGTTCATGTATGTGTCATAAATTGGAGAATAATTGAGATCTGAAATATTTTTAACTTAAGTCTCTCTCTCACTGCTGCTGAGGTCAATGGTAAAAAGACAGGAGTATCTCTGTCCTTCAGGTGGGGCAGATCTTGACACTTCTGAGGTACAGCATCCTGTTGAAAAGGAAGAAGTCTGGACTGTCTGTATGTCTGTGTCTTGAGTTCTTTGCTGCACTCTTAGGATGTACTTAAATAAACAGAGAAGCTGGACTCTGAATGTTTTCTGCTCCCTCAGCTCTTCTTAAGAGTTACCAAGATAAAGCACGTTTAAATAGTGCAATTCCTGCTTTTGTTTTCAGTCCTTCCCTGGACATCTGTGCTACAGATCAAAGAACCAAGAGAAACACACCTTTAACTGTTTGCAAGATGCGTGCCTTGGAGTGCATGGGCAGAAAATACTCTCTGACTAATGCAGAAAACTGCAAAGTACCCCAGGCAGCTGAAATACCATGTGGATCATGCCGTTCATGGGAAAAATGCAATGGTAAGAGATTCTTCACAAATGTAAGCAAAATTGTTCATATGACCAAAAGGAAGTCTTTATCCCCTTTTATCCATCTCATTAGCAGTTAGGCGGCTGTGCTGTCCTGGTATGGTATCTGCAGTCCCTCCTAGAAGCACCAGGCACTGCTAAGCGGACTCAAACCATCAGCCAAGTGTTTGGTGTCCAAACATGTCAGAAATCTTCAACCATGGAAAAGAGAATCCTGCAGGATATTGTAACCAAATGTTCTATCTACAGGAAAAGCTTATTCCTAGTCCCTAAATGAATCATGCTTTTGGTCCACTTTCTCCTTTGGGTAAAACCCCTGCCCTACTATTTTTCACTGTATCTACCTGTTTACATTCCTTAAAAGAGCAATTGCAGGAATCCTTACTGTCCACAGGAGTAACTAATCCTGTCCTGAAATTTGCCAGGCAGTGTCTCCAGCAGGATCCTGTGGCTAGGAATTAAAAGTCTTATCGTATGCTAGCTGGGAAAAACAGTACTGTTTGTACTTCACTGTTTATCCCCAGTTTCTCATATAATGATTAAAGGTGAGGTCTCTTCCCTCAGAGGAGATAGTTCCTGTAGTTTTTTGTAATCTGTCTGCAGTGAAAGTTTTCAAGTTCCCTGATTTATTTTCCCTGAGTGTCCCACACTACATTGCATTTAATGGAGGGTTGCCAGGAATGGGGAAGATGAAGTAACAAATTCGGGTTTTAGAAGTGCCCAAGCTAGAGGTACAGTTATTGTCATAATTTGACAATAAAAAGGATTACTAGAAAGGAGTTCATCTATTTTGTCTAGCAGGGTTGAACTGACAAAAATAAAAACAACAACAAAATCAAAACCATCTGGAGCTTCAGTGAAGATAAACACAGGCAAAAGAAATGCATACAACACCAAAAAAAATATACACAGTTATGAAAAATAAGTATCAGGTGGAATCTTCTTACCTGAATGTCACTGATACAGCTACACACATTTATTTATAGGAGTAGATCCTTTGAGCTTCATGAAACTGTCTGTATGAAAATACAGGTACGAGTTGTAAGTGTTTGCATGTAAGTGTTTGTTAGTGTCCAAAGACAGATCTCTCATCTTGCAAGTTATCTGAGCTCTAGAGTAGTAGATACATGGACCAGTTCAAAAAGTAACATCAGAAAAGCCTTTGAGTAAAGCATCTGAGACATACTGAGCAAGTTTTTCCTACAAGTATGATCAGCCTCTCCCAGCAGAGAAAGCCCCAGCAGTGCATAATTTGTTTCCACTTCTAGTTTTTTCACTGAACCGGAATATCAGCTAATGTTACTGAAGGAGTTAGGGAATTTGGTTAGGGGAAGAATGACAGGTTACAGAAAGCTTTGTGTTGGTAGGTACCTGTAAATATCCTCTAGTCCAACCCCCCTGCAATCACTCAGGACATCTTCAACTAGACCAGGTTGCTCAGAGCTCTGTCCAATCTGGTCTTGAATGTTTCCAGGGAGGGGGCATTCACCATCTCTCTGGCCAGCTTGATCCTTTGTTTCACCACCTTCATCCCAAAAAAAGTCTTCATATCTAGTCCAAAAATGTCTCCTTTAGATTAAAGTCATTATCCCTTGTCCTAGCATTGTAGGCACTACTGAAATGTCTGTCCTTGTCTTTCTTATAAGCCCCCTTTAGGTACTGGGAGGTTCTATAAGGTATTCCCAGAGCCTTCTCTTCTCCAGGATGAACAACCCCAACTCTCTCAGTCAGTCTGGTAGGAGAGGTACTCCAGCCCTCTGGTAATTTTTGTTTTCCTGTGATCCTGCTCCAACAGGTGCATGTCTTTCTTGTAAAAGCTGAACACCCTCCAGAAAATTGCTTTCAGTCTTACAGTTTTCCTAGAAATATTTTAGTCTGGGCATTTTTTTTTGATGACCTGGATGCTATCCTGAGTGTTTTCCCTGTGTGCTTTTGCTTAGTGCCATCCGACAGCTGTGTTTGTGATGAAGATGGGCTGTGTGAGGAGGGAGGTGCCCAGGTCTGTGCTGAAGTGAGCGGCTCTGCTGCCCGTCGGACCATGACTGAGTGCGAGGTCGGGCTGCTCAGGTGCCAGGGGGAGGCTGTCACCCTTGTCAGCATAAGGCCCTGCGACACGCAGAATAAATGAGATATGTTATGCTTTATTTTGCTTACTGCTGGGGGATATGTCAAAATGTGTCAGCTCTTGGGCAGGACACACTTTGAACCTTGCTCTGCCAAATGTGAGCTTTGCTGTGAAATCCACTGCAGCTGATTAGACTGTGCATGTGGTCAGCTCTGAATCAAGGCCTGAGGCTCTTTGTTAGACAGCGATGCACTTTCCACTACTGCTCACAACAGAACTCTTGCTAGGGCACCAGCCTTACCACTGACAGATTTACTTCGTATTTCCATCAGAATTAAAAAAAATATGAAGTGCAATTGCCAAAGTAGCTATTATACTGATGGATTACCATGTCTGACATTATCAATATGTTTTACTTAAAGCCACACAAACATATACTCGCATTGAATAGATTTAGATTAGCAAAACATACAAAGCTTTACAGAGAAAGAGGCATGATTCTTCCCTTTTAATAAAGCAGCTTCTTTCTACCATGTACTACTCAGTTGACCAAATAGTCTGCACAGAACTGAACCTGTTGTTGAGCCTGATGCACTTAAACATCATAACAATGTGCATCAATAGTAAAGCCATATTAAATTAATGAGAATACATCTATGCTTGCAGTTTCTCATGGACAGAACCACATCAAAATAAATCACCATTTTACATTGTCATTATTATCATTATAATGAGCTACACTTGTAAGCTCAGGTAACTCAGTTGTGTTTGTCACATGCATTTATGTTCATGCCAAGACTGGTTTCCTTACAGACTGTTGCACAAAGAGGCCTTCTGCCTTAGCAAAACTTTCTCAAAATTATCAGTTAGGGAAAACACATCCTTACAGCAATGAAGACATTCTGCATACAATCCCCTTAGAGATACCACTGGATAATCTTCAAAAACTATTCCTGAATAAGAGAAGTTTCCTACATTCTTTCCTTACAGAGCTAAGCATAAGCTCTGGCATAGCTGGACAGTGACATCTTTGCTTATATTTTGCAAGTCCATTCAGGTACCCATGCTGGCAGTCCCATTCCCTTCTGACAATTCTTGAGTGCAAACAAGGACAAAGAGCTGGATAGCAAGTGGATGTTTAGCCAAGTGCAATACTATCAGCATGTATGATATGTATGCATGCCTTTAAAGCAACAGATTTTATTTCTTACTATCAGTAATATAGTAAGATTAAACATATCTCTTGATTATCATGTTTCTACCAGTAGCTTCCTTGCATAAACCTTACCCTCAGCTGGATAAAGCTTTGCTTTCTGTGATGCTGGCAATAAAGAGTAAGTCAGAAGCAGAATGGCTTTCCTTGGAGACTCTCTCTTGTGGGGATAGCCACATTAGAGGGGAAGGTTGTCACACAGTAACTGAAAGGACCTCCTGATCTTTATGACCTGTATGCTATCTGGAAAATAATATCAAGTTATGGGTTTTGGTTATTTTTTTCTTCTTATGCAAATAATAAATTTTTGTGAATAGCATACAGATGAAAACAAGTAGAATAAAATCCAAATAAACTTAATCAGCTATTTTCTCTTTATTATTTGCTCTGGAACAGCAAGTAATAGCTTGTCGAGTACTCAGATGTTTGCTTACTTGATTACTCTCAAGTCTCTTGTCCACAGTTTCTAACCTTTTTCTTGTGGCATTTGGCACAACATGTGATTGGACCATGAGCCCACTGGGTAACAATAGCTTCTATAGCTGCTCAAGGCAAGAAAAAAAAATCACCTGGAAATTTCCTGATAGATAGCACAGAAATAATAGTCACTTCGTGATTCATGTCTTCAAACATAGAGAAATGTGGAAAACCAGCACAGAGCCTCAAGAAACATTGAGAATTCCTGTTTCAAAAAACAATAAAGTTGCCTGATAATCATCTCAATACATCAGCAGGGACAGCTCTCCAGGTCCATAAAATAAATTAGTCTAAGGCAGCCAAAATATTAATGAAGGCTGCATTTCAAATGCTTCATTCAGTCTCTGACATCTCACTGTCTATCTGACCCATCTAAATCCTTTTTCTCTCCTTTTTCTTCCTAATTACCCACTCAATCTTTTCCTCTCCCACTTCTCAGCCCAGTCAGCTCCTTCTCTGTGGACTCCTCACAGATACATTCCCTCCTACTGCCAGACTGAAGGTGTCCAGCAAGGATCTGCTCTCCTTCCTACTGTGATACCACACTCCTTTCCCTGCCTGACTTATGACTTCCCTGCCATATCAAGGGCATTTTAGTTCCATCACACCTCCTGAAAACCTGAGTACATCTTAGAGCATTTTAGAATAAATATTATGGGCTTTTTTGTTTTTGTTCTTTTTTTTTTACCAACTGACTGTCTAATGCTGCATGAGAGGAAAGGTAAGGTGAAAAGTAGAAGTTTTCTTCAAAGCAATATGACTATTGGCTGAAAGAAAAGCAGGTTCATGTGGGACCAGTATCTGGGATGACACTGTCCAGTCACACAGTCTGTCCAGTCCTACAGCCATTCCTATGGTATGCATGTCTGCTGGCCACACTTTATCCCTTTCAGTACAGAAGCATCTCCAGTCACTGTGGTGCACCATACTGATATTGAACTGACAAGCAAATGCAGAACATTTTTTCTCTGTAAGAAAGCAAAATCAGATGAATAAGTGTCAGATGAGGGGAACAACTGGGGGACCATGGTTCCATGGAATCGATAAGCTTAGCAAAATTACCTGGCAGAGAGTGGTAAACCCCTTTGTTTTACCTGAATTAAATGACCATGCATTTGCCATATGACCATGTATCAGGATACTTGGGAGGAGTTTGATATTAGATGACCCGAGCTTCAGACAGCTGTGGCAGATTAAATTTAACTCGGATCAAAGTAATCTAAACAGATCTAGGTAGGGTAAGCTTGTTATCCACACTGCTGAGATTATCCCAGGCCAGTGACTTGGAAGGTATCGCAAACTGTTCAGTACAAACGCTTGCCTGATGCAGAGCAATAGGTACAAGAACAGAATGGAGGGACCTCTAAAAAAGAGGAATGCTGAAAAAATTCATCCCAGTTAACACTATTTGGTAAACATTATCAGCATGTGGGTTGAAATAAAGCCCTTGTTGCTTCCTTGCGAAAAAGTGGTTTGCTGAGCAGCAGCACTATCAAAACTTAGTTTTCTAGGAATTTATTTTTTGGTGTAGATTCTCAGAGTAATAGGAGATGTCTGCATTTTGTCTGTTCCCTTGGGGCAGACATAGGAGAGATCGTCCTCTCCCCACCTGCCTATTTTCATGAAAGATAATGAAGAATCCATACCTTTCAGACATAATCATCAAGTACATGTTTTTAAAAGATAGACTACAAGTTCATATCTTGTTGAAGGGACCACAAAACTAGACTTCTGCTCAAATAACCCTGTGACAGGTTCCCTTTGTGAAAAATGACAAGCTGGAAAAAGAAGAAGATGCCCTAGAAGTGAAGGTGGGAAGATTACATCAGGACTATCACAGAGTAGTAGTTCCCCCAGGTTAAACATAAGACATGGAATATCTCCAGACAGAATAGCCAAAAAGCTAACAGAAACTTAGGAAGGAATAAAACTCTCTGATACATTTTTTTCCTAATCTGGGAGCAGAAAATTAGCATCTGCAGAGTGATAGAAAATTTATTTGCCTATACAGTGACATGGGAGAAGCTTCCCAAGTTCCTGACAGATGGGAGTCCACCTGCATAGAAAAGGTTTGGGACCAGTGCATATCTGGAGGCTAACTGAAGGATAGTAAGTTATGTCCACCAATCTGCTGTTATTAAAGTGCTAATAGTAGCACTAGTAGAGTGAAGTATTATTTGCAAATCTCTTTTTCACTAGAGACTGTATTTTCCCAGTGTGCTTCTCATGGCTCCTTGACCTCATCCCCTGATACCCATAGGCATCCTCTACCTTACAGGATGAGAGATACATGAAGCAGGATGCTGTGGTTCCCAAAGCACTCCATGATTTGCAGCCCTGGGCAAGACCTTCCCAGGTGAAAATAGATCAGCAGTTTAGTGCCCTGCCAAAAGTAAAACATCATTAACTGAAAGAAAAATGTTTTGAAGTAGAACATAACTTGAAAACATTAAAAAACTGTCAAAAATAACGTTTACAAGATATATTTTTCCCCACCACTGAGAAATCCCTTTTCTCCCTGTTCTCTTAATGTCTTCTTTAGACAGCTTGGGCCAGTGCACTTCCATTATTCCATCTCTCTTCTTGCAGGGCTTAATTTGCTGTTTCCCCTCGCTTGTCAGTCATAACCTGATAAAACACCCTCGCAATTTCTTTACACCTGACAATTTTGCCAATTGCTTTCAGTCCAAGAGCTGTTGCATCACTTCTTTGTTCATTCTCTCTCCAGCCCAAATAGAATCTTATTCAATAACCTCCTGCCCTGGTCTTGCTACCACCTAAAGCCTTGCATCACCATGGTCATAACGCTATTACATATCAGCTCCATTTCCACCACACTCTGGCTCTGCCGCATTGCTCACTGTGATGAGCTGCCGCTGTAAGTAACAGCAGAGCCATTACTGTGCATGACGGGGGCACAGGAATATAAACTGCTATTGATTTCTTTCTCTCTCTACTCCAAAACACCAAGGAGCTGTTTCTGACCAGCAGAAGGATGCTGCTGGCACACTAGATCTTCTGGCATAACTCAGGAGACATGCTAATTGCTCAGAGCTCGGCCTCTGGGACCTGCTCTCCTGCATGTGTTCCTTAGGTGGCTATTTTCACTTCTTGTGGTCAAGAGGCCATTGAGCAGAGTTCAATGCCACAACATACAAGAGAAAACTATCAACTCACTTTAGCACTTCTCCAAATGGATTTTTATTGTACAGCCTCTAAGAACTATATTGTGTGAATATGCAAAATAAACTTTAGCAAGACATATGCAGTGGCAAATAACTGCCAGCAGTGCTTTTGGGCAGTGATTGTTTAACAAGACTAGATCAGTAGCTTCTGGTGAAGTAAAGCCATAGTTTTATAATTTGGTGTTGACATCAATTACACTGAGACTTTTAAAGTGATTGTATTATTCACTTTCTGAATAATTATGCAATTTATGATGATAACTGAACTTGCTCATACTTCAGGCCTTATTGGTCCCAACAGACAACCAACCAACACAAGCAATGTTCTTTTGTTTTGAGAGCTACTACTCAGATTATCAAATCTTGATGAGGAGAGCTATGTAAGTACTGGGACGTGTATAAAGCTGGGTATACCATTCTACTTGTGCAATTAGTCCAGGCATATGTAGAAGCAAAGGCTGCTGCAAATCCTCTCCAAATAGAAAAATACACCAAAGCTGGCATTTCTTGAGTGAGAGTGAATTTATTTACATCATCTCCCAGGACACATACATGTTGATATGGAACTGAAAATGGGACTGTCATCTTTATTTCACTACATACCATTGTTCCCAGAACACACATTCTGGATATTGTCTTTTTCAGTATGTGAAGCTCCCACCAAGATGCAATCAAACTTCAGCTAGTTCTTTGAGCACTGGTGGTAGCAAGAGGAAGAGGTATTGTGTCTGTCAGAGGGAAAATCTGGGAACATTATCTACAGAATAATTGGGCTTTTATTCTTTTTCTCTCTCTATGTTGTTTCCTTCACCAGATTTTATGGAAACTCACCAATAAAATTTCATTCTGAGACAGTTGGATCCCAGTGAATCCCAAAGATGGTTTTAGGCTATGTATACCAACTCTTCCTGCTCTTTAAGCTGTCTAGACAAAGAATAGCCTGGTCTGGAGACCATGTAGCTGTACTGGGGAAATACATTGTCTGGCTAATAAACACTGAGGAGGTTGGAATGGATTAACGTGGACACAGGGCAGTGCTTTGAGATTTCAGCCATCCTTAAGACTGTGAAGAGGCGGCACAAATAAAGGGCTGGGGCCAGCAGTGCCAGCCACAACTGCAAGGACTAACAAGGACTGACTGCTTGTGCTGTTTTGCTGCTGCACTCAAGGTTTTTCCCAGTTCTCATTGATTTTAGAAAGATAGGGCATATATCATAAGGCTAAAAACTAAGCCAAGACACTAAGACATGTACTGGTGTTGGCCAGTGCTAAAGCCTTTCTAGTCCCTCCAGTAAATGTGTAGTTTTGCACCTGTGTGCACACACATCCCTGCACACAGCCCCAGGCACACCCATTAAACCAGTAAGGAGTGCAGCCACTACCCACATGTTTTTAGCAGGGCCCTGCATGCTCTGTCAGCCAAGAAAACGTTCACATTTACAGGAAAACTCACTGCTGGTCTCACCCTGGTACAGAGCAAATAAAAGCATTGCACAACAAATGTTGACACAGTAACTCTCAGAGGAATTTTGCAGACAAAACAACCATGTGTTCACAGATGCTAATGCAATAACCTGAGATTTCACATGTATTTATTAGGAAATTATTCCCTCGCAAACAAAACCAAGGATATGAGGTGATTATCATCTAATGCCATCAGGTATTGTACTGTGCAGATTTTACTTAAAAGAGCTTGAAGATACATAGGGAATATTGCTTGAGGATTTGGTCAATACTGAAAAGACATCTTGGTTTCTTAAAATTTCCCAGCCCCTTTTAGAGGTCTCAGATGACTGAAACACTGTGTCATGTTTCATTTATACTCCAAAAACTGGAACATTTCTCTGGCCCTGAGCTCTGACCTTTTGGACTGTTGTTTGTCCCTAATGGACTGTTGTCCATCGTTAATGCATGCTAGGGAGTTTCATAACAGATATGGGCATGTGGATAAAGTAAATCAAGTCTAGAAATTCCTGGGAAAGAGCAAATAACCAGTGATTGTAACAGTAAATAAAACTGGACAGGCCTCATTTTCCAGTCCCAGAGGCAAAGGGGTGTCGGTCAGTTCACATCCCACCAGCAAACCCCACAAAAACAGTTGTCTTGCTGGAAACAGTCCCTGGCCTATGTGAGTGGTTCAGTTGGCACCAAATATCTTTTGGGGGAGAAGCAGCTAGTACAGACCAAAATCACATTAAATTATTCAGCAGGAAGGACAATCATGTGCCACTGTCTGGACCCCACGGCCTGGTCCTCTTTCATTTTAGCAGCACAGATACAACCAGGCTGCTTGATAGAGGTCAGAAATGGCTGCAATGTTATGGTGACCCTTCTCTGCTGCTTCTGGGAACACAGAACAAAATCTACTTCTCTCTAAAAGTATCCTGAACTTACACAAGCAATGAAATCTTAAATGCAACTGCTTTATAAAGTAACTGTTCTGAAATACTTCCAGGAAATTAGCCCATTGCTGAAGTCCAACTCTGAAGTGCTATTTATTTGCTAAATACATTTTTTTTTCTCTTGGATGATCACTGGTAATAGTAGTAGCTCCCAAAATGATTTCATGAGAGGTACTTATTTGCCAGGCTCATTTCTACCTTTCAAACCTTTGCAAATGAAATCAGCAGGTCATTACATGCAGTGCAAAGCTTTGTAACCAGAAATCATAGAACTTTTGTTAATCCAAGGACTGGCCACAAATTTAGCATTGAAAATATGGACCTATATCAGGACATATGATAGGTATACAGAATCCATTTCTCAGTGGTATCAGGTCTCTGTCCAATCCTCACTAAGACTTTATCTTTTCAATGGCCAATTCATGTCAATGTCATCATTACAGGGACCAAGACGGAGAAAGAGGGGTTGTGGGTCATTGAGACATTTTCAATCAAGTACCAGGCATGTGGTTTCATTCTCTTCTATTCTACAGCTCTGAAAAGGACACAAGTGTCTCCAGATCTCAAAAGAAAAAAGCTTAAATGGAAAAAATCTGTATTCTGCAAACCTACTGGAAGGCCAGCTTACTTTTACCTTCTGAAATCTGAAGAATGCCTGTTGAATCCAGCAGCCTGGCTTGTGTGTGTCATGGTTCATTGTCTCTGTAGGCCTTCGACAAGATGTTATTTTCTAATAGATATTTTTCCTGGTAAACCAAGATTGCCCCCTTTCTGTAATATTATCTAGCTGTGCTGGGAGAAGCACTGATGGGCTTCAATGAGGCCAGGGCCTCCCTCAGTCCTGCACCCCTCAGAGTGGCTGGTGGTGTGTTCAGTGACTCATTTCTGGAAAGAGGCTTTGACAGTGACACATATGCCACCTCCTTAATATAGCCTGGATCTTCCTGATTAGATGTGCATCATAAACAACAATTGTGGAAATTGAGAAAAACAAAAAATTAAGTGCTTTCAACCAGTCATGGTTGATTCTGCTATAAGTTTCGATTGCCTCTAGCTGAGCTGATTTCCAGGAACAGATCTCATTTCTGCTTTGCTCTTTATTGCAGCTCTCTCTCGGGACTGGTAATATGAAGCTACAGATAGGCTGCTTTACAGTGCTGTATCAGAAAGCCTTCCTGAGATACACATAAACAGCCAGTGAACTGAGGAAACTGCAGATAATCAGCTTTATTTTCTCCTGGAGTGGGTTTTAACACATGGGTCACATTGACCTCAACACATGGGCCTGAAATTCACACTGGGTGCCCAGTTACCCACAATCACTCGTGTGATGATTTTTTGTAGTTGATTTGTCTGAAAAGTAAGATATCACATAAAAAGCTAAGGCTCTTTTATCAGCTGCACAATTACACTATACTCACAGCAGAATCTAATAAAAGAAGAAGACTGATTCTATTATTTAGCAAGGTCTCAGTATCAGAGAACATGAGAGGGAGAAAGTCCCTGGTAACCAGGTTATGTGCCCAGTAAAGAAAATATAATTATAAGTTTGCACTTGCTGACATGTTTTTGTTTTCCAGATAAATGTGCACTTCTTTATCTTCCAGCATACTGTAGGGGCCATGTCTCCCCAGGGACACCCAGGACAGCAGGCAATACCTGGTAGCTCAAACAATCATAAAATGCTTTTGGTTGGAAGGGACTTTAAAGATCTTCTAATCCAATCCCCATTCCACTAGACCAAGCTGCTCAAAGTCCTATCCAGTCTGAGGTATCCACAATTTCTCTGGGTAACTTTTTCCAGTGCCCCACCACATCCACAGTAAAGAATTTCTTCCTAACATCTAATCTAAATCTAACCCTCTTTCAGCTTGAAGTAAATTTCCCTTGTCCTATCACTACATGCTCTTGTAAAAAGTCCCTCTCCAGCTCTCTTGTGGGCCCCCTTTAGGTACTGGAAGGAAATATAAGGTCTCTCCAGGCTCAACAGCCCCAGCACTCTCAGTCTTTCCTCATAGGAGAGGTGTTCCAGGACCTGATCATCTTTGTGGCCTTCTCTGGGTTCATTCCAACAGGTCCCCTCCTTACCCCACACCCAGAGAGCCAGGCAGCCCTAGCCCTGGATGCCTTCCTGGGGATGGGGACAGGCCAAGGCCAGCCTGGTTTATTGGTCTGTGGGCAGGGATCCCAACCAGCCAGGTCCATGACAAGGAGGGACAGGGCCTGATGACCTCGAGAGGCTGAAACAGTTTCCTGGGCCATGGATAGATGGGGAATTCCCATGAGAAGCTGGTCTGGGCCATAAATGTGCCTGCACCCCTCATGCCCTGATGTTTGAGATACTGTAAGTGCTCTGGGTAAATGGTTTCCTGTGGGTGTTGCCCTCCTGG
>VZTZ01016868.1:297-54182 GCA_013400955.1 Drymodes brunneopygia
AAGGGGGGAAATAGGGTTTTTAGGGGCCAGAACCACCACCACATGGAGGAGCAACCAGAGGCACCAGAATATGCTGAGGGTTTTTCAGCAGGAAAGTAGCCTGGAAAAGGACCTGGGCATCCAGCGCATGAGGAAAGGATTAATAAAAGGTGTTATTAATTGCATCATGAAGAGTGGCCAGCCATGGGCTATTACTTCAGTACTTTCCATCCTTTTTATTTAATGCACCATTTTCCTAATCTTGTACCTTTCATTCCTGCTCAGTTGTTTTGGTTGTACCAAATTTCTGATTTATAAGAAATTCATTATTTTCCCTCTAAGCCTTATCCATAATAGAACACAAGGCAGAAATAACAAAAGGGAAAAAATCCTATGTCTACATAATTTTTGTGTCTTCCTTTGACCTTTTCTAGCCAACAAGTGTCTGAAACTCAAATTGGTTGTTCATATAAACTGCAGCATAGCAGAAAACTTAGGTAGTTGGAAGAATTATTTCTGGAAGAAACTATACTGTAATGAAAATTGCATTTTTTCCTCAAAATCTAAAAGCATTTCCTTGACATCAAGTCATTCTGACTTCATATGACAATTTCAGTGTGTTGAATTGGCCTGGTAAAAGCCATTGGAAGGTCACACAATGAGTAGAAAAAAAAATTCAGAGTTGATTTCTGATAATGCTTATACTATTAGAGAAACCCAAATTTCTTAACACCAAAAGGTTATTGATCATTGGAAGTAGCTGCCCAGGGAAGTGGTTGAATTACCATCCCTGGAGGTACTTAATGGACACACACAGGGCACACAGGGACATTATTCAGTGGTGAGCTTGGAAATGTTAGGCTTACAGCTGACTCATTGATCCTAAAGATCTTTTCCAAATTAATGATTCTAGGATTCTATAAAAATCTAACTTAGGGTCTGGATTTATATTTTTGTTTGAATTATTTGTTCAAAATAACCAAGATGTGAAATGGATGGATGAAACAGATAATTGATTATTATATATTTTCTACTGAGATGTACATGAAGGCAAAAAAACTGGCAAAAGCAAGAGTTTGAATGTCAAATATATGTAAAATGTAGTGGTTGGAATGACAATAGATTGATGCATTCTTACAACATAAATGGAAATTACAAATGTTTAATAATATCTTTCAATCCCTGATAGAGCATTTTTTCCTTTTTTTTCCCCCTAAATCTCAGAAGTTCCACAAAAAATATGAATGGGGGAAGTTTGTAGACTGGAGTTAATAGCAGGTCATGTTCTTTACTCAGAGATAAGGGACATCACATGTTGAAAAAATAGTAATAGAGTTTCTTTCTAGGATAGCTGAGATGTGCTTATGATTTAAAAAATGTAAAACTGTTTAGCTCAGGATGAAGTAGCTAGTTTTGGAAAAGTATGTTTTAGACACTGCAAAGTTTAACTAAGAACTTGAAACAGACATTCTCCCTTTATCTCCTCAGTTTTCCTTAATTAGCAGGGGAAGAAATGGTAACCCAAACCCATTGTAGGCTGTTTTACAAGGAATATTTTTCTTTCTTTGAAGCCTGCAAATAAAAAAGAATTTATGCTGTGTATTTTGATGCCAGATCACATAGAAATAAAATCCTATACAGCTATGTATTTCCATATCACATGACTCTGAAGGAAAATTTTCAGAAGGATTTCAGGAAATTGCATCAAGATTATGAAAATTTTTTATGGAAAAGCAGTTTTGCTACTATAAAATGACCTTTTGGCATATGAGAGCATACAAACAATGCATCTTCATAGCAACATTCACAAGAAATGACCTCTCTCACAACTTATCAAGCCTCTGCCTTATAATTTTATCCTACAGCTTTCTCCCTTCTATTTTGCTTATTGCATTATTGCAACAGAGGTCCATTACAGTCAATAGTTCCATTCAAATATGCCCCTCCAGCCTACAGAAATGTGTACTTAATTTCTGAAGCATGCTGGAAGAGTAGAGATAGAAACCTGATTTACAATGTAAATTTTGCCAGTAAAAAAGTAAGAATTCCTTTTTGACAAACCTTTCTGAAAGAAATAATATTTTTGAGTCATGTGAATATTTTTTCTTTACTACTTCATAGACATTTGGAATTTTTTATGGTGTCATTTAGGATGCAATTGAGTTCACCAAAATGTAGCTTAGTACATTTTTTATGTGTATCAGGGTGAGACAACGGTACAGTAGTCAAGTTACATGACCTGTGGAATATTAATGTAATTCTGGAAAATTCTTCTGATGCTGGATATCCTAGAACATTTAAATGCTGTTAGACATCTGCATTGGAGAAAATATTGCATCCACACTTATTTGTCCACATAATTTTGTGTATCTTTCAGTACAGAACTTTTCTGGTAATGCAAATGACTACTGGATGTAGCCCTGTGCTACTAATCTCTGGACCCCTAAATGAAACACACTAAACTTTCCTCTAAAACTTGGTACCCATAACTCAGGCATGAAATTATGACTTATACCAAAAAGATGACTAGAGAGTTCTAAAGTCCTGTATGAGTCCTATAGTCAAATATTGCTGATATCCTATTTTCCTTGATATAACAAACACAGAAATATTTACTCTGTGACTACTGCATATTAGTACAAGGCTTTTTTTGTTTGTTTGTTTGTTTGGGTTTTTTGTTTGTTTTGTTTTGTTTTATTGTTGCAAGATGATGATTTCTAAGAAAAAAATAGGGTAATTGTAATATGTGTGATTTCATTAAGGGATTCATACAGAGAACAAGCATAGCTATCAATTTAGCAATGCTTTAGAAAAAATCTGATTATCTCTTTGTTCTCTAACTGACAACATAAACCTGTAAATACTGTTCCTCTTTCACTTTTCAAATCAACATAGGAAGGACCTTGCTTTGATTTCTTCTGTCTAAATCATCAGAACAAATACAGAAAGAAAATATTTTCTTAGCTTTCTTATTTTCTTCTGAGTAGCATTTTTGTCCCACAAAGGATTGTATTACTGAAATTGTTCAGTAAATGCATCCATTGTTTTGCTTGAGACTGCTGTACAAAGCTAATAAGCAGTCAGCATAAGGGCTGCTGCAAACAGCATGAGGGCAATGGTAAAGTCCTCTGTGATGCATATTCTATACATAAGATATATGATCTCATTATTTTATGATATCATACAGATCTCATGATGCTTAATTGCAGTAGGAGCATCTGAGCAGTATAATGTGAAATTTCAGCACCAGCAAATACAAGCAAATTTATGACATAATTAAAAGCTTTCTTCTTCCTCTCTTAGGAATAGCAAGAATAATAATAATGAGCACTCAACTTAGGAAAACTTGGGATGACTTCAGAATCAGCAAGATCTTGGAATGGATGACGTGTCATACCTTCTCTATCTTAAGCCTGACTGCTAGCTTATAAACTCTGTACAGAATCCTTCCATGGACAATTTTTACAAGATTTCTTGAGTTCTCTGTACAAGTGGAGTAGCTCTCGGCACTTATGAATGGAAGAGGGGAAATGCTGGTGATATTCATTCACGTCAGGAGGCTAGCCAGCTCATTTTTTTAAATTAAGATATCTCAAACACACAATCAAGTATAAGATTTGCTTGCCCTTTGTTAAGGAAATTTATTGCCATGATATGAAGTGATATGAATACTCCTTCAGAATCAAATTTGAGATTGAAAACTTATGTCAAAAGGCTTTGCTTTCACAATCGATTCTGTGACTGAAGAAAGCAATTTTCAGAAAAGCTATTTACTATTCAGTAAGCTACTCAAAAGTAAAAAAAAAAGATTTCCTCTAGACTGCAGCATTTTTTCAAAGATTTTTTTCATGACTCATAAAACTCACTTATGTTTTGTTAGAAAAGAAAGAAAAAATAAAAAGGAAATCTTCAGCTCAAATGAAAAATATGTAATTTCCATTCAAAGGACATTTTCATGTCTTGGATGAAGGAAAAGCATGTTTCTTATGTTGCTACATGGTGCACATGATGAAAATGGAGCATTTGAAAAAAAAAAAAACAAACCCCCAAAACATTACCTTATATAGAAGACCATTTTGCCTTTCCTCCTCAAGAAAATGTGTTAATTCCACTAGTAGAAATCCTATTTGAACAACAACAAAAAAACCACAATTACATATGGAAAGTTACATAGAAAACAAAATATAAGGTTTTACCTATTCTTGCTCTTTTTGTTTATTTGTTTGTTTGTTTTTGAAAAGACAATTTAATTTGAATGTTCAATACTAAAAAAAAAGAAATCAGAATGGAAAATACATTTTTAGCACCCCACTGCTTAAACTCTAAGGAATAGCAATACAAATTATTTAAAACAAATTAGATTTCATAATGCAATCAAGTGACATTTTTGACTTTTATGAACAATATTAGGGGAAAATCTCCCCAGATATATTGGATAAGCTAAAACTTTCACATAAAAATTTCAAATACTGCATGTTGAGACATCATATTTTGAAAATGAAGTACATTTTTTGCTGAAGAGTGTTATTATGTTGTTGACATTCTGACCAACATTGAAAGTAAAAGCTTAAATACTGTTTTCAGAGGTACATTAATCCTGCTGCAGCTGTGTTCATTCTTGCCTCTTAAACTTTTTTCTAAATAACTTGAAATATTCAGTTCAGTAGAATAATACTTCTATTTTTTGGCATTTTTTTTCAGTCCTAATTTCCCATAATCCTGAGAATAGTACTGTGGAGATGCAGTGCATCTGCATTGCAGTTATAAAGAAATGCACACATTCCCCTAGATGTAATTTCTAAAAGATTTATTTCTTTTTAACCTGGTAGAAATATTTGGCTCTGGGAAACAGAAGCTCTTAGAGACAATTGCAGGAACATTGACCAGTCTCTAAATGCAATGGCAGGAGCCTTCTTTTCTCAGCGAACTTAAAATCCTGATCAAAGGAGGGGATTGTCCTGCTTTTCTCTGTGCTGGTGCAGCCTTACCTCAAGTCCTTTGTGCAGTTTTGGTTGCCACAATACAAGAGAGATATAAAGCTATTAGAAGGTGTCCAAAGGAGGGCTACGAAGATTATAAAGAGTTCTAGAAGGGAAGACATATCCGGAATGGATGAGATCACTTGGCTTGTTCAACCTGGGAAGAAACTCATAGCAGACTACAACTTCCTATGAGTTCTACAAATTCTATGAATTCTTAAGATAAGCAATGATCATTATTACAATCTTGTTCTAAAAATAACGATAAGCATTTGTTGAGTTGCACAATCAACAGGAGCTCTTTTGTCTTGGCCAAAAAAATCACAGATTCACATTAAGTAATTCATAATTAAATAATGCATATTAATAATTCATCTTTTAAAAATCCTTTATTTTCATGGAATCATAGAATGATTGAATATTGCAAGAGGGAAGGCACCCACAAGGATCATTGAAGTTCCACTCCTGGCTCTGCACAGGACACATCAATAGTCACACCCTGTGCCTGAGAACATTGTGCAAACTCTTGAACTCTGTCGGGGTGGGTGCTGTGACCACTTCCCTGGGGAGCCTGTTCCAGTGCCCAACCACCCTCTGGGTGAAGAACCTTCTCCTGATACCCAACCTAAACCTCTCCTGACACAATTCAGGCTATTTGCTTGGGTCCTGTCACTGCTCATCACAGAGAACAGATCAGTGTCTGCCCCTTGTCTTCCCCTCATGATGAAGCTGCAACTGCAGTGAGGTCTCCCCTCAGTCTCCTCTTCTCCAGGCTGAACAGACCAAACGACCTCAGCCACTCCTCACATGGCTTCACCTCAAGGCTCTTCTCCACCAATTTTGTTGCCCTCCTTTGGACATTCCCTGTTAGTTTTATATCCTTTTAAGTTGTGAGGAATAAGGGAAAAATGACTGATGAGGATAGGTGTCAAATAGCAGCATGGTAAAGGTAACCCTGCTTGCTTAATTTAGTTTTTCCTAAACAGCTCTGTTGGGAACCCTGTTCAAAAGCAGGGCTTTGCTGAAAGGCAGTAGATATCAATTATGTAAAAGATAATTTATTTTTATATGGAGTAAGAAGTAAAATAATTAAAAAAACATTTGCGTAGTGGCTGTATTTGAGTAAGAATTTGTTTACGTTTCATAAAATTCTTCGTGTTACAACAGGCACTTGACACAAAAGGATATTCAGTGCTATTGAAAATCTACAGATGGTTCTGTGAAGCGACGATTCCTCATTCCCTGTTTAATTCAAAGGTTTAATTCCAGAGTTATATATTTTATAAATTAGCTACAATATGTAAGGAATAAGGACATGAATGTGAGGTATTGTATTCTGTAATTTTTAATAGCAAGGTGCTGTGTCTTTTACTTGAGGGTGGATCTGATAATTGCAACTTAAGGTATTGCTGCTGTTTATAGGCATCCAATAGAGATTTACAGGAATGTTAGTAAAGCAGCATCAAAAGGAAGCAAGAGTTATCAAAGTTAGTTACTTCTTAAAAGTCTGAATTACTGCTTCTTTATTGCTTAGACAGTCACTTGATTCATACCGCTTTGCTTAAAGAATTTAATACGTTTTGCAAATGTAATTTCATATTTGATCTGCTTTTACCAGTGATATGTTCTTGTTGATAGCACAAAAATAATGTTTTAGTCTGTTGCTGGATGAAATGACAGCTTTGCCTTTTAACAACCACATATCAGTATCTGAGCTCTAGACCTTCAGCTTAGCAACCTGTGATAGTGTTGTTTAACAGTGTTTTATGACACAGTGATTAGCAAACAGCATAGGCAAGCACCAAAGGCTTCTTAAGCTGGAAACCTCTTTGGCCCTGTGATGTGATGTATTTTAAATCTTACAGCATTTGGGAATGGGAATACAGCATTTTTCTTCGGAAGATGTATGAATGCTTGACATAGGAAAAATACATTTTGTAGAAAAATATAGGGTATTTTAAAAATAGTTTCTGTTATACACTAGGACAGAAAGATAAAATACATGTTACATTTTTAAGAAAGCATTTACAATGTCTGAGTGAGGATAAGAGAAGAGAGATAGTATTGATTACTTGATGATTTTGACCGCCCAACCTGAAAATAGGACTGTTTGTTTCTCTTTAGTAAGTGAAAATTTATTATACAGCTGGCTGCAAATGTATTGACCTCAGTTCTGTTTTTAATCTTCATGGGGTGTGCCTTTCAGATCCTTAAGTGATCTTTTAAACTGCTTTATAATTTTGTCTTCACATTAAAGCAAAACCTCATTTTGATGGATAGCATCTAATCTAATAATCTACTTCCAAATTAAGGTTAAAACAAAAGGTTAATTACCTGCATAGTAATATTATTGATGATCTACTTTAGCTGTTCTTGTTACAGTGTTCCAGTAACTACACCTACTGCAAGGTGATATTCCCAATTCTCTGTTAAGAACTAGGGGTGGTGCCATATCAATAGTCACCTGTTCAGTCCAACATGAAATTTAACACCCACTAGTGAGGTGCAGCTCCAATTTGTGTTAACATTTCATTGGTACTAACAAGCTTACCCAGTCTCCTTTTTACACCAAAATATAAAAAGGGACTTGCAGAAATTTCTAATGGTAGAAATTTTCTACCGTTTCTACTAGCAGAGAATATCCCACGTCTGTAGAAATATCTTTATTGGCTTTTTCTAGACTGGTTGAACTGCAGCTGCAGTCTATAATATCCAGATTAGTTATATTCTAAATATGCTGCTAATTTCCAGAAAAAATAAACTTGAAATTGGCAAGTTTTAAGCTAAAAAAAAAATATTATGGCGTTTATTTGGACCGTTTTATATTTCTCAGTGCTTTTGTGAAATGGAGACAAAAAGAGGGACCCAAACATCCATAAATCCCATATATATGAAGGAGGGGTATACTATTTCAAATAATCAAAGATTATGCTAAGTTTTTTTTGTGTAGTAGCATTACAGTAGGAGTTCTCCTCAGCTGGATGCCTATGGTGACTTGGAGTGCTTTTTACGGCTGCTGTTTCTTGGACATTATCTAGCATTATTATTATTTGGAGCTCAGCTGCAATCCCCATTTCTTGATAATTTTTTTTTTTAGTGTAGGGCGCTATGCCGGAATGCCAGTTGCACCAAGCCTATCGTGCCAGAACTCCTGCCTGTCTTGCTGAAACTGTCGTGGAATCTTTCTTAACAAATAATTTGACACAGAGAAGTGTAAACTGTGATTGTTGAGGTATAAGGGGGTCCATGACTCTATACTTCTGAGAATATTCTTTTCCAAAGGGTGAGATAGTGGTCAAGAGACATGAAAATTAAAATTCCTGTACTGCAGTTCTCTTTTGTCCAGCCACTACAATCTCTGATAAGTTCAGTCAGATTTCTTGGCGGTTAGGCTGTTTGGAGAATATCTTCTTTTAATATGGTATGGTAATTGTCTTACTTCCAAAGTCACCTAAGGGTTTTCTGGAACTTTTTTCTAATTAATGCTAGCAATCTGTTGTGAATTGTTGCAATTTGTATTACTGTTTGTCAAGGTTACTAATTTGACAATGACAAGTAGCTGTAGATGAAGACCTCTAATCTCAGTGAAGACAAGGAATTACGTCAAACTACCTTTTGATATCAAAATATGGTGGTTCAGTGTCTTCATCAGTGAGCAAGACAAAAGATCAAATACATGTGACAGTAAAGAGAGACTACCTGGTAGCAGCTGTACTTCAAAACACCCATGAACATGTAATGAAATGTCCACAGAAGTAATCTTTTTGAAGAGAAAATAATTTATGTTGTTGTTGCATAATTCTTATATAATATGCTTTGAGAGACCAGATACAACAGTTCATTACTCCAATTTTGTCTCATTCTAGCTCTATTGACATTAATAGAATTGATCTGGTGCCCATGTGGAATGTAAAAATAAATCAGATGTTCTATTTTAATTTTTCCTCTTTGGTTTTACATTTATTTAAAATCTTATAAAGTCAATGTCAAAAGCCTGCTGGGAGCAGAAACATATTCGACACTTGACTTTTTTCTTTCACTAAAACTGTCAGCTTCAGCACAAAGTTAATCTGCAGAGAGAAAGCAATTCTTAAGAAGTATTCCTCAGTCTTTTCCTCTTCTCCTGTAACTTTTTTTTTTCCATTGTGTAGCACATCCATTTGAATTTGAGTATAAAAATACACAAAAAGTGATACTAAAATGTAAACTTTTAAAGAAGAGACTTGAGTATAATATCTAGCATTAAGGATACACTTTCCATTTCTTGAAAACACTTTGTACTCTGCCTCCAATATGTTCTTTATGTATTCCCACAGCTATTTGTTTTCTATGTTTTGTCAGCAATTTACTCTTTGCTAGGTGTTATCCTCTAGTTTCTATGGAAAGTTTGGACCTGTTCAGAGGAAATTGCAATATGTGATGGCCAAATCTCAAGCATATTGCTTTAGCATAGGCAGTGGGGAAGTTTGGCTACAAATGTGAAGAGAAAGCAGTTGGAATTCTTTGGCATGAGAGATAATACTATAAAAAACAAAGACAATTATTTTGAAACCTTTCCAAAGTAAGGAGCTCTTTTTTCCTATGTATTGCTTGGAGAACTGCAACTGAAATCATTAGGTTGTTGGTCTTGTAGCTCTTAAAGGAGATAAATAAACATTTAATATAAACACACAAATTGGAAGTTATTTAGAATGAATTTTTAATATTCTGGGTAAATCCATTATTTATTCACTGCTTTAGTCTGTAAAAAAACACTGTTTGAAAGAATAAGTAAAGTAGTGAGAATCCGGGGGATAAAAACCAAGATATATTTTACAGAATGTTGAACTCAGAAGCAGCATTAAGATTTAGTTCAGAGAAAAAAGAGCCAGAAAGCTTTTGAGTGGAAAGACTTAACCTGGGAAAGGAACTAGCAGTAGGACTAAGATGTCATTTTCTCCATTTTAAGAAAGTTTGGCCTTTTGCAAAGGTAAAGGCAGATGCAGCAGAATGCTACTTCACAACCTGCTGGACTTCAAGCACACCGAAGTAGCAACAGAGTGTGTTTCATCCCCTAGGGTGCTCATTATTACAAGGTAAGACAGGGAGGTTGCATCTTTCTTTTTTATGCACACATTTTCAGGAGGTGGAACCTCTGTTCAAGGAACAGAAGCTAGCTGAGGATTTTATAAGACTGTCAGGGTCATTACGAACTCCATTTGCTCCCTGTACCTCTGATTGAGAATGGCCAGGTGCAACAAAGAATTGAGACCTTTTATTCTTAGTCCGCATCTTGAAATCTGAGGGTGATTCTGAGGGTGGCCCATGTTTCCCTCCTTTCTTTCCTTCACTGCACATGTTCCATGTCCTGTTACAGGATGAATTTTGTATAAATGGATAGTGCCCTGCAGAGGTCTTTAGTGCTCACATCTGCTGTTAACCAGAGGACATGATCAGCGTGACCCACCTGACAAAAGGAAATAGTACACAGGTAGGTGGGACTGAGAAGGAATAATAATGGCATAATAATAATAATGAATTAATGAATTTTTTAACAGGTCAGCTGCATTGTACAGATGTTCTACATGATGTCAGACTTATTTCATAAAATGTTATTTTCATGGATTCTGGATTACTCATAATCAGGAAAATTATTCAGCCATCAGAGACAATATATTTCAAAGGAAGACAGTAAGTCTGTTTAGACACACAAGTTTTCAAGTGACTGAACTGTGTTGAAATTTAGGCTCAAAAAAAATAAAGTAAAAGAAATAAATAACTGGAAAACCTGTCATTCTAATCCCCTCTGTATCTTTTCACACCCTAAGCACATCCAGGTGTCAGCTATAGTTTGAAGTTAACTATTCATTTTTTTGTCTATCTCTCCTGAACATTTTTGAAAAGCAGAAAAAACTAAACCAAAACATTAGGCAAACTAAAGGGTCATAAATTCTCAGAAGAAGATCACAAAGATTTAATATTTGCAAGAATGCAGAATCCTAAAAGCATAGAACTGTTTGGGTTGGAAGCAACATGAAAGATCATCTAGTTCTAACTCCCCTGCCGTGGCCCAGGACACAATTGGCTTTTTGGACTGTGGTCACACATTGTTGGGTCTAGTTGAGATTACTGTCCACCAACATCTCAAGAGCTTCTCCTTAGGGCTGCCCTCTTTTCATTCTCTGCCCAGCCTGTACTTGTGCCTGGGATTGCCCTGACCCATGCGCAAGACCTTGCACTTGGTTTTGTTAGACTTCATGTACTTTACAAAGGTCCATTTCTCAAGCCTGTCAGGGTCCCTCTGGATGGCATCCCTCCCCTCCAGCGTGTTGGCTGCACCACACAGCTTGGTGTCTGCCAAAAACTTGTTGAGGGTGCCTTCAATCCCATTGTCCATGTCACTGACCAAGATGTTAAACAGCAGTGCCAGTCCCAATACCAACCCTTGAGGATAGTACTGGGGCATTTGGAGCTGTCTGAAAGTGGACAAAGCTTCAAGTGTAGATATAGAAGTGGCAGTGAAAAGCTTCAACAGTAACAAGCGTACATTATTGAACTGGTAGTAGAAAACAATATATAAATAATGTTCTAATTATCATGTTTAATATGAAATTTTTGACTGTTACAATCTCTAATCATATTCACTTCTGGAGTTTTTTTGTTCCTATGAAATACCCAGCCGTTTCATGTATTTGACATCTAACATGTCTGTTCTTCTATGTTGCATAACAATTAGTTCTGGATGCATCAAACTTTGGCAAGCCAACACTTCCTTGCGTTCTGCGTCAGCTTTATCAGTCCATGGATTTCAATCTCTGAAATACTAAATAAAGAATTTATGGTCTATTAAGTTCCCTTCAGCCTTTCATTTTTTCTGATAATTATTCTAAAAAGTTGCTTCTAGAATAATTTCCCTCATATGACTTCATAAAAGCAGTTATACAATTTTGCAATATATAATTAATGTTGCACAAAATTAATTTCTTTTCAGTAGCAGGCTAAAGGATCAGAGAGAGTTCAAAATGTAAGAGGCCCATCCCTGCATTGACAATGCAACAAAAAAAGATGGTACCATTGGGAAAAGAAAGAACTGTTTATTTAGCTCTCAGTAAATATGTAACTTGGAACTGATTCTGTCTGTGAATGGCAATTTTTCCTATATGAAAAGTCTTTGATTGATCCTTCAGTGTAGAGTAGCTAAAACTAATTCAGCAGCAATATGTAAAGATCTCCATTCTACATGAGGATTCCTAATTTTGTGTATGGTAGAGGCTATCACCTGGGAAATTTCTCTCACGTTTTTGTTCAATTGGTCAACCGGATCAAAACCTACCAACTTAGAGAGAGAAGAAATACATGTTTCATTTATTTCACTCAGTCACAAGCTTTCTATAGTTACCCCTAGTATCAGCCAGCATAGGCAGCTACTTTCTGGAGTGCAGTTCAATTTTTACAAAATTCAAAAGGAAAATTTTCTAGATTTTTTGATATTATTCTGGATTTAACTTAGTATGTAAACCAAACCCTGTTTTGTGTTAGGATATAGACAACATCACTGTCCTTCCAATTCATTCTACAGTGGCAGGCCCAATGACTGTGTGAAGTGACAGCCAGAGTTGTTGACATGTTACCAGTGTTTTAAAATGCCCCTTTAAGTCTTGTAAATCAGGTACAGATGCCTCACAATGAAGGAAGTAATAAAAATATCCCTGTTCTCACATTTATTTTAATGAAGAAAGGGTATTTTCTAATAGTACAATAGCAACTCAAAACAGGAAAGGTGGGTTTGAGGAATAAAAAACATGATCAGATTTCTAGAAAGATAGCTGAGAGTGGAGTCTAGCTTTGCCTTGTTCTATTGTTTATGATAATGTATTTCATCTTGTAATCAATACTAGTCTTGTACTTTACAGACTAATAAAATTACTGGATGCAAAACCAGTATTAATACAAAAATTTCTTATGCAAACACATCTTTACATCAAACCCTTACTTGATTGTCCAGGGAATAAAGTTCAGCTCCATTGTAATTTGATCCTGACACCAAACCAGAAACTGTAGCTTTATTGTTGAGGAATCATAAGTGAAATGAATTCTCTTTCAAATTTAGTTGTATTATCTCATGTAGCTTTTTTTTTTCCCCCTAATTGCTACCACAGTAAGTTGCACTCAAAATTGAGAAGCATGTGTGGTGCAGAATGTATTATAGTTAAGATATTGATTAGCATAAAAGAAGTGAGGTAAAGTTAAAATATCTTCTTAGGAGATATGGTCAGAAACCCAATAGTACATAGAGAAGCTCAGGTAGGAATAGAAGTTTGTGATTTACTTTAGAAAGTCTAATGATCAAAAATATATTTGGTTCAAAGAAATGGTTACAGGGAGAATTGCGACAGAGCTTCTGTCCTGGGTTGGCCCAAGGGGTGTTAATCTTGGAAATGATCTATGCTGCAGGAAGTAGTACAACTTCCTTCCTGGGAGAACCAATAACCAGGTAGTGTTAAACATTGATATATGGGCCAACCAATTAAAAGTTGATCTGCCTTCAGGAAAAGAAACCCTGTATAAGCAGTGGATTTTTTTGAGCTCTTCCTCTTAGCCTTCCTGTTCTTCAGAGAGAAGTAGCTCCTCTGCTTCTCTCTCTGGCAAGACTAGGCCTCATTCTCCCCCCCAGCCCCAGAGGGAGGTGGGCAGGAAGGGAGGTTTAGAGTGGCAGTGCAGCTGCAGCTGGGCATGGGGGAGGAACCGGCCTGGGCTCTCTACAAATATAGTTCAGTCGGGCTGATATGCCAGCTGCAGTGGGCAGCGTTGGGCCTCCTGCTCCAGGCCAGGCAGGGGCTAGGCCCTGCCCTGTCGCCCCGGGGCCCTGTTCCAGGCCAGCCCCACCAGGCCAAGCCAGCTTCATAGACCAAGGCTACCAAGACTCTGAGTTCTTCCACCATCCGTCTCGGACCTTTTCAAACAGCCCGGCAAAGAGCACGTGATCGTCACAATACCCAAAAGAGAGAGAGAGAGAGATTAACTCTCTCCATGCCCAGACTAAACTTCTAGACACCCATCCTTCCCTACACAGAGAGAGAAACGAGTGAGGACATCTACAGGAATGCAACATAGAGACCTTAAAGTAAGTGGGGAAAGCTGAACTGATGCGTAGAGGTAGGTGTATGAGAAGTGCTTTGAGAGTGAAACTGAAAATAAATACCTGGGTAAAGACAATTAGGTGTTGAAGTATGTGCAGCCTGATGAAAACTTGAACAAAGAGAAGAGACTGTGACCCAGAACCCTGGTCCCAGGGAATGCCAGAGAACTTGTGTTGTCAGGAGAACCTGTTTTACTAAACACAGAAGAAGGGATTTTCTTTGTTGCTGCAATAGAACTGTTCATCCTTAAAAAGGTACCCCATGGACTGTTCATTACCCACCGTAGTGGCTGTGGGAAGGCTACTGCTGTGGAAGGGATCCTCCACAAGCAGATCTTTCCTCGTGGGCAGCTGCTGGTGGGGAGGCTGAAGACCCATAAAAAACTGTATTTTCTTATAGAGAATCCATGATATAAGCAAAAGAGACTTTTCTCCCTAAATGAACTGAGACAAAGACTATTTCAGAGGTGGTAAACTGATTGGAAGTCAAAGTCTTGTCTTTCTGTGTGTTGTCAGGGAGTAAGAAATGGAGAGGTGGGCGGAGGCGGGGTAGCCTGAAGGGTTTGTTTTGGGTTTTCTTCTTTTTTTTTCTTTTTGTCTTAGGTTTATTAATAAACTCTCCTTATATTCTTAAAGTTTGAGCCTGCTTTGCCTACCTCTAATCCTTATCTCATAACAAAACTCAGATAAATATTGATAAATGTGCTGGCATTTAGCCAGAAACTCAGATAGGCAAACTGAAACCACTACAGCTTCTAAACAACTTTTCTGTATTTTAATCATGTCCTATTTACAGTCTGCCCTGGTTTAGGAAGGGGTTCTCAACATTTTCCCATTTAATTTTTCTTCTGTTTTCTTAAGATTACTTAGTTCACTCAATAATATCTCTGACTAATTTAGTGAAGTCATAAAAATTCTAAAGCCTTCAGAAGCAGAACTGGGAAAATTAACATATATTTGTATGACACCAAATATACACATACTTGTACCAACTCCCAGGCTAAATTTGGTTTAGACAAATTATGCAACCATAAGACAAAAGTAATAGCTTTTCCCACACCATTTTTTTTTTGATAAAAAGACAAAATAAACTTAGCAGTATCAAACATAAAATACATATACATAAAATAGTGTGACTAATATTTAATCTCCCTATAAGTCACTTGTGATAAAAACACAAATCACAAACATTAATAAAGCAGTAATACAAGCAATTATAGTGGCAATTGAAAATTCTGTTGGTCCCACACGGTTCATCTGTTAGCAGGTTCCTATAAAAAGAAAAGTGAAAATTTGGCCTAGTAAAGACCAATTATAAAAAGGAAGGAAAAATTTCTTGTGTGGTATAATGTTACTGAAGCAGCAACTTCAGTTTGAAATGCTGGCACTCCTGTATCTATCACAAAAGTGATGAAAAACTAAAAGACCTAAGACAAAAATTATTTTCTCATCTTCATGGTTCTCTGTGAGCCTTTTCTTGTAAATCTGCTGGCAGTTCCGCCACTGCTTTTGATCTCCAGTGGTGGGAATGCTGGCATTCCTAGAAAAAGAAAACAGTACAAACTTCCTAACACATTATTCCTTAGTGAATCAAGTTTTTTAACTGTATGAACTTGATGTCTCTTAGGTGTAGTTTCAACTTCTATTATGTGAAGTGCTTATTGTTTCCCCCATGTTTTCAGGGGGGTCTCCTATGCTTAATTTAATGTCTGGAGGGAGTGATACTGCCTGTAAAAATTTGACAAGCACTGCAGCTTGTGAATTAAGGAGTGCTTTAACTGCTTCAACTAGATTTCTTTTAGGGCTTTTAGCACACTTCTAGTTCTCACCCTGGAGCCATGAATTAACCTTATCAGTTTGGCAGATAACCCTTGCTTCACTTACTCCAGTGATTGTAACTCTTTGCTGTCTGGCATCCCCCTGCATTAACATTGACTGGATTTCAATCTTGACTGATTGATGATCAGATTTTGATCTTGAAAGCTGTACATGTCACTGTTTTAGTAGCAGTTTGCTAACCCAGGCAGTCATTTGAGGTTTCATATTTAATTAAGGGTTGACATGCTACTTCCTCACCATCAGATGTCAATGCAAATGTTACATTTTGCTCTTTATCAGAACAAGAGGCTTAGTCACCTAGTCTCGACTCCTCCACTGAGCACAACAGAAGGTCTGAATTACTAGACCATGTTTCAGGAATGTTTTATGGGTTCTACATCCTGCAATTCTTCCTGTAAAATTCTCTCTCTCACCTCATTCCAAAGCTCTGCCTGAAGCTTTTGGACACAATCACATTTTGCAGCAAGTGATGCTTCTTCCTGCAGCCCTTTTTTTGTTTTCCTCATTTAACAGAAGGAACAAGCCTTTCACAAATCTCATAAAGATAGCATTATCTCATCTTCAGATTTTTGCACAACCAATCGCTCATTATCCCAGTCTTTTCATGCAAACTCCACTTCAGGGATGTAGGACTAATAAAATTTTTTCCAGGAAGGACAACAAAATATTTTCTTTACACTGGCCACCCAGAAGAACCATTGACACCAAAAGCTCTTATACATTCTCCTTCAGGGGACAGCTGGGGCAAAGTATCCAAGAGTTCATACACAAGGATCCATCCACCTCCCACAGAGGGAACTGTACTATTTTCAAAGGCACTTTGTGTCAGAGAACTGTATCATGCAATGACTACAGCAAAATGAAGTTATGATCTCAATACTATGATTATCAGAGAGATGCCTTTGCCTGAATTAAGGTGCAAACAAGACCACATACCAAAGTCAATAGTACAGATTTTATTTTATAGTAAACATGAGGTAAAGAGAGAGAGAAATATGAAAGGGAAGAGCAGGGAGAGAAAAGGACAGAGAGACAGATTAAGTAGAAAGACAGTCACTACCCTGTGGACCCAGCAGCATCCCATTTGTCCTGTTCACCCCGGGCTTCTCCATGGTGGGTATCCTGTGAAATATTGATTTCAATGGGTTAATATACATTCATCTGTATATGGGAGCACCCGAGCACCTTCCCTGTGAGGGGGATGTTTTACTGTCTTTTACTGTCTTTTACAGCAACGTTGTGGATCATGTGCAGTCCTCTGCTGGAAAGCCTCAGCAAATTAATCTGCGGGCTATGGCCTCCCCTCAACCAACCCAACCAGAGATTATTTTCAACACAGCTGCTGAGTTGACTTTCCACATAGATACATTCTTCTCCCCACAGCCTTGCTTATTTTTCCTTAGACCTAAGATAATTGGACAATAGTACTGCCTTTACCTTATCTCAAGTTCCTGTCAGGTGGCTTAACTCACGGTTCAAATTCCTGGAATCCAGGAGGCATATTCAGAGGAGGGAGAAAGAATGAGAGGGAAGAGTATGGGCATCAGTGGTACAGATAAGCAGTTGCATGTTTGCAAAATTTGCAGAGAAAAGTCCTTTAGTAATTTTAACAATGTTTAAGACAATTATGTTTTTTTAATCTCTTACATGTCACTAAATTCTAGATTCTGGTTTCTATTTAAAGGCTAATAAGATTAAAAATAATTCCCTTTGCTTCCACTTATTTAGTGATTTTGCTGATGACTTGGCTGACTTTAAATAATTTGTATTTTTTGAAGAACAGAATGTAGAAGTTTTCAATTAGATTATACTAGCACACTAAAAATTGTGTTGTAGTTAAGAGAGAAAACAAAACAAAACCACAAAATTCACAACAAACTAACAGGTCCTTCAAATTAATTTTTTTTTTCATCTCTATATATTCATCAACATGTGGGACACTACAGTAACTGAGGAAGTGTTTTCATTAGCTGCCTGCTGTACATAGATAAAGGGAGAGGGAAAGGAAGGAACACTGCATGATGCTGGTGGACTAAACAGGGGCAGTAGAATTAGCAGAAAGTTTCAGACTCAGCATCTCTGATTAAAACATGATCTTCTCTTTCCTGACTTCCCATTTCCTGTTTTGCAGACCCTTTTCTTTATCAAACTCATAATGAAACTGGCATTTGCACATTCCCTTGGTTTGCTTTTCAAGCCCTAACTAGAATTATGGGTATGTGAGAGCTGAACTGACTGAACATGCTTATGTGGATGTGCATAGAATACACGTAAGGCTCACAATACTTGTTCTTTCCAGAAGGGTGTCTTCCCTTAATGAAATTGCTGTAGTTCACTGGAGCACAATTATGTTCAGTAAATCTTATCACTAAATCAAGCCCTGTACTTTCAAGTAGGAATAACTACAGTATGATTTAAGTCAATGTCAATGCAACTTTTTGAAATCTGCAATTATCCTAGCACAATTTTAGTCCACACCACAAACTTGCAGCCAAAATATACTCCTGTATAGAATCTGTAGCCTGCATTACCCATTCTTCAACTAACTGCAAAATAATTTTTCAGCAAGCAGAGTATTTTACAATAGACATTTTGTAAAGTTCCATATATTCTTCAGTGATATGCTTAGTCCTGCCAAACGTAAGTTTTCTTAAAATTAAACAATTTGGATTTAAAGATATTTAAGAAAAAAAAGAGTGGAAGAAAAAAATTAATATTGTTTTTCTAGTCATATAAAAATATTCTTCTTACCCTCCCCAAATCACGTACATTTTTTTGTGATTTTGTGATTATTTTTTGTTTACAAAAAATAAAATTCACTTCAGCACAAAATAAGTAGAAATTCTCCAAACATTTTTTTCTTCAGAAAGTTAGACCCAAAGGTGTTGATAGCAAATGATTATGCTGTAGACAGAGTTTTCTAATGTTTCTTTTGTATAATTGTTTTCTGAAACTCTTCTCTTTCTTATAGCTTTAATTTAAGTTTGCATCTTTCCCCAATAACTTAACAATTCTAGAATTCAGAAAAGTTAAATTTACAAAGTCAACTTTTCACATTCTTGTCCAGATTATCAGCATCAGAAAAAATTCTCATTGCAGAAAGGAGAGTTTTATAGTGACAGGGTTAAATATACAAAAGAAAATATATTCATTTTTGTGGTAATATTAAATCATATTTCATAACTTAGTGATCAAAACACGTTGCAGGTTATAATTAGCCCTAATATCCCCTTGTGATCTTATTATAATGTTTTTACACAGAAAACCAGACAATTAATTAACAAAGTCATATGAAAATCAGTGCTGGAGATGGTACGATAGTGTCTGAGCACTCTCACTGTTTACTGTGTGTGATAACCTGTATTGCATAATCGGAGGGGTACTAAATTTCCAATCATTTGATTTTGAATGAGGGCACAAAATTTTAAATGAATATTTTTGCTTTACAGATCTCAAATTTACATTTACTTCTTCTGTTAAGAATACAGCAAGTTTCTAATTCCCTAGAGTTCCTTGTAATATTCCTAAAGGAGGAAATGACAGAGAAAACTGCAGCTGTTAGGCAATTAATTAGGTACAACCAAGTTTATTATCCTTTTAATTCTATTCCCTTAACTCTGTTTTACTTCTGTCTCCACCTATACTCATCAACAATTAAAGCAAAGGTCTGCACAATATTAATCAGGGTATTCAGCATAACTGTGTGCAGTTTAACATAAAATGTCCAAAAAGAACATCCCCCTGGCTCAGTAACCAACCTGAAGATTAGCTGAATTAGTAACAACACATGGTGAAAAAAATAGTCCCAGGGGAACTAGCACTGCAGTGAAGGCTGGTAGGATTTACTGCAGTCTCAAGAAAAGTCATTTTGCAGTTCTCCGGAAAAGATTTCAGCAGCGTGAAATCACATGTATATAGACAGCAAGTAATTTTAATTATAAGGCTAGTCACTAGATATTAATGATGGGAGCAATACTAATAATGCTGCAAACCTGAGATATTCCTCTTTTTAACACAATAGATATTCTAATGACGTAGTTTGTTCTCATGTAATATTTTCAGACTAAATATTCTTGAAAGGCTATTACAAACAACCTACACTAGGTAATAGTCAATTTTTAGAAGGTGGTATTCAGAAACAATTCCACTTTTTTTTCCATATACTTGTTTTAATTAACACAGAAATGCATAGCATCTACCATGTGAAGTAAAATCATTCTCCCCTATCCTCTTCCAAAATCCATATTTCCTACTGATTTGTGAAGATTGACAAGTTTTTGGCATTTCTGGGTCAACCTCACTTTATTTGGCCCTGTTTTTTGCCTATTGCATTCTTTGCTGGAAGTCTCCTTGTCTGTATGCATACTTTACTATGGAATAATAATGTCAACTTGAATTTTGCCCCTGCCTTGCCATGGACCTGATCTAGTAACAACTTGCCATACAGGAGCCTGAGAAGCCTGCCTGGTTCTGATCCAATGCCTCCATGGTGGTTGCCTTTTGGGGGAACAGCTCTGGAGACGTGGTTTTGCCTCATCAGACTCTACCAACACCTGAGCAGATTTGAAGTCAACTAACATATAACTTGCAGACATGGAATTTGCTTTCCCATATGTGTTCTTCAAAGCTTGAAATTCCATTGCAAAGTCAACACTGTGGCCCTCTATCCTAACCATTTCTTAAGTATGATCAGGTCCTCCAAGAAAACCTGCAGGAAGCAACTTACTCTCACAAGATGTTTTGAGGATGTTTTTTACTTTTGTCCTCTGTTTCAAAATAAAGCCATACTTTAGCTGAAATTTATAAGGCAGTTAAAACCAGGCACATTTCCTCTCTCTCTCTCTCTCTCTATATATGTATAATTTCTATTTCATGTGTGTTTGTATGTATTCTATGAATGCTTTCAGAATTATTTTTTCAGTATTCCCTATGTGTAATTTTCTTGTGAAGAGAAAGTTTATGGTATCATAATTAAAACAGTTCTACTCCAGGTAAAACCTTTAGATCCTCTACAGTCATTGATGGCAGTTATGACTATTATGTAGAGTCACTCAAATATAGCAACAATTGTCTGTGAAAAAAATGCCATTAGTTTTGTTCTATTTTCACCAAAATTTTTGGTGGCCTTATAAAAAATAATACTTTCAGCTTGCACTGTTATTTTCTTTCTTCTTCTCAGCTACAAACCAAATAGGTATTGAGCGATATATGGATATCTTTTTCCTGGAGAATCACATCTAAATAAATGAATATTCTCCAAAGATCTGTCTTCCTTTAGATATCTTCCTTTCAAAAGCAGTAACTACAAAACTACTTCAGTGATATCTTTTTTCTATCACCTGAGCTATTTCTCTTCCAAAAGTTACTTATTATACTTAAGGAGAAATTTTTGAACAAGTGTAACTATTTTAAAAATTATTTTAAGAATAATTTAAAAGACATGTTGCTGATTATTAGCATCATGAATTTAACACCCCAAAGGGGAAAAAAACCCTTCATCTCAATTGTCAGATACTCCAGCAGAATCAAGGGAAAGGGAAATGGGAAAGGAGAGGAAAGGAGAAATAAGAAAGGGGAAAGAGGAAAAGAAAAGGAAAAAAGGAAAAGGAGGAGGAAGGAAATGGCAAGGCAAGGCAAAGGAATAATAGCATATATAGAGTTATAAACAATAAAACACAATGAAACATAAATTTGTATATGAAACATATACACAAGCACATATAAAGACATTTGAATTCTTATCAATCTCATTTCCCAAAAGACATCAGAAAACAAAAAAAACAAAAACAACTCTAGACTGTTATGTTTTACATCAGCTTTCCATGTGGTTGTCTAAAGGTACAGTTTTACAGTAATTATAGGCTCCACACATCTAGGGCAAAACTTCTCTCTCATATAAAACACCAACTTGAATCTTGCATTTAGACAAATTAAATAATGAAAAGTCTTTGATTAAAAAAAGAAGTTTTTTTTACACAGAAAACTATGTTTTGAAGCTATTTTTCTCAAGGAACAGATGGTCTTTTTGACAGGAGAATTTTTTCAGATAAGGTGTGATAGGACATTAAGTCCTTTTAAAAATGAAACCCAATGTTTTGTATGATAACACACAGAGGTTTAAGCCTAAAAATACTAGACAAAATAAATAGTAATAAAAACAAGAAAAAGAAATGGAAACATTGAGAGGCATCATGCCACTCAGTAGGCATCACATTGTGAAGAATAGCAGAAGGGTTGACAAATAAACAAAAGTAGAATAAAAAAGCAAAATTTATCGTAGTTATATCATTCAAAACCCTGGTGGGAATGCAGAAATCTTATGTTTCTGATGTTTATATTTATTCACTTCTAGAGCAAGACAAGAAGATAAATGATCATCAAAGACACGTTCACCATGATTCATCTCATAACTCCCTAATGAATTTTGAGAAAAGCAGTGTCCATTTTGAAAGGTGATATTTTCACTAGAAAATATGTGTGCAGACTACTACCAATGGTAAAAAGGTATTAATGACAGATACACATTTATTTGAATGGGTAAATAAACTTACTCAAAGAGCATTAATATTGACAAAGTTTAGTAAGACAAAAGAAGAAAGAAATTATATGTTTTTAATAGCAATAAGCAACTGACTTCAGTTTTCTTTAGGTTCTCATCTTTATTTTAAGAGGATTGGGTTAAAGGTCAGAATTAATTTAAGAGCAATTTTTCAATAGCAGTTCAATATCTAGAGAGATAAGATATGTCAGAAACATGGCCACCTTCACCAGCCACTTCAGCCTGGGTAATCCCTCACTCTGGCCATGGGACATAGCTGCCCCTTTTCTGGGTGTGGATTCACAGGTGCACCCATACCCCAGAGAGATGCACAGAAGTTGAACACGGGCAGGGTGAGCCTTCAGCAACACACAGGTACAGGACTCACATAAAACACAGGCACAGACAGCTTCTTCCCCCTGAAGTTTCTTAATAGCCACACATCCAGTGTGAGTGGCAAGGTTTGTTTATCGTCATAGGTTTCATGTTTGTTTTGTGAGGTCTCTTCATGTTTTGGCTTTGGTTTCATGTTTTTTCCCCTATTTCCCAGTTGCTGGACATCCCTGTAAGATCTTGAAACAAGCATCCTCTGTCTCTCCCACACGATCATCAATGAGCATGACTGAACAAGCTTGGTTCTCATCACCACATCTTTCATCATTTGCCTGTCTTGTTTCCAGGCACAGACTCACGTACAGCCATTCCAGTCCTTAGCCTGGTGCAAGCAGGAAGTTTTTAAAGCTGTCGAATACCTGCACTGTCCTGGAACTCTGCCTTCTCGACTATAAATAAGCACAACTGTACGTCAAGCACAAAACAGAATGCACCTCTGTTGTATTCTGGCACTTAGTCCAAGAAACATTATTCCACCTGTAGCAGACATAATATTCAGAAAGATGGAATATAATTAGGTTAAAATCACATTGATATGCACATTCTGGCATGACTCCTACACTCCGATGTAATGTACTCACAAAGAGTCCCTGCTGGATTATATTTCACCAGATATTTATACATTTCCTTGGAGTTATGCAGTGCCATGACACAATGCAACAGAGACTAAGTACATCAGTGGGGATTTTTATAACATATTAGGAATAGAAATTAGTTTGAACAAGGCCCTGGGCAGCCAGATCTCAACTGACAGCTTTCAGTAAGGGATTGGATCGTGGATGTCCAGAAGTTGCCTCCAAGATAAAGTATAGTTTGATTCTGCCTGATGCCTGATCATAGTCCACACTAGAAAAAGTTGTTAAGCAGCTTATCTTGCAATTTACTGGCTAATGTTTACAATGACAGGTTCTCTCCAATAATCTCAGTGGTTGCCATAGACAGTCACAATTTAGACTCTTTCTCTTGTAAATGTCGCTTGGGAGTTACATGTGTTACACAAGGTAAACTGAATAAAGTGTAATTTTTCAGGGCCATAGTCATTCCTAATTCCACTGTGAGTCTAATTTCTAATAAATAACCTTAGTCTTAGTGCTTATTCCCCAGCTGGTTTTAGACCAAAGATTCATTACTATTCCTCTCAAGTGTAACTTTTCCACTTTACATGTAGTTAATCTGAACAAAGTAACCTCAGATAAGCAAAGCCATCTTGTGTTCTACAGGTTAAACAATAATTAAAAATGAAGACTTATTTATGAAACAGATTTCTAGTATTACCTAGGGAATTATGAACATGTTAAATGGGTCATTAAATCAAACATGAGGAGAGACACGTATACATATTGAAACTATATTTTTTTATGCAGAATTGTCAAACAAGTATCCTCTATGAACAGATTTCTATCAATAATACAGAAAGGTAACTCACTACATTTACTTTCCCACATAGGTCTCTTTTTATGAGGGTGGTAATTCTCTTGTTTGTAGGGAGATGAAACTACAGGTAAAACCTCTTTCAAATTAAAGCTAAATTAACTAAGACAAGGCGATTTAAAAATCCCAAGCTGTTATATTTAATTTCATGGGGTAGGGCAAGGGTTTTGATCCTTGACATTTCCCATATCAAAGGTGGTTAAAAGAACTGTGCAAGACCTTTACCAGTTTAGAAAGGAAGCAAAGGATGACATGCTTCTGTGTGATGATCCTTCTAGTGCCTCTTTAGACCATCATTCAGGAAAGGAAGGGGAGACTGGAGAAAGATACTATTCATTACTGCCATTTGAAAACAAGGCATAATGGCTCCTTCTTTGCCTCAAGTACATAATCCAGCAATAATTGGAAGGAACCAGGTCAATGCATATCAGATGTAAGAGGAGAAGCACAAGATATCTTGTGCTTCATAATATGAAATGCTACTTTTCATTCTGAATTCCTTCTTCTTATCACATCCATACTTAAATATAAAATTAAATCTGAGATCTTTTTCTGTGAAAGTCTAGGAAAAAGGGCTTGTAAAAGACCACAACATCAGTGACTAATGGGAGAAAAAAACCCCAAAACTAATTGGTGTAGCCTTAAAATATATGAGGAAGGAGAAAAAAATCAAATAGGATTGTCAACCCAATATATGTTACAACGAATTCATAGTAGATGAAATCTTATCTGATAAGAAAGAGATTTTGATTAATCCCCTGTGTTCAATTCAGGCTTATAATTGATATAGGCAGTTTGGCAGCATTACAGAAGCATGGCATATTTCAAAAGGGAAGTGTTGAGGTATGTAATGGAAACTGTAGTATTTATCTGCAAGATTTCCACCCATCTTTGTAGGCTAGTCCCTTGTCTCATTGTAACATCCATTTAGAAACTTGGTTTTAAGTCTAATTAAAGGATATTGGTTCTATATATAAAAGAAACATCAATCACTTCATACAAATATTTATTTCATTGAAGAGAATAGTGAAGTGTTCCTAATAATTTCATTTTTACTGTACAAACAGACAAGACAGAGATAGCATGTATTTCATTAAAGTGTTTATTTTTAGACATTTTTAAAGTTGTGAAAAAAAATCTAAAACCTTTCACAACAATTAATTTAGTGAAAGAAAATTTTATACAGTAAACATTTACACTTTACATATATTGGCTCTGCTCATGTTAAATATACGAATGAAATGTACCATGCCAAAAGGCTGACTGCTAAATTACATTTTGTAGGAGAAGCCATAATTATGCCCTTCCGTTTTATTAATAACTACATGTGTTACTGAAATGAAACAAAAAAAATTGTAGGAGCTATATATATATAAAGTCGAGTAATTTAACTCTAGGTCTCTTTTGTTTCTTGATATTTAACAATGACAATACTCCTACACAGCTGTGACTATAAGCTTTCAAGAAATTTGTTTAATTGCCTACTCTCTACATGAAGTAGAAGTTGTCATTATTTGCAGACTATGACTTTCTTTGAAGGTTATTTTTGGGGATATAGAGAAAAAAAAAATGTGTCCAAACACAAAAACCACCTTGGTATTTCATAGTGACATGAATTAATGAACCTTCAACAATGGGAAATTTAATATGTTCAGAGTTGAATGTAATTGCTAAATGGTTGCTTAGTAGAATACCAACACATTTCTTCCCTCCATCCTTCTTTCTTCTCCCCTTCTTTTTTTACTAGACAATATGGTAATTATCAGTCACTTGAAGAGTTTGGGAAAAATCACATGTTGGTTAATGGAGCTTTAAGCATCTTAAGCTGCTGAGATTAGAGATAATACAGTTGTGTTTAATAATGACAGTAATTCAATGTCCATGTATGAAAAGCGGTATGTCCATAACAAGACAGATGTTTTTTTATCCTCAAGCAATCCAAAGATGTAATAAGAGGATAAGACACTGAAATATTTAATTCAATTGAGTGCTTATGGGAATTCCCTTATCCTATTCTGATTTTAAATTATTCAATCTTAGATTTTCTATCCTTCATCCTGAGACTTTAGTAATAAAAATGGAAATATATCAACACTATGATTCTTGTGGAGGAAAAAAAACCAACAACCAAAATTTTTTAAAAAAATCCCAATCAAACAAACAACAAACAAAACACATTTAATAGAAAACACATTTAAAAAATCACTAGGACAAACATTGTCTCCATTAAGTACTCCAGTTAGAGTATAAACCTTAATCCCAGAAGATTCAAGAAGAAAATCCAGATGTATCATAGATGAGCAAATATTTTAGACTAAACAGTCTGACTGTCAAAACACTGTCAAGAATATGAATATTACAATTCACAGTCTGTTTTTCAAATAGAATTGGTCTTACGGAAAAATATGCAACAATTACAATTTAGTGTCCATTGATGGTGAACTCAGTTTTTCACTGTGAGTTTGGATTTTTCAACTACTAGTTACTACAGAATTATTTAAATTGTTTGCTGTTACTATGGTAGAACTTAATTATCTCAATGCATTCTGTTTAATATCTTTTGTTTAGATGAAGTAATGGAGTGCATCCTCAGTAAGTTCAGAGACAACACTAGGTTGGGTGGGAGTGTTGACCTGCTGGAGGGCAGGAAGACTCTGCAGAGGGATCTGGAAAGGCTGGATCCATGGGCCAAGGCCATGGATCAATAAGGAGGTTCAATAAGGCAGAGTGCTGGATCCAGCACTTGGGTCACAACAGCCCCATGCCGTGCTACAGACTGGGGCAGAGTGCCTGGAAAGCTGTCCAGGGGAAAAGGACTTAGGGTTTCTGGTTGACAGAGGACTAAACATGAGCCAAGGTGTGCTCAGATGACCAAGAAGACTAATGGCATCCTGGCCTGTATCAGCAGGACCAGGGCAGAGATTGTCCCTCTCTGCTGGGCACTGGTGAGGAAACACTTTGAGTTCTGTGTCCTGTTCTGGGTCACTCATGGCAAGAAAGAAGTTGAAGTGCTGGAGCATGTCCAGAGAAGGGCTAAAGGGGTGGTGAAGGGTCTAGACCAGAATTCTTGTGAGAAGCAGCTGAAGGAGCTGGGGTTATTCAAGGAAAGAAGGCTGAGAAGATCTCATTGATTGTTACAACTACCTGAAAGGAGATTGCGGTGAGGTGGGTGTCAGTCTCTCTTTCCAAATAACAAGACATTGGACAAGGTTTAGATTACATACTAGAAAATATTCTTCACCTAAAGGGCTGTCAAGAACTGGAACAGTGTCCAGGGCTGTAGTTGAGTCACCATCCCTGGAAGTCTTTAAAAGACGTGTAGACATGGTGCTTAGGGACACAGTTCAGTGGAGGACTTGGCAGTGTTGGGCTAACTCAATGATCTTAGAGGTCTTTTCTAGTATAAAAGATTCTGTTCTATAGTTCTGATACGTATGGAGAAAAAAATCTAAACTATGAAGATATTTCTTTAAGTACCATAATTGGCCAGCTGACAGCTCTCCAGATTTAACCTGAATTTACTTTTAATTAAAGGAATCAAAACTTTGTCAGAGAGGAAAAATGCAGAAAGTTCTATTTATTCCTTCTTTTGGGGAAAGCACAGTGTTCCTGCTGTGCTCTAGTTTTCTGTTGAAAGTGTGAAGTATAAAGTAACTGATGTTACCCTGCCATACATGTATGTATTTCTTGTAACTTATTCCAGCCAAAGGAGAATTTTCTCAGACTTTCTCAGAAAGTCACATGCATTTATTGCTTTAGATATCTTTGCATCTTGCATTTGAAATGTATTAAGCCATTTCACCCTGTGGAGCTTGGTGATTTTTGGATTATCTTGTAAAAAGTACTGTATGCATTAGGAAGCAGAAGCTACTATCTTTATGGTCTTTCAAAATCATGTCCATTAATACAAAGTGACTTAACATGAAGATATCTAGTGATTTCATAAATAAAAAGAAGAAAAGAGAAAAGTTGAATTAGTCAAACTAATTAAAACCATATAAATCAGACTGCTTTTAAAGAGAACTTGATAAAAGTAGGCAGGCAAAATTTCAGCATAGCGCTGAAAATTGGAAATGAGGCAGTCAGAACAGCCTTCTTAAGGGAATTAAGACAGATAAAAACTAACACGGGAGCACAAATAAAAAAAAGAAAAAATAGCTTTTGAACATCCACAGAAATTCTTTCAATGAGAACATACGTAATCACTTGTTCTAGCTGGTATAAATAGCAAAACTCAAGTGAAAAGTATTTCCAGTCAAGGTTTTAAGCTACTCACACTATCTAATCATATTATTTTTTCCTCCACTTTAGAAAATACAGGATTCCAAATGGTTCATTTCTCTAAACACCTTTTCTTAGTAGGCACCTTATCCACATCTGTTACTTTACTCATTGTGTTTTCTGTCCAGTTCACAATAGAAAGGTTAAACACAGGTCACAGAACACATTGATCTCTGCTGGATTAGTCTTTATTAGAAAAACAGAAAAGCACAGGAGGAACAAATGCTCTCATTCAATTTTCCAGCTGTGCAGCACTAGGGATTTCATGTGAGCGAGTTCAGTTCCTTCCTTCTAGCCATGTACCAACCTTCCCAATTGGACATGCAACCTGTTCACAGACCTGAATCCAGACTATTTTTTGATGAACAGCAGGAGTGGTAGCTACTGTTTTCAAAGTAAATCTATTTAAATCCTTTCTGCTCAAAATATTCTTGGATACCCAGTGTTGATTGCTGGCATTTAAACACCTCAGCAGCCACCAATTTTCATGTACTACATACACGAAGACCTACTTGAAGGTAACATACACAGATTTAATTTTGCTCTTTGAGTTTGTTTGAGTTTCACACCTCATACCAAATCCTTTGGTTAAAATTTTTTTAAAAAGCTCTTAAGATACCTCAGAATCCATGAGCTTAAATCAGAATGGAGAAGTAGAACAACATCTGTAAGAAATTAATGAAATAGTAATTCTATAGTGGATGACCTCAGAAGCCACAAAACTTATTTGAACAGTGCAATTTTTAAGACTTTTAAATCTGTGGGAATGTAGATATAGAAGGCTTCATCTACCACAGTATTCCGACAATTTACCTCAGCACATAGCTGACCTTGCTTTGATCTCTTTGATCCACAGTTTTAGTGCTTGTTCTTATCCATTAAATGTCTAAACCATTCTCTTTCATCCATCTATTTCATTTCTCCCCACCCCTCATCTTACTCATTTGAGAAATTGGCTACAGAATGGTTTTAATATCTGCAGGTACACTTTTCATTAATATTACCAATAATTTGATCTGACTTTTTAAGGAAGAATTATGTCAAAATTTACAAATTATTTGAGGGCTGTCGTCAAATCTTATATAATAGAAAACCCCCTACATTATTTACTTATTAAACATTAGTCAGGAAAGAAAAAAAAATGATTTGGTTGAAATTCAGTGTCCGTATGTGGGGTCATGCCAGAGGAAAGGAAAAAAGGGATTTCTAAAGCCTAGCAAAGATTAATAAACCATTAAGAAAAATTCAGACATCTCTCTGACACTAAACAGTTGTTTAAAGGACCATATTCACTCACTGCTATTTAATAACAACGTCTTAAGAGTTTTAATGCATATTTCTGCATGTACTTTCGCTTTGCATATAGTTTCAGGATAATCTCTAACAACAAATATTGATTGTATTACTGTTCTTAGCATAATAGCTTTGCAAGTACACTACTATAAAATACCATTAATACTTGCAGCAGAGATTTAAGAATGAGAAATTCCTGTGGAATTTAGAAACAGGCCCACACACAGCCTTTCCACTTTACATGGTTGCACATTTATCTGTATCCTAGATCATTTCTTTTCTACTCTTCAGTGTATATGAAAAATGAGTTTAGTCAATAAGCAAATTTAATGTTCATTTTCATTGCTTTCATTCACGACAATTTTCTATTTGTACATTCAAATGTCCAAAACAGAGGAATTATGGTAGTATTTCTTGTCTGGTGTGAGGTAGAGATGCTGTATAATTTTACACAGCTTTGCAAGGTAAGGCTGGACTTCAGTTGTCTCCTGTCAGGACACAGGCCAGGAAAGAGGTGAGCTACCACACACATCTAGATGCCCTTGTGGTCTCTGGGAGACTTTTTTCTTCCAGGAATTGGACTAAATGTTATCTGTGAAAGGTCTGGAGGAGGAACTAATTTTCTGCCCTCAGTTGTCTTCTAAGCTCTTTAAGCACAAATAACCATAACTTAACTCTCTTTATCTGTGATATGAAAATATTATCTGACACTATGAGTCCATCCTAAGCTAGTTAAACTTGCAACACATTTAAGAGAATGTGAAATTACGAAAAAAGACTTGAAATAACCCTGTTCCAAAGCTGGGTTAGTTTTCTAAAACAAACAAAACCAGACAAAGCAAGGATTGGTCTTTTTCTGCTCTTTTACACACTTATCCTAATAGCACACTCTATTTTGACATATTTCATCAAAAAGAAGGTAACCTCTTTTTCTCTTTTCTGTTTTCTTTTCTTTTCTTTTCTTTTCTTTTCTTTTCTTTTCTTTTCTTTTCTTTTCTTTTCTTTCTTTTCTTTTCTTTTCTTTTCTTTTCTTTTCTTTTCTTTTCTTTTCTTTTCTTTTCTTTTCTTTTCTTTTCTTTTCTTTTCTTTTTTCTTTTTCTTTTTCTTTTTCTTTTTCTTTTCTTTTTCTTTTTCTTTTTCTTTTTCACAAATAGAGATTGTGGCTAGACCAGAATTTTACTAATTTCCATTTGAACATAAATATGGCTGTGCATTGGGTTCAGGTGCCCATGTGCTGGTGGGGCACACTACAGGTGTGGCCTCTATGACGAGACATAGACCTCTACAGATTGTTTCAATTGACTCCAAAACAGACACACTGGTCAGCCAAGCTCAATCCATCAGTCATGGTGCTAAAACATGTTTAAGAAATGCAAATATTGCTGCACAGGAGATGTATGAGAGAAGAGTGAGAATTTGTGAGAGCAACAACTCTGCAGACACCAAGACCAATGAAGAAGGAGCAGGAGGAGATGCTCCAGGCAGTGAGGCAGACATGGTGGCCTATTTCATCCCCTACCCATGTCTTTGTTTCTCACTATTGTACTCTACCATTTTAAAGGTTAAAACTATTTTCCCCATGCCAAATCTGTTTTGATCATGATGGCAAATGGTGGGTCATCTTCCTTGTCCTTTTCCCAACCTACAAGAATTTTCATCCTGATTTTTCACCATGTCCTTATGAGGAGGAGAAATGGGAGAATAGATTGTCAAGCACCTGGCAGAGAGACATGATGAACACACTATAACTTGGTCATAAGTAGATTAACATCTTCCTAAGGAGAAAAGAAAGATATTTTTTTCTTGTAAACCTATTCTGCTCTTATTGCACGTGAGTGTTTTGTTTTTCCCAGGTGAATGCAGCAAATGAAAGATTAATAACTGTGTATGATAACCAAAGGCATTGGTGAGCTTCAGTGACCTAAAGCTCACTTCAGATTTGTGCAATTTTAGTATTGTGCTATCAGCCAAATATGAGTATTTCTTCTTCATTAATGTGATTGGAGAATACAGTTTTCTCATTCATCAAGCTTTGATTTCACTAATTAACTGTTTTCTGAAATAGTGGGTGGGTGGTTGTTTTTAAGCCTCCCTTCTCAAGGTTTTAAAATTCTCAGCATGTCTGATTATTTCAAATGTGTGTCTATAAATACCCATTCTCAAGTATACATGCTGAAAACCATTAATAATTAAAAGAAAAATCCAAGAAAGCAAACAGAAAAATATGTACTGATGACTTTCATTCTGTCAGTACTGAAGAAATAAATAATTCTTGCACACTTTAAAAATGAAACATGTACCTGAGAAATGTGTTTTTTTCCAAAACAAAGGACACTTTTCTTTTCATAGGAACAAGTGCAACGAAGAGGTGGTTACTACCTCTGAAAAGTGTGTGCTAGCATAGTAGACAAAAGAAAAATATACTTTAGTCTGTGCCCTATCCTTAATAAGAGAAATTACTGAATGATGAGTGAAATGTATCCTATTTTTCCAGCAATAAGTATTGGATCTTTCTGACCAGAAGGTTGTCTCTGGACTGATCGCTACCATAGCATTCAGGAATTATATTCTCTGAGAATTTGTCTAATTACTTTCTTGCCCCTGCAGCACCTGTAGCACAGTCATCCATTGCCACTATAGATGCTGGTTTTGGAAGGTGAGGAAAATTTCTGTGAGTTTGGTCAAGTTTGCTGTTGTGTAATGGTTCAGTTTTTGCCTTTTTTCCACTGTGAGAAATAGTGAATAAACCTACCTTCCTTGATTCCACAGAGTTTTCTTTTTGTCAATCTTTATTTTTAATCTCCTAATGGACTTAAAGTGAAGAATTCCAATTTGCTGAAGTTTTTTCATACAGAAGGAGATCCAGCTTTCTGATATTTACTTTTTTACTCATGAAATGAACATGCATTGAGGTGTCAGGAACTGAAAATTAGAACCCTGCTACCAATTACCCAAAAACTTTTAGCCAAATATTTTTACTTGTGTAAAAGAATCATCTTCTGCTTCATCCATTTAACAGCAGATGAAGAGGGACTAAATTTCTGGGGTTTTTTTGGTGGGTTTCTTTTCTGGACATTTGAATTAATTTTTTCCCTTTAAATGAAGTAAGACCTTCTTTAATTTTTGATACAGTTTTGCCCAAAGTTCATTTTCATTAGACAAAAAACAAAGGAGAGAAGAAAAAAGGTGATGGAGGGTGGTGTGCTTGTGCTGTATAGTCTCTTTCAGACTGACAGGTAAAAAAATCACTTTACCCATGCAGGACCCTCAGCTTTCTTCAATAATGTTTGGTTTCCTCAAAAACAATAGCAACAGCCACAGGCTAATAGTTTCAGAATTCCAGCTCTAAACCCTGTGACAAGCAGAGAGGGTGATATTGAAGGAATAAAAAGCTTTTGCAGGAAGTAGTGGAGGCAGTCTGGACTTTTTTTGATAAGTTACTGCTAAATCTTCCGCTGTCATGTGCATATAGACAAAAGGCTGAACTACAGCAGAGAAGACATTAAGGAACAGAAACTGAAAAGGCAAGCACAAATGTCAAGGCTGATTTAAAAGCAGACACTGTCATAGTGTGATGTAGAAGTTTAAGAAAGGGAAGAAATGTGTAATAAAGTCAGGAGGGAATGCAAAAGAGGTGTTCAGAAGGTGATGTGGGTTTGCATAGGAGCGATTGACAGATAGAAGGCTGCCTTGCCTCCTAGACTGCTAGGATGTGGTGTGAAAGAAGACAAAGAGCAGAAGAAAGAGTTTTGTACTTCATGTAAGATACCAATTTAATCTGTATTGCTGATTTCTTCCACAGGTCCACAGATGTTTGTTCCTATCTATCCTAACTAAATGAAACTGCAAAATTTACCTTTTTTGTTTTCCACAGCTCACCTGACCCTGTAGATATTTTGGTGCCCCCAGAACTGAGCCCACCTGAAATCATTGAAAAGTCACCTACAGAGCTCAGGCTGCTGTTTACAGAGTGAAGATATTTAATGCTGAATAGATAACTAGCAGCTTTGTCCATTTATAGAGTAATATGTACATATTGAATAATATGGAGTACGTGTTTGCTCACAAATGATCCCTAAGTTTATTGTAAATGAGAGAACAGTTCTCAGTCAAAATACTAATGTGAATTTTCATGTCATTCTGAGTTATAATCCCCATAATATTCTGATGCCTTAGAGCATGAGAAATAAATCCTCTCTTATTATATATGCCAATAAAGAGTGAAATTTTCAGGGAACAAATTAAAATTTTATGTCTCACAGGTTAATTTTCTAAGAGTCATGTTGGCTTTCTGTATGTATCCTGTATTTTTTCAATTGGCTATGCATTTAGCAACTATGACTGACAAAAATGACAAGTAAAAAACCCAGAAATATACAGGTTCATTAAATAGACATTTTATCCACTTAGTCCTTTGTGAGATAAATCTTTCAGTGTCAAGGAGGTCGGTAACTATTTTTACTCTTCCCAATGAAACACGTCTCTCAAGATCAATGCAAGGAGAACAGCAATGCTTTTATCACAAAGTGTAAAAATGCATTCAGTCTTATATATTTATATGAGGGTGGCCAAACTTAGATATTTTGACAGCTAGCATTTTTAAGCACATGTTTTTTCATGGATGATAATTTTTGTGATCAGCATGTGATATTAATGCTTGAGTACTATGAATATTAAACAAAAACATGTTTATTTGGAGGGAGAATTTTCTGGAAAAGATCACTGAAGAAAAAATTTACTGGGGGAAAAATAAACAAATAAACAAAAAGACTCTTTGAAAATGTTGAAGAAAAGGCTTGTGAAAATATGGGGGAAAATAAAAGCAACCAGAATTAGGATAACAAATCCTCATCTTAAATACTTTGTTATTGTATTCTACTAACAGATAACTGTTCTAAACCCACCTTTTATAATAGTAAAACAAAAAAAAATTATTTAGAATAAGGAAAAACTGGACCTGTTTTCAGGTTTTCTTCATAAAAGAAAATTCAAGTCAAGATGCATTTTTTGTTGGATTGTGTATACAAACCAGAGGAAGGCAAGGCTTTGCATTCTAGATCCTGTGGGTACTCTGGAAAAGTACATTGCCATTGTGAAGGATGTTTTAATGTTTATTTTGTTATCTTATTTACCTTTTAAGAAGCAGATAAGTGTTTTGCATAGGAATGAGCTTACTGAATGCTGTTATGTAAAGCAATGCATAATCTCTTCTAGATCCCTCTGTTCTGTCACAGAGAGCAATCATTTGCTGCCAAAGGGAGTTGTGCTATTCAACATAATTAAGAAAGACACAAAACTGCACGACTATAACTTCCTTCCTCTCCACTAACAAGAAGACACTATTTGTTTTGTTCAAAACCTGAATTATTTTTCTTGAGATTCTGTCTGATTTTTTTCCCTTTTTCCTCATGGCTTCTTACAGATGATGACCAACTACACTCATGATGCACTAATTTGTTTTCTGTGGTATAGGGAACACTCTATGCTGGCTGGCAAATTAAGAAACATCATAACCAGGACCCATTCAATTACATTTTTCAGAGCTCACTGGGAGGTAAGGAGCTTTTGGGAATGATCATTTTTACTCTGTTTTGGTGAGCTGATGGAAATAAATATAGCCATTCTGCTTAGCAAGGAAAATGAGCATACTCCATGACTTTTCCAATAAATTATTTGAATGAGACTCTGCACTGACAGAAAGCAGAGTGAAAGAACAGCTGAACCATTCAGTTCTGTCAGGTCCTTGCATATTTTGCAATTCAACCCCAGAAGCCTTACTCTACTATTATTATGAAGAATTCAGAAATATGTCAGATATCAATTGTTGAATTTCTCACTATGTAAGAAAGAGGAGTAGGAGTGATCTCATTTAAATAAAACCTTGGCTGTTCTTGAAATCTTAAGGTACTTTCAGCTGAAAGCTTTCTCTTAATTTTCATGCTATAAAACTTTATTAAGCCTTTATAAATCTATTATTATTTCAATTGCTCTTTAAATTTCTGAATCAATCATTTATAATAATCCAATTCTAGGTTTTGTTCTAGTGATAACAATGAGCTGGGAGCCTCAGGAATAGAAATTACTTCCTCAACCAAGCTTGCAATATAAAACTTAAATTAGGGATACCACACATATACAAAATACGTACCAGAACTGAGATTTCATCTGAACTTCAAAGACTCTTTGATGTGCTACTGGTAACATTCAGACAAATAGTTTAAGATAACAAGAAGGAATTGCAATCAGATTCAGAATGCAAGAAAAGCATGGAGAACTTCTAGAGAAATTTCAGAAGTGACAAAGAGCTATGAACAGAGACCACAGCACTGGTAAAAATGGGGCTTCTTCATTTTAAGCCTTATGATGTGTAAGGTTCTGTGATATCTCTTCTCCTCAAACCAACTTCCCCCAAAACTGAAAGAGTTAATACTTGCCTGATTGCAGTGTGTTAGGAAATAAATCTGACAGTAGAACAGATAGGGTGTGCAACCCTCTGTTTGCAATAACACTGGGAATGATTCGGATTGGTCTCAGGCTTCTGATCTTTCTGATGAAAAGCAGTAGTTAGGGAGGTCTCTGTTTTCTTTTATTTTTTTCTTTTCTTTCTCTTTTTCTTTTCTTCTTTTCTTTTCTTTTCTTTTCTTTTCTTTTCTTTTCTTTTCTTTTCTTTTCTTTTCTTTTCTTTTCTTTTCTTTTCTTTTCTTTTCTTTTCTTTTCTTTTCTTTTCTTTTCTTTTCTTTTCTTTTCTTTTCTTTTCTTTTTTCTTTTTCTCTTTTCTTTTTCTTTTCTTTTCTTTTTCTTTTTTTTTTCTACTGTTTCTGGGAATTGCCAACATAAACCAGCATGATTTGAATTGTGACAGACAAACAAATACAAGAGTCCAAATAAATACAAGATTTTTTTCAGATAATTTTTTTTGTATTTTAGAATGTTGTTCCAAATTAGCATGCCCTATCTTACTTGTCAGTATTAAAATGATGTGTTGCATAAATAAGACAGGTTAAGGTGTTATACTTAGTTTTGTGAACAAAACACTTTTTTAACTACCTAAAAGCCCAATAAAAATGGAATTTCTTATTCTGTAATGTATTTTCAGTGATATTTTGAGATTAAGGACTGAAAGAAACAACCAAATCTTAAATTGTTCTTAGCTTCTTTATTTTTTTCCCTTGTGTAACTTTTATTTATTTTTCTATTGACTATGTAAGGCTTTCATCAAAAAAAGAAATTTGACTCTACTTCAAACAGAATTTTAAAAATGCATATCAAAAGATCCGATTGATCTGTTTTCAAATTACTGTATTTTTTACATCCTTAGGTAGACTCTGCATGCTCTGCCTAGACAAGGTAAAGCATAAAACCAGAACCCCAATAATGATAGATATTTTCCATTCTGTACTAAATCTTTCTCTGTGAGGTGTTGGGATTTTTTCAGCTTGCAAGACCTTGCTTAGCAGCTTGCACTATAAAACACTCTGTGTCGCCAAATCTGGGATTTGTTTCAGTGAAACTGAGACATAATTAGATTTTAATTCTGTACTAAGCTGAACAACTTCAGTTGTCATTAAGGTATCATAAAACTCACTGTACCATCTTTGATAGAAATGTGATAGTGAAGGAGTCTGGTTTAATTTTTGGCAGAACAGCTCAGCTGTTGTTTGAGCCCTTCCAAATCTAACATAAGAAATATAATTTAAAAGGAGAAAGGTCTGGGTCTTTTTTGGGCTTATAAACATCACTACTCTCTGTTTTTCCATTGGGCTTGGTTGAAAACCAAAAATGTGTAATATTTTTTTAATTTCCTCAGAAATCAAACCCAGTTTCTCGAAATTGTTTTCTTCACAAGCAGTGAGCTGTTTTCACCATCATTCCTTTAAAACAGAAGGCAGCAGATGTCAGGGGAAGTAAAACCCTGGGAAAGGGTAGATATCTTGTAGATATTCCAGAGAGGATTTCAGCTTGGTTTCCTAATTCAGTAGGAAAGGCACACAGTGAAATGAACTGAGGGTAGACAGGTCTCGTTGTCAAGCAGTCAAGTTGATGATGCATTTATTTCCATTTTTTTAACTGCTTTTTGCTTTTGACCTTAATTCTGACAGATGGGATTTATCCAAACTTTTGAACTGGTACAACTGCCATACAGAACAACTAAGGTCAAGTACAAAGGCTCATATTGCTGTGTGCTGCATATAGTCTGTACTAACATATGCCATTATAAATGCTCTAAAAATATACTGTTTTCTTATCTTTTAAAAAGTCCATTGTAGCTAGTGTGCTGCAAGATAAGCACTTGCAGTCACTAGTAAAATACTCAAAAGACTAGTTCTATTTTTCAACTGTGCTAAACACTTCTGTGCTACAAAAAATTAGTAAAATTATTTTCCAGCAGGACTGCTTTGAATTAGTAATCATGTCCAGCTATTGATATTATTTTTTATATTGGCACATACCCTGTTCTATTGAAAGTTATACAAGGTGAGCATTGTGCTCACTGTAAATGACATTCCCGTTCACAGGCACTCAGGGCATGTACTCACATAAGTCTTGAATTTCAGACAAGCTTCTGTCTCTTGATTGTACGCCACAGCACTCGGCTGGTTGTTGTTGGCCACCAGAAAGTCTTCTGGCATACAGAAATTTGCACCACCTCTTTACCCATGCCATGCCATGGTCAACATGTGGCTCTGCAGCAAAATTATATAATCTTTTCTCTCCTTCTTGTTTCTCAATTTTTTTGGTTATTTGCCCATATATGCCCATAGACATTGTTTTGGTTTTTTTTCTTTAATCATCCTTTTGAAGATATGTTAACAAAATATTTTGCACCTTATTAAATTAACTTTGTTAGAATTTTTACTTCTTTTCAAACATTGTCTAGTGGGCAATAGGTTTAATAGATGGTGTAATAATATTCTTCCTCTCTTATCCTCTTATAGTGTTGTTCCAAGATGGAGATTAATATTGAAAAAATAGTATTGTAGTTTGGTGGCTTACATCCTTTACCTTTAAACAATCCTAAATCTATAGTGCTGCACTGGGCTGTGAAGTACCATGCCCTGGATTATGATGTCATTTAAATGAAACATAAAATCTGAATTTTCATAATGTAGATATAAGATTTTGCATTGAATGCAAAATTCTTATACTCCTAATTCTAGGCAAATTCCAAATTTTATTTCACTGACTTTCCCTGGGTGGTAATTATGATTACATCCACCAGCTTACTGCTCAGGTGAGGAATTGCTATGTTTGTGCTGTATCTGGTCTTGTAGGTGGATTATACTTCACTAAACGAATAGCATAGGGAAAAAGGTATCAATGCTAAGTGATTAAAATTTCATTTACCAAAGTAATTTTCTGTGAACTCCGCAAAGCTTACAGAAATGAAGTGGAAGAGCCTAATTTTATCTTACTTCCCATTACTTAGGAGCAGAATGGGGCTCTGTTAGAATGTTACTGATATAGTACAAACAGCTGTAGAAATATCTGTTGCAGTATTTAAACACATTTAAAATTACTAAAAATACCTGAGTCAAACAGAAATGAAAAAAAGAGCCTTCCCAGAACAGATAAGCTTTTCTAATAATTTATTCTGGAAATTGTTTGGAAGGGAATACAAAGACATCTATTTCCAATGTTGTCACACTGCTGGTGTTCAGATCAGCTTGCTGGATGGGACTTGTGCTTCTCTTCACCAGAGATGCTGAAGTAGAAGATATTCTTTCTCTAAACTGTCACAGCTAAATAGCCATGTGTAATTTCATTTACAGTGATGACTTCTTAATGCATTGTTCTGTACATAATAGATTGAATTGTCCTCTTTGTCAATGTCGATAGCAATTTCCTGTTTAACAGGTAAAAAATGTCTAGAGTTATCTTTTCTACCTGAACACACCTGTTTCCCAAGTAATCTATATTAAAAATGAGATATTATGCATTGAATTACACTCCTCTTTCCTCTATGTGTGCTTTTCCATTTGACCTCCTGATAAATAATATTGAGTACTGAGGTTTAGCTCAATAAATCTGTATCACCGTATCTATGAGATTAGGTTTGCTTTTAAATAATATAAATATTAATTTAAATTATATTGAGGTCACAAAAACTCTTCCACTGAGTTAATATTCAAACACATACTATAAATATATACATACATGTACACACACAAGTACATTTGTATATGTGATATTTAGACAGATAAACACATAACATAACCTTTTTCAAAAATATTCACTATTTGCACACAAATTTTGCAAGAGTTGAACAATCCTTAGTGTATTTTTCAGACTGAGACAAGATTGAATAAATATCACTTACAAGTACTGAAATGCATGTTTTTCCTTCATACCAGTTGATAATCCAGTTCTGAGTCCACAGGAGTATTTTTCTGGAGTTCATTCATATTAAAAAAAATTAAAACTCTATACACATTTTTTGAAGAACTAGTTTCAGGTGTGTATCTGAGCTACTGAGAATGAGTTTTAGATACACTATTTGCCACAGACCAGGCTATTTGTGTTCACAACTAAAATCCGGGCAATAGTATGAGACTCTGTGATGTCTCCAGCATCTTTCTCTTTCAATTAGCTTCAGCTATCATGACTATGACATGTTTGACTTTGGCTCCCTAAGAAAACGGAGTCTGTCTTTCCTTTGTGTTCCACTCACCTTGCATTAAATGGTACCCTGTAAAAGTGTATTTATGAAGAAGAAGATGGATGTGCACATGAAGCATAAAATTACTTTTACATTTTATCTTCCTCCTTTTCCTCTGTCCATTGCTTTCTGGTTTTTTGTTGTTGTTGTTTCTTTTTTTTTAATTGTTTCCTCGCTAAAGGGAAATGTAATTTTGCACAATAACCTATGCATTTTGCAGATTGCAGTTATAGATTGTTCTTTAGTTTCGTATTTGTCCTTGTACGTCATATAATGGTCATATTGTGCTTTTCAGTGTCCTATGGGGATCTAACACGTCTGTAAGTTTAATAAATTTCCCAATTAGCTACAACATATATTAGCTCCAAATACATAAGACGGTCCAGAAAACTCACTGTCTTCTGTTGAGTAGCACTTCTGTACTGCATCTACTTGTAGAAACAGCAAAGGTGAACATTTTGTAGAAGATGCCACCCAAAACTGACTGAGACAAACACATAACGTGAGGTCTGTGATTAAGCAGGCTAATTCAAAAGCATACTGCAGATGTAATTACAATATATCAATTATTTTTGAATCTACCCACTTCTATAGGTATGCAAAATTCAGATTTACAGGTCTTCTTTATTAAAAGCAAAATAAAATTAAAATCACTCTTCTTTCTTTTATTGTGTTCCAACTCTACCTTTTCAGTTCTTGTTTTTAAGTCTCCTTTGAATAATTTTGTAGTAGAGCTGTATTCTTAGTCCATTTTGATTTTTAACCTTAGACCAAGATTAAAGAGGGAAAAAAGCCTATATAATTATTGCCCTTTCTGTAACTGAAGGTTGTGGTATGGAAGAAGAGAAGAAATACAGATTGTACCACCCAAAACCCAAAGAGAAGATGTACTAAAATACTAAATTTTTAAATGTCCACTGTAGTGAAAATTTTACTTTTCTCAGTTGTTCTGCACTGCAGACATTTAGTCTATGGCTCATGCCATGCAACCTGCAAAAGGCAAATGCTTCTCCATTGCACTGTATTCTACTCTGGAATTATTAACATGATGATATTTTTAAAGTGATGATAGTCCATATACAAATGCGATACTCGTATCATATAGGAGATTTGTGTATGTATATATGTGTGCATACTATAGTTAGAGTCATGCTAAAATTAATTATGACACTAGTTTAAGTAGATGGACCCTAAAACTAACAATCCTATTTAAGAACGCTTATATGTGAAATTGTTAATTTTTCTTAGAGTAAGCTAGGAAGGTAAATTAGGTGCACCTCAGCTATCTGCTATTTATTGGAAAAACACTGACTTTTCTCTATCTTGGGGACCTTTTTGCCATAACTTATATTTTGCAATACCAAACCCATGGATAACTTACTGCAGCTTGATGAATAATAAGCAGACTAAGAATCAGATTATCTACAGAGACCTTCCGTAGTTTGATTTTGGGACCTTTATGAAGACAAGTAGCCTTAAAATCATCATCATCCAGACTTACTTTGCTCCTACAGTGTAGAAGGTACAACAGTGCAGCTAGGTCAGGTTTAGAGAAACAGATTGCAATAGAGATCTTCCAAAAAAACAATCTCAAAATGTAACCTCCAAATTAAACATAGACTAACAGTCTATTGTTTTCCTTCTGTATACATTTCTTTGTGTAGAATTCCCAAGTCACACTAAGTTTATGGCTATAATTTCAGAGTTTACAGCAAGACTTTTTCTTCCTATATTATCCTCAGTTCTCACATTGTCTTGAAACAATTCAGGAGAAGCCCCCTGGAAATACCATAGTATTATGGCCGAATGGTGTTATCTTAGTCATTAGTCTTAAATCATGCTCTGACAGCTCTGAAGCTCCATTCTTAAATGCTATAGTTCTTACACTTTGTTTGGCTACTGGCTACATGTCTCAGCTCAACCTGGATTATTCAGGATCCCTAATTTCACCAAGATTAATTACTTTGCCAATGTCAGTTACTGTACAGAAAAATGACCTCTTCATATTTTGTAAAGCTCATGAATCTGGCAACGCCACCTTTCTCTAGAGACCACATGCAATGCTTTTGCACATAAACACAACAAGGAGCACACTGCAGCAAAAAAATATCCCAATACCATGAATTGTCTGATTTTTTTGAATTTTATCACATTAGTTCCATCTTCCATGTTGGAAAACAGGCAGTTTTCTCTCTTGAGGGCAAAAGTTTTTTTGACAAACTTCTCAAGAATTCTGAAGAGCTTCTAGCAATGTAACATGTCACGAGAGAGAAAATTTGGTTGAAATAATCAAATTCCTTTTGCCTCATCTGTGATGATCAAGTGTGGAAATTAACTCAGTGATTCTGAATCACTGTAGCTCCTGTACAGAAAATAGTTGAAGATTAAAATTTGGATATAGCTCAAGTGTATTCCCTTTTCTTCATGCAGCATATAAGAAGCAGGCACAATTATCTGTACGCAGTCTTCTGCATGGGACCATTTGGCCGAGGACCATTGTAATCTTCTACTGACATCACATCTATAGTAGGTCCACATCTTCCTATCTGCTGAATGAGAAAGGCATTGTTTGGATCACCTGAAACAAGAAGACTGAGTGCAGAAGACATGGAAATCAGAAAGGTACTGGGAATGGGCTGCATCACATCTGTTGTGAAAGGGAAGTTTTTTGCTGGCAAGAATGAAGTATTTTCTTTGCCCAGCTGAATTGCTGCCAGAAGAGATGCAGCTTAACATATAAATGCCACATCCTTCTTTTAATTGTGCAAAAGACCATTCTATGACTGCAAAATTGATAAAAAATAATTTATTAATGGGAGTACCACTATGTGAAAGGGGGAAAAAACTTCAAAGAGACATAGGAGATTTTGGAATTTCTTCTGTTTGTCTCTGTCAGAAGAGTTAAAATTTAGGAAACTGTGGAGATAAAAGGGAATGAAACCTAGAAATCGCCTGTGGCTTACACCTACCCTCTGGTTGCAGAAGTCTTTGAATCCTCATGACTCTTTCCCCCCCCCCNCAGTGCTAGTGGGGAACTTTCTCAGCTTCTTTCAATTGTAAAACATCAAAGGAGAAAGAGAAGTAACTCATGGAAAGGTAGGTTAATGTCAAAAGGAGCACTTCTCCTGAATTCCATAAATTTACCAGGAATCCTCTTATTAGAACTTGCATTAAAACTGGGGGGAAATGGGGCTATCTTGGGGAAATATTTATTTAATTTATCTGAAGAGAGAGAGTGAAATTAGTAAGAATAGTCTGAACTATACATTTATGCAGCAGAATTTAAGCATCGTTGAGGGACATAAAGTGAAGGTGAATAGCAGCTTAGTCATCAGTTAGGGGTGAGATGAAGCTTCCCCAAGTATGCAAATGTTGGCTGCACACAGCACAAAAAGCATAATATGTATTTGGAAAATGATGAAATACTATATTGCTTGGTTTCTGACGTTACAGTTCATTTCTCTGTTACTTATTGTCCAAAAAGTATGAGGAGATGATGAAAAAAAATGTGCTGGGAGCAGGGGCTGGAGTGATTCAGGATTTCAAGACCTATATTTTGGCAAAAAGATTAAAAGTAACAGAATCCATATATAACTGAAGCAGGTAAATATTAGGCAAGGAAAGGAAATTTTTATCTTCCTGAGTCACTTGTAAAATCACGTAACGAATGAAAGAGAAAGTTTAGCTAAAAAGGAAGGATTGACAAATGAATAAGGTTCACACCTCACAAATTTGAATAATTTTATACTGTACAAGTGTTCACTTGCTATTAAATATATTCAGAAGAAAGGAAATGCATGAAAGTGAGGATAGCTAATGATTGGACCTTTTCTATGTAATTCTACTCTTTGCTAGTGAGAATACTTAAAAAAAAGAATCTGCATCACTATCCTAGTTAAGATGATCAAATCAATGAGAAAACATTGACAAGACAATCAAAATAATGAGAAAACCTATTTATTTGCTCATCAATAGACTTTTTTTGGTCCCCATGTCTCAAATTTTCCTTTTTATATTTTTCAGGATAAAAATATTCACAAGACTTGGTAGTATAGAATATCATGTCAGAGATTTTAGTAGAGGATGCTTTCTTATGCAAGCCATTAGATTTTATAGATGTGCATTAAATGTGTGTCTTACATGATTTGTTTCTTCTACAATTATGTGATTTTTATGTTTTATAAAGCTGCAGAAAATGGAAAGTTTTTTGCAAATCATATTACAAAGATAACTACTTCACAAAAGCAAGTCAAATGTCATGTAACACAGCTTTTAAGAAGCATAAAAAATAAAAATTCAGTGACTTTTAATATATAGGTGAATAGAAATATGTTCATTTTCCACAAGAAATTTGAAGGACAAAAGTTGCTTTCTTATGAGAGATCAGTGTATCTAGTGTACACGTGAATATTCGTATTCAGATACTTTTCTGAGTAGAACTTGAAAATTCTTCATAATGTGAAACAGAAAGGAAATATTTTCCCTTAAAAAGTTCAAATTATTTGGAATATGAAAATGATCGAAATCAAATTATTTTCTCCTTTGCTGAAAAAAGCTCAATTAAAGCAGGCATAAAAATTAATGCTGTGTTACCTGATGTAACTAGTCCTGCAGGAAAGACATGGGGGGAAAAGAAAAGGGAAGTGTCCTAGAAAATCTTTCAGATCTTAAAAGGGCATATTTGTGTATGTACAACTGGGTTTATGCTGTGATAATCTCTTTTCGTTAAGTACAAAATACAGTACAGTGGTACTCACCATGGCACTTATAAAAATAAAATAGCACTTATATAAAAAAGGTATCATTTTCCCTCACTCTGTCTCTCTCAGTGCTTGAACACCTGAACAACTCCCTCATATTCTTCAAAATTTCTTTTAGTACATACTGTTGAACAGAAGGAGGATGATCCTTGAGGACACTAGGGCTATTGATGGTTCTTTGAAAGACCAGCAGCAGTGTTCACCTATTGGAGATAAAACTCCTACATAATTTCTGGTTACAGAAGTATTCAATGCAATTTAATTATTTTTATTTTATTTTTTTTTAATATTTCTGGCATAGTGAGGACAGTGCCTGTAATTTTCCTCATGTCTGACCTTCGTGATTTTGATTTTTGCCATCTTCATGTCCGAACTGGGCAGTTGATTACAGCCCTGTAGAGCAGAAAAATGCTGTTCAGATCAAGGTGCAAATATATCTTCAACTGATGAAGAGAGAAGGGTAGAGTTAAACACTAAGTGCTATGGTAACTCCTCTGACTCCTTTTCCTGACTCAGGTCACCTCAGGGTCACAGGTCTAGAGCTTCTGGTTGTCAGGAACCTGACAAAGATCTTTCTCAGAGCCCTGACACATTTTCTTAGACAAAGCAAAATTTGACATTTCAATACCCTTTTAATTAAAACCAGAATATTATTAGTATCAGATGCTAAGCTGTGATATCTTTACTTTAAATTAATCCAAATCTAAATCAACAGAGATTTTTGGAGTTAGTGGAAGCTACATTACTTTGGGGAAAATTTCTCTTAGCTATGAAAAATCTAATGTTATCAGGTAGCATTCCTTGTGTGGAAAAAACCTCCCACTTAAAATCTATCATGCTTTAAATAGCTGAATAGAAGTGTTAATAAGTAGTAAGTAAAAAGTAGTAAGAACATGTGCTCTTGTGGGATGTTTAGGAATGGATATACATACGGATTTGAAAAGTGTTATTATCTTCTCATTGGATTGTATTACTCGGTCAGAATATTTCTGTTACCTCTCTTGCTCAAAAAGTCTGGACAAGAGCAGTTCTCTGGCAAATGCTCTCACATGAAATACTTCAATCTTCTCACTACAGTATCTTACTTGGAGGCTGTTGCTGCTCAAATGTTGATTTTGTTTTACTAAGCCATGCTTTTAATCAACTGCCCATCACCACACCACCATAAAGCATGCTTTAGGCTGACACATTCTTATAAAGAGTACAGCAAGACTCAATAATTCTGTAGAGTTTTCTGAAATGATGAAGTTTTCAGTTAGAAGAAGAAACTGGCCTTTTGTTGTCAACACAGGATTTTCACTTCTCTCAGCTACCCCATGCTTTTTGTGGTACTTTACTGCATTCAGCCTGTATTGTACATATGGCTGGCAGGGATAGGTTTTTTCAGTAGAAAAAAAGTCAACATTAATGTAACTTAACCCCAAATTAATTTATCAACTATCTATGTCTTTAGTGGATTTAAAACAATACTTTCATTCAGCAAGAAATTTAATTTCTTTTGTGTGATGTACAACTTTCTGGAGTTTTTATAATGAGTTACAAGAAAATCTTGTACAAGAAAACAAAGGAGTACAGTACTGTTCTGGAAAACAAAATAAAGGGACAAGATCAGGTAAAACTTACATTGCAGTCTACAAAGATTATCACAGCAAATATGCGTTTTTCTTCCAAAGGCCCATAGAAAGTCTGACTAAGAGGCTACCCCATGTTTCAAAAAACTGAGAAAGGTCTTTGTTACATCTCAATGTAGCAGGAATTATACAACATTTTACATAGCAAAATAACTACAGAGATCACAGATCTGAAAATTCTGGCATGAATTTCCTAATGCAATAATTCCGTCCTGATTTGGACTCATGACCTCCAGCTTTTCTCACCCTAATGAAGAGGCTGGGGGAGAAGGACAAAGTAAGAACTTAAATCTGATACTTCAGAGTTCACTAGACCCAAAGTTAACATGAGTCCGAGACACAGGCAGTCTGCTGTTAATAGAATACCTCGAGATTTAGAAAATTAAGCGAGGGAAGAGTGAATGAATAAAATGCTAAAGAAATGTCGGTAAAATTGCTAGTCAATGCTCTGGTACATTTTAGCTTTATTCATTAATTACTTTGATCACATAGTCCCCTTTTTACAACTATACCAGCTTGCTATGGTTTAACTCCAGTGTAGTGGGTTGATCTGCTTTATCACTCTCCTCCTCTGCAGGACAGGGAAGAAAAATAAAATGAAAGTGTCTTGGGTTAAGACAGAGAGACATCAACCAGCAATTACATAGACAAAACAAACTCAAATTGAGGAAATTAATTTATTGAAAATCAAATCAAATAATGTAAAACAAGATGTTTTAAACCCCATCCCTCCACCCCTCCCTTATTAATAGGACCAGCTTTACTCCCCATTTTCTCCAGGATGCGGGTGGACAAGTAATATGAACTGCAGCCTGTTGTTTCTGCCACTGCTTCCTCCCAAGGAAGGTGAGGACCCTTTATATCCTTCACGCTCCAGCACAGGGGCACTCCCACAAGATAGTCCTCCATAAACTTCTCCAACATGGATATTTTCCACAGGCTGCAGTTCTTCACAAACTGCCCCAGCATGGGTCTCTTCTGTGTCATGCATCCCTTCCAGTGTTGTACCTCCACAAGGTCACAAATCCTGCCAGCAAACCTGCTCCAGGATGGGCTCCTCTCTCCAAAGGATCAGAGGTCCTGCCAGGACCCTGCTCCAGTGTGAGCTTCCCATGGGTTTCACAACCTCCTTTGGACATCCACCTTCTCTGGTGTGCAGGAAAAAAAATTGTGGGTTGATATAAGAATAGTTTTATAGCTAAAGCAAAAGACATGTTTGTGAGCAGAGCAAAACAGGGAATTGATTCCTGCTTCCCAAAGACAGGCAGGTGTTCAACCACCAGCAGGAAAGCAGGACTCCATCACACCTAATGCTTACTCGGGTAGACAAACACCACCACTCCAATCATCCCCCTCTTTCTCCTTCTTCCTCAAGATTTATGTACTGAGCATGACACCATATGGTGTGGGATACCCCTTGAATCAGTTGGTATCACCTGTCTCAGTTGTATCCCCTTCCAGCTCCTTGTACATCCCGAGCCTCCTTGCTGGGATGGAATGGGGAAAGGAGCTGCAGAAGCCTAGGCTCTCTTTGTGACAATAACATCCCTATGTTGTCAAACTTGCTTCCAAAATTCAAAATACAGCCCAATACTAGCTACTATGGAGAAAACTATTTCAGGAAAATACAGCACACATCTCCATTGGAGTATTTATGTCTAATTATCTCCACCTTCTTTTCTCATAAGACTATACTGTAACACGTCACCCTGGTTGATCAGCCAGGGAGAGCCATAAGTTTACTGTTGTGTTAGGTCTGTTCAGGATGGATCTCCTACCATCTGGAAGCAGTGTATGCACAAGGGGTCAGTTAAGCAAAAGTTCTTCACTGCTCTAGGCTGAAACCCTGTATAAGTGTGTTTTCCCCTGCAGCAAAAAGTACCAATATTATTCAGAAAGTTCATGTCACTATGAAATGATGCAAATTAAGATTAATCTTCTTTTTATAAATAAGTACTTGTAAGTGATAAAAATGTGTATTTTATGACTATTAAGAAACTAATCCAAACAATCCTTGCTTAATTTTTTCTCAATACATTTTAATACACACTTTCGCATACTATTCAGAAGTGTTTTTTGAACACTTTTTTGACATCACATAAAATTCTCAAAAAGTGTCTTGAAGGTTTCAAAAGTGTCTTGAAATGAGTATGCTCAGTTTCATAGCTGAAAAATGTGTGCCAGGTAAATCTGGTACTAGTGTACAATGAAAACAGAATTTTATAGTGTCAGTGCAATCTGTGGAATCTGAATAAGATTTGTACCTTTGTAATTCACATACTACTGAAGTCAAAATAGCTCTTTATTTTGGTTATGATTCTCTTTATTTTGGTTATGATTGTCTTATAGGTTTAATGTTTGCACTCTGGAAATATAAAATCTTTCTAACTTTGTCATAAATTTTTTTTTTTGGTATTTTGAAAATTAACACCCAGCCTGTTGATTGGCAAAATCAAGATATCTCAACCCAGTCAGTTTTTTTGAGTCAGGAGCACTGTGTTTGATGCATACAATTCTTTGACACCTTACCAGCTAAGAGTGTGAGCCAGTTTCACCTCTGTGATAAACTGTGAAGGCTCCTACTTTGGAGAAATGAGAGAAGGAATGTTTACTACTAGCAGCAGGAGAAAACATTTTGTTCAAACCCACAGTATAAGAGCGCAGCACTGTGTGCACCTGTGACAATCTAGTTGATATTTGAATCAACCTTGAGATTGTTTTTCATAGCTGATAGGAAATAGGAATGCAAAGCTTAAATTTATTTGGTAACAGAATCTATGTTCATAGGCTTGCTATAATGCAAATTCCTATGTCCTCTCAGAAACTTTGACAATTCTTATTAATAAAATATAAATAATTTAAAAAACAGAATAAAGTATTGTTTGTTTAGCTTTCTTTGTATGGTATAGTGGACATTATGAAAACCCTGTCAAAAATATGCTATGCATATTTACCTTGTAAATAGAAGTGTGAAATCTCTGTGAAGCAGAAAATGGTAAAACACAGACAAGGTAGAAACTCTTGCTTCAAATACTTTTTCTTGTCAAATTTTCATCAGTGACCTGCAGGTTTCTCAGAAGGAAGAAAATCCTTCTGTCTTATTATTTTCTTTGAAAATTGTTTTGAAAGCTCTCACTTTATTGTGTGTGTCCATAAGAGTAAAGCTCAGCTCAGTTGGAAAGCAATATTGCACAGTACTTCTTTCAGGAATGTTTACATCTATTTAGCAATCCATTTCCTTCTAGAAGCTTCAAATGAACATTCAAGTTGCAAAATTTAAGATTACAGAAGTACACAAAAAATCCTTTTTGTAAACATATGTGTGTACATATCCACTTGTTTAAAATTCTACATCCATGCATATACATATACATTCACATACACATATGGTCCCTTCCAGATCAGCATATTCAGTGAATCTGGGATATATAATCCCTAATATCAAATATTTCATGCTTTAACAACTAAAAAACTAATCACATCTTCAAAATTAATTGTAGAATTCCTTGTCTACATTGCATAAAGCAGATTTGAGCATAGACAGACATAGATTGAAACTAATGATGTCCAGATATTTATCTCAGAAACTGTCCAAAAATGTCAGTTGAAAAGAATAAAAATTTTATTATATAACATGTATCTTTGAGAACAATTAGAGAAAGCTGACTGCTGCTAGAGTCCAATTATGATTTTTCATTTTTATGGTTACAGTTTTCACTCTATTAGCTATAAACCACTGTTTTTAACCAGTTAGATAGCCGAGAACTGTTTGAGACAAATTTTCCTGTCCTTGTGTGCATACTGTAATTAAATATGGATTTGAAAAATGAGCCCTTCAATTATTTTCTTTCAAGAGTATTGCCACTTCCCAAAGCCTCATGGAATCAACAGTGTTGCTGCTGTCATTTTGGTAGCCAAAAGATTCATATAATTAGATAGTGATGAACATCACAGTGAATTATAAAGAAGTTAACCTTTGAGATTGTTTTAAAGTTGTCATTTTGCTTTCACTCCCTTATGTCATGATAACAAAATTTCAAGTGTCCCATCTAAACGAACTGGACAATGCCTGCTTCTGGAATTGAGAGTGCCTGACCATTAATTAGGTGTAATTAATGGCAGACTTTCAAGACTACTTGTTTAGAATGGCAATTTTTTTCCTAGTATGCTTTCCCATGAACAAAACAAGAAAGTAAAAAAAAAAAAAGAAAAAAAGGTTTCTTTTATATATGATCTATTATTTTTAATATGTCAGAATTTTCTCATTTGAATTTGGTATCCAGATCCCAAAGGAGAAGAAATAAGCATGCCGATTTTTACCTGTTTCTCCAGGAATACAGTGCTTTCCCAGATTATTCAGAATGAATAGGTGATACAGGTTTGATCTAAATCTCCCTGGCGTCTCAGCAGTATAAATGTCACAATTTTTTATGTGTTTTATCATACGAATTTTATTACTTTAATATGAAAATGGGTCATTCTCCACTAACCCACTGACAAAGCATGACATTTTTGCTATCACTGTTACCTCTGTAGTGCACTTAAGTTTGATTTATGAGAACGTTTTATAGTATGTTTGTCCTTAGGAGGCAAGCAATGAGATAAAGAATAGTAAGGTGAACTGCTTAAAGAAAAAAGAGAACAAAATACAAACAAAATAACCCTAAATACTTTCATGTGGTTTGCCTACAGATTTAATTTTAAAAACAGAAAATAGAAATTATCAACAAGAGATAGTTTTGAGATGTTCTTAAAACTGCTGAATAAATAAAGGGAGGAGATGGGGAGTTAAACCTCTGTGCTTTTAAATATAAGATTTAAAAAAAAAAGTATGTGTAAAAAACCCAAAGATAACATCAAGCAGATTTTTTTTATTAACTTGAGTATCAGCCTTCACTCAGATATGGCCAGATCTGTCCTCTTACTCTTGTATTTTCTTTCAATGAAGCTATTAGAAATAAAGGCTCACCTGCCTTTCCTCAACTCACTAATGGTATTAGATGGCTCAAGTTTTGATTGTTGAACTACAGTTAGCTGTGAAAGTGAGCTAACAGCTGGGAAAAAAACCAACCTGGTTCCATCTGAGCACTGATCCCTTTAATCCTGAGGCTTTTTAGATATACCATACTTTATGTATAGGTAGCTAGCTGTTCAAAATCTCTGCCATTTGTGAAATTCCAGTTAATATGAGGTTGTACTATGTGTTTTCTTTCACTTATGTTAGGGCATGTATCTTCAGGGGAATATATCTAGAATTGTATAGGCTGATTTTCCTCAGCCGAATCCTTCCATCCTCAAATGCCAGTAAATATTTGAGTTACGATGCCTAAATTCTTTCATCTTTCTCATTTGGAAGCCAAGATATTTCAGAATTTTATTGAGTAAAAAACAACTGGAAGTTTCATTAGAGATTTAGAAGTGAATGTCTGTGCTAAACTCACAGGTTTTCTTTCTCTTTTCCTCTTTATAGTGTGACTTAGTATTCATAAAAGAATACTATTTAGAGCAATTTAGAGCTCCTGACTCTATTATAAGTACATAAATGGGAATTTTTTCTTTAAAAATGAATTAGATGTTTTGCTCTGCTAGTATCTCATGTTTAGAATACACAGAATTAATTGTTCTGAACAAATGAGTGTCATATAAAATGAAAAATATGCAACATATCTGTGTAGCTTTCAAGATGGTATATATTAAGCAATAAACAAAAACAATCTGTTGCAAAACTGAGGTATTTGTTTATTCAGAGATCCTGTCTTGTCTTTGACAAAAACCCTTATATTTCTTTCTGTATGCATTTAACAAGTATATGCTCAGCGTCTCCACAAAACCGCCCTTCCTTTAGAAAAAATCTCCTTAGAAAATCATAATCCTACAGTGTTTATTTTATTATGCACGTTCTTTCTTTAGAACTTTCACATTTATTTATGAAAGATGTATCTTTTGCTTCAAAAGCATATAATTCTAAGATCTGAAGCACAAAGAGTCTACATTAGCTAGTAGGGGTCTGTGGTAAGGCTCAGGATTTTTTTGAATGTTGAAAAATAGGTTGCAGTGATGCAGATATTATGGAGCTTTAGTCTGCAAACATTTACTTCTGTAATGGGTCCTTACTCCTGCTGCTGGCTTAAATCAGTGATCTGAAACATGGACTGTTTTGATGAATATGAAAGTATGCAGATAGGAGGAAGTTTTCTAAGGTGATTTTTCTTTCTTTTTCTTTTCTTTTTTTCCCCATTTTTGGCATTCTTCATAAGCAGTAGATGCTCCAGTATATCTAAGAACCACTTTGCAAGTACCAAACCTTGCTCACTCTTTGCTTAGTGAGTATCTAGTCCACTTGAATCTTAGCTTGTGATACTAATGCAGAAAGCTGTTTTCATAAACAAGGATGATTAATTTTGTTTCTACAGGATTAGTGTTTTTCTGGAACTTTTCAAATGTATTCGTTTACTTATTTTGGTTCAACATTAAGTGAAACAGCAGAAGGATAACAATACTTCTGGGAAATCCATATGTTTTGAGAACCAGTGTTCATCTCACTAGTTCTCACAGCTTTGCTATAGCTTTCATCAGCAAAAGTTTCCAGTTATTGCAATGGACTTCTGATCATTGTACAGGAAAATGTGAAATATGTCTGACTGTACTCTCTTAAGAGCTGAAAACTTACCTCAGGCATGAAAATCTAATTGTTGTGGGTTTAGAGGTTTGGGGAATTGAAAATTAGGTAGAAATATTAGTTGTAGCAGTTTTTTGGTTAAATGTTAGCACATTTACTAAAATTATTTGATTTTTGTTGTGAGGTAAGGACTAATAGTAGGCAAGGCAGGTTTATACTTTAAAGAATATAAAAAGAAATTTATTAACAAACTTAAAGCAAGTAATAACAATGACAATCAGGAATTAGAACAAGATTTCTTTAGAATATTCTTTCCCCTTCCCCCCCCCCCACACTTCCTTATTCTTTTTACTGACCAAACAAAAGG
>VZTZ01016868.1:57691-88250 GCA_013400955.1 Drymodes brunneopygia
GATCTTGGCAGAAGGTTTTATGTCCTCTGGATTTATAGTTCAACTGGAACAAAAGCAGGGAACTTTTATCTCCATGGCATGTGACAGATTGTGTCATTATTGAGAAATAACATAGCTTGAAATAAGATCCTCAATACTTTCTCTAAGTTATTTCAGAAAGGGAAAGGATGAGTCTTTCCCTTTTTTACTGTTGACCACATTTCTTTTCGCCTTTTGACCTTCAACTTCCACAATACTTCTACAGAACTTAATAGGACTTTAGATGCATAAAATAATAGCAATAATAATAGCAATTTCTTTCTCTTTTTTTGTTTTTTATATTTGTGGGGTGTTTTGTTTGTTTGTTGGTTTTTTTTGTTGGTATGTTTTGGGTTTTTTTAAGTAGGAAGAATGTGGAACAGTTGAACAACCTGAAAACAGAAATCCATGTGATGGCTAAGGCAATAATTTAATGGCTGGAATCATCTGTGATCGTGCAAATACCTGAAATACCATCACAGGATTTACTATGAATTCGGTAAATTTATGCAAATAACAAACTCCTAACTGATTTCTGGAACAGCTTTTCAGGATATGAAATCCAGAACAGTCATCTTGAATCATGGCATGAACAACAAATACAGTTACAAAAAAGGTGATTTGGAAATTCCTTTTTCAGTAGCCCTAGTGTTTTCCTAAAGACTTAACAATTTGTGTTCCAGATTGTTTTTCCATGTGCTCTAATTCTCTGAAAAGGAATTCAAGTCTATTTGGCAGCTTTAATATGTAAATGTGAGTGTGTAAAAGATCCAACAGTTACCTTGAACTTATAATTTGGGAATTGATTTCAAAGGAATAGTTAACTATCTAAATAACAGAGACAAAACACAGAGAGTTTACTATGTCCTCATTTTATGAAGGCAATGTCAATATTTCCACAGGAAGAACAAAGACAGAAGATGAAGAGGAGATGTCATTTATTTTATGGCTGATGATTCGGATAACATTGAAAATATCACAAAGAAGGAAAGGAAGCAAATAATTGGTGGTGCAAAGATACAGTATCTCATCCAGGGACTGCAGCTTTTGTGGGGTTGTGTTTGTTTGGTTAGTTTGGTTTTTATGCGAGGGGGTGTTTTTTGGTTGTTGTTGTTACTGGTTTTGTGTATGTGTGGTTTTGGTTTTTTTAACCCTGAATTCGGCATTCTTTACACGCCTAAAATTTCAGAGCTGATATAATCATCTTTGTGTAATGGACCTAAGTTAGGGTCTTGCTTCATTTACGCATCACTTTCTCCATTCTTCAGCTCTGTATTTTAGCATGGGCAGGAATGTTGATCTGCTGGAGGTTGGGATCTGAGCAAGCTGGATTAATGAGCTGAGACTGATTCTATGAGTTCAACAAGAAAAACTGCCAGGTCCTGCCCTTGGATCCCAACAATCTGCACTCCTGCAGGCTTGGGGCGGTGTCTGGAAAGCTGCCCAGTGGAAAAGGACTGGGGGTGCTGGCTGACTGAAGACAAACCTGAGCCAGTGGTGTGCCCAGGTGGCCAAGAAGACCAGTGGCATCCTGGCCTGTATCAGCAACAGTGTGGCCAGCAGGACCAGGGCACTGATTGTTCCCCTGTACTCGGCAATGGTGAGGCTGTGCCTTGAGTGCTGTGTCCAGTTCTGGGCCCCTCAAGATAAAAAGAGCGCTGAGGTAGTGGGAAGTGTGGAAGCTTCTGAAGAGTCTGGAGCACAAGTTGATGCTTGGATTCAAAGATCTTAGAGTTCTTTTCCAACCTAAACTGTCTATGATTCTATGATCTTCACATTTTAATAGCCTTATTTCAGAGCGAAAAACCCCTCTCAATCATGAATGCTCTATTCTTCCAGTAATTTTTTTCCTCATAAAGAAGGTGATGACATGGTAATATTTTTGAAGAAAAAAAAATTATATGATGGGCCTTCCAGAAAAGTTTGTATGCTCAGTTTTTAACAGCTAAAGAGCTTCCTGGATTGTATTTTATTGGTACAGTATTTGTTAATGGTTTGCTTTGTTGTGTTTTCTTTTGGGTAAAGAAGTGTGATTTAGATTTACTGAAAGATAGAGGTGAACGTAAGACCTAAGTTCTCTTCTTTCTGCTGACACGTCTTCATGATGTCTAGTCAAGCACAATTCATCATCAGAACAAGTGATCAAAAAGGCTCTGAAATCCTACAACTTCCAAAATGCCTCTCCTAGTCCTTCCCTGCCAAATATACCCTTCTTGATCAAAGGATTGTGGGTCACTTCCAGCTCTGCCTCCCTCAGTCAGTAGAAGTAGGTGAATCTTCCTGAGTAAGTGCATGAAGACAGAGAAAACTGCACCTGGATCCAAAAATTACTTTTTGTCATTTCTGCAGACATAAACTAGAGTTTTCATGAGCACTGGCCTGGTGTAAAGTAGGAAATCCCGTCCTTATGCAGAAGCTATTATTTAGTTCTAGATTAATACATATTTCCTAGGGCTTTACCAAATTTGAAGTATTACAAATATCTTTTCATACTATGTTATTGAGGGAATCAGAATGATAGATATTAGAGTTTAATTGATTCTTATTGAGCTGGTGTGGTAAAAAAGGAATCTGAGATAATCTCTTTTACAAGAAAGTTTAAGAACATACTTCATGGTCCTGTGTAAACAATTTTCACTGCCAGTTCTATTTGGTTTTCTGTGTTATTTACCATGGCATTGGGATTATTATGTACCAAATGTAGTAATTTGAAAATTAAAGAAATGTAACTAAATTATGATCATGGACCGAATTTAATACTTACTATAGCAGTAAAATATAGACAGAAATGATATTTTTTGTCCAGAACTTCTATGGTTTGGTTTTTGGTTTTTTTTAATAATTTTTGTTAGGAAGGAAGTGTATCTGTGGAGTGGGCAACATACACTTGATGTGACCATTCCTTCTTCATAAGACTTCATCACATCCTCATGCTTCCCTATATGGCATCATTTATTCTATTAGGGGATGAAAATAATATCATGTGAATTATGGGTAATAACCATTATAGGTAATAACCACTAATGAAAGCACTATAGAAACAGAGCTAAGAAGCAAGGCAAAGGATAAAAATCCTTTTTTGATTAGAAACTGTATAAAGCAACTAAAGTAATCAGTGCACAATTGTAGATGTGACTTTCAAAAATGCCTAAGGGAATCTACCACCAGTTTTCACTGAGTAGTGAGATGCCCACATTCCACTGACTTTACTGTATCTCTTTAACTATCCCACCATCAAACCTGCTACAGCACAGAAATGTAGTTAATTCTTTTCTTTAAATACTTCTGTAAGTTCTAGTGTCAGAGCTGTAAAAATAAAACTTCAGACAATGAGTGGAAAACCAAAGTGGAGACAGCTCCTTCTTTCTCCATATTTTTATTATAACAATACTAATACTAGTACTAATACTAACAACAGTAGTGTCTCATTCTGCAAACAAATGACATCTCCATGTACAAACCCCTTATTTTCTAATGAATTCTATTATTCAAGACCATTCAAAGTAACTTGCGCTATGCCATTATAAGCAAAAGCTCGTCTTTCAGCACATGGAGACAGCCTGCTCCTGCGCCTTTAGGAATTCCTCCTTGACTATTGTCCTCCCTTCCTGGACTTACTGACTACTTTGTGTATTGCAACACAGAAGAGCAATAGTAATGCTGATATGTAAGAAATATAAATTTAAATATATCTTTTTTTTTTTTTCCCTGGGAGAGGCTTAAGTCTTCTAGAAACATCTTCATAAAAAGCCTCAGATACTGTATCAGGGTTGTTAACATAGCAGAAACAAACCAATCAAATGTACTTTATCCCACAGCAGAAAAAGGTAATTCTTTCTCTCCCACACCTCTTTTATCTTCCACTCACAAAAATCAGACTTAGTAATAACCTAGTTTCCTTTTTCAACACCAGATTCTGAGAGAATAGAAAATGCCACTTTCTTATGCTATTCGTGTATCTAGAAGAGAAGAGCTCTTTGGAGATTTGTTGCTTTAGCTTTGTGTCCGAGAACAAGTAGTAAAACCAGACCTCAATATTGTTTGGGCTCAAAACACCAAAACTGAACTCCTATATCTTTAAGATCCTTGGTGCCAGTAAAAAATAATACAAATTAATGTGCTATTAACTAAATTGGCCTTTTTATTTCATTGGAACTCTGAAAGTAGTTCAAAGTTTTATTGAGTTATCTAATAATTTCAATCCAGAATTTATTGATTATTCTCTATTTTTTTTAAGGTTGACATTTTTCCTGTAAACCTCTGCAGAAAGCAAATTTAGAAATCACCTATCTTTGCAGTAATACAACTCAAAGGGTTTGATATCTTGAAAAAGAGCTGGGGTTTTTTTTGTTGTTTTTTTTTTTTTCACTTGGCAAAGAGAGTGGAGAAAGAATTTGTAACAGTCAGAAGTGGAACAATTATCAGTGCTGATGGTTCAGCACTGGAACAGTTATGAATGCTCATAGTTAAACCAGACATATCCAAAATGAATTCATAGATACTGAATGTGGTCTTTCATATTTCCCGGAACTGCTGTTTAAAAGTGACTGCAGACAGATACAACACAGTGCATGGATGAATTACAACAATCATGTCCTCAGAATTATCTTCATAACTGTTGACACAGATGAAGCAAATGCAACAGAACTGGAATTGTGTGGTGAACACTGACTTAATGCAACTCACAAAACTAGGATATTGTAAAAGTCTTTTCTTGGTGTATTGAATAATTTGTATTTTGCAAAAGTCATCTTTCTCCTAATCAAATTCAGCTATGCAAGAATTGCACAAGATATTTTAGATGAATAGTATAATTTCATCTCAGTGCCACAGAAATATTTAGGTGTACAATAAGTGATTTTCTTGGTAGAAAAATGTTTACTTATGATGTGCTGGTCCCCTGTGAAAGTTGGTATTGGGAGATAAAAAAGGGAGAATCAAAAGGCAGCTCTTGTTTTTGTTGGCATTCCTTGCTTCCCAGCATAATATTAAAAGCCCTCTGAAATCACATGCTGTTCCGTTTAACAACTGTGTACAGAGCACTTGTTTATAAAGTTCATTATCAAATTGTGCTTTATACACCTCTAAGCAATGGTCCATCCTATGGGATCAACAGGAGTTGTTACAAAACAGAGCAAACTAAAAATAGGTGAGGACAGGAGAAGAAATTAGACAGGGACTAGTTAGACTATGCAGCTCAGGACAAGAGCCCTCAGCTTCACTCTGTTGTGGCAAAAGTATTTGGCTTACACCCCCACTTAAAAATTGTGAGGACAAAAATAAAGTATTAGATCTCCATTTTTTTCCCTGTCCCAGTATTACAATCAGTAGTAAATTAGTCATATATTCTCCTACAAGGATGACTGCTCACATTTCAGTTTTTTCACATGGGAAAGTTTGGGGAAATATTTATTTCTGAAATTTATTTCTGAAAGCAGTGAGGACTCCTGCCCCTCCTTGCTAAAGAACTGAATAAAAGAGTTGTCATGACTTCTAAAGTGGTTTGTATGAAATGGAAGAGTGATGCAAGCCAAGAGAGGGTAAACTGAAGAAGGAGAACTTAAAACTGAAGGGAAAATAGTATTAAAACAAGTGAATACCTACTTTGTACTCATGACTGCACTGCATTGTCATTTTAAATATTGTTGGTGTTACTGTTGATAGCAGCAACATACTGCAGATAGATAATAGCAAGCATTATTTTTCTCAGATAACTGATACTAAGAATATGAGATAGCAAATTCTATTTATCAGAACAGCAGAGAAGCTAGCTCCTATGTACTTGACACAAAAGACATGGAGACATTTAGCCAGAATCCAAAATCTGGGTGAAATGATATCCTGCCACACTAACTACCCTCAGTCTTCAAATGCTATCAGTCCTCAACAGTGCTTCATATATGGGTTATTGGGAATGTCAGCAACCTTGTCTACATGGTGAAGAGCTGGTTTTTCACAGAAAGATCATTTTCAAGTCCATAGTTTTAAAATCTTATTTTTCAGACCCTTTTTTTCCCATTTTTCTCTCTTCTCCAATGTTCAATTTTACCATAAACCTTCTTTGCCCTAGAAGTTAAAGAACACAGGTGTCTGTCTCAAAAACTGAAAGGCCAAAGATGGAAGATAAGCCATAAGATAAGCCACCACAGCAGGAACTCAAGCTAAGCACAAAAGGAAAGAATTTGCGACAGGATGGCGCTGATTCCAGGCTTGGCGAAGGTGAGATCTGGTTAGTACATTCTGTTTTAACAGATCCTGACAAAAAATCCCGCTCTGGAAAACTGTGTAAAAGGAAGAAACTGTTCATATGTGTATCACTAGACAAACAAAAGTCACCCCAAGTCATGGGACAGATGGCATCTGTCACCACCAAAGGTCTGCAAAACACTCCCAGGCTCATTTCTGGGGTCTTCCACCAGAGGACTGCGCAGGATCCATAGTATTGTGTCAGTCAAAAACTACCCCACAGGGAAGGTAGCTAGGTGTTTTCACCTGAACCTGAACATGTATTAACCCACTGAACTTTTTGTTTCATCAGCTTACTCCACCCCTGATGGATCAAGGCTGTAACCATTACTTTGACCAGCTGACATCAAAATAGCAACAATCAAATCATGTTGTTTGATCTATGGGAGGTAGTATCTTTCCTCTCCACTATCTATCCTTATCCTTTATTTCTCTTTATTACTTTTCCTTATATATGTACATTTCCTTATATATATATATAATTTGCATTTTTATATTGCTATATTTCTATAGATAATAATCCACATGGCTGCATACCCCCTTTCCATTGCAAATTGTTCTAAAACAAACCTGTCACATATAGCTAGATATTTATATATCTACATCTCTCTATCTCTCTCTATCTAGCTACATCTATATACATCTATATATATGTATAAACACTAGTCATTCAGTGTTGTTTCACTATAACCCACCCCAAGGGATGTATTAACAAGAACCTCAGGGGGGGGTCGTAGCATTCTTTCTCCTTTTAATTTAGGTCAGTCTCTCCTCTATCCTTCAGTGAGCCTTTGGCTTCTTTGTATTTTTATATTTTGTATTTGCTTTTCCTGATAATTTTTTAATAGTGTTTAAAGTACTTACTATGAATATATTTGTAGTCTCTTGTTATTTGCTTGCTGCTCTCTACTCTTTGATCACTATCCCTCCACAGATTTTTTTTTTCTGGATAAGCTTGAATTTTATGCTATATTTCCTCCATAGATTTTATTTGAAACAGCACTGATTCACACTGTAAGATATGACATTTCAGTTCTTAGCCATCAATTATCACTCTTTAATAACTGGCTTTTCTCATTCCCTGTGCTTTATCATCTTCCTTGAAATTTCCAATATTCACTCATCATTTCTTTTGCTATCTTGTGAAAACCCATTTTCTCTTAGAATTTAGTGCCTTTTTTTAAATAATACTGCTAACATTTTTCTTTTCCACTTTTTTCTTCATTTTGACTTTCTTTAGACAAAAGAGAAAACAACAACCACCAAACAAACAAAGCTCCACCTGATTTATTTGTTATAACATCATTTGCTTTGGGATGGAAAGAGTCTTCTGACTTTATCTTGCATAGATTTTCCTCCAGGCTTTGTTTCCAAGAAAGTTTGCTTCATATGGTCCTCACCAAGTTCCTCAAGTAGCTCCCTGTTTAAATTGCCATGTGGATTTATTGTGAATGGGAAAAGTAATGTTTCACACACTTCTTGCTCTTGTCTGGCCAGACCTTGTTACCTTGTACAGCTGTTAACAGTCAGGCAAATGCTGATCATGAGCCTGACAGCATCACAGAGGTTCTGTGGTTATTTTACTGAAAAAACATCTTATTCTTTCCAAACAGTGGTAAGAAGCCAGATAAACTTTACCCTTGCACAGGTTTGCTTATTAGCAAATCAAGAATTAATGAAAAGTTTACAAAGAGTCACAGAGTCTTTTTCATTGGCTTGTGATTGAGCTCTCCTGGATCCACACAGTAGCCAGGAAGGGTTTCTAGTGACCCTGCTGGCTGCAGCAAGATAGATCTTAAAGTACTTAAGAAAACTGTGACAATAAATATTTCTTTTGTAGCTCCTAAGTGAAGAAGCTGACTAAAATTGTGTCCATAGTGAAAGAAATATTCCAAGCCAGTGCTGGATTTATAAATAAGTTGTTAGTGTACAGATTGCTTTTAAGGGACAGACAGTTATAATTGGAACTTTTCACTCTTGCTACTTTGAATATGGTAACCATGGATTTTCTTCTGTTGTGATAACTTTGTGGTCAGCATTAATTGTTGAGGTAACCTTAGGCCATTTTTTTACTCCAAACATCAAAAGTTGAAAACAGATTCAGCTCTAAACTGTGAATAGGTGGGGAGAACAACCTCTTGGCATGGAACTTTGGCTTGTTCTAAATGCAATGAAGTCTCTAAATGAAGAGAAATTACACAAGATCTGCAGAACACTGAGAAAGAACTTCAGACGATTCACAGTTTTTTCACATCATTGACAGCTTCCAGGCAGTGTTGCAGAAGGTTTCTTTGGTATTGATTGGCTATAAATTATTTATGATACCATTTCTACTATAGTAACTGTTTGGTTTATAATGTGCTGTTTACTTTCTTTAAAATGGATGTGCATTTTCCATGTGATCAAAAAATTATTCATGCTCACAGTCTGTAAAGGAAACTACAGCTTCTTCTTTCCCACCCAGGCACCCCCTGAAAAAAGCCACCACAAATGTTCTATAATAAGAGCCTGAATATTATAGACTTTTGCAAATTCTAGTGTAATTCAACATGGTTTTGTTCTACTTAAACTAGTTTAACTGTTCATCTGGCATAGTGGAATGAGAGCTATAATGATGAAAGGGATTTAAAAGTTCTGGGTAAAGAAATTGATTATAAAAGCTTTTAAGTTTGGATGAGAAAGACAGCTTTTAAGTAAGTATTCTGATCTTCCCCTCTGAATTATGTAGGAGAGTTGCGCACGCATACTATACCTACAGTTGAAAACACATGGTAGTTGCATGCTGTGCACCAGCCAATATTAGGATATTCAACAGGTGAGATGAGATTAGAGATGTTCTGAAATGAATCACATCGTCCCAAACTCATACGAAGTAGACAGCAGTCCATCAGCATCATCTGGTTCCCTGCATAGGCTTAACCATGTTGTGCCTCTTTATTAAATAATGTAGCTAAGACCCAAGTATTCAAGTTTCTAACTTGTAGAAGGAAAGAAGTGGTTAATCCATAGCTCAGTCCCACCCTGTGAAGATAATTCCATTGAAATTTGTGGAGATACTTAGATGGGCAGGTAAGGAGCTCCCCACAGGAGCTGTGCGACAGCTTCATGTGCAGAAATATTCATTAACACTTTTCTGTTGCCTGAATAGTGCCTTATAGCTTATAGCTCTGCTGACACAGGCCATGCTCCAAATCCCTTCTGATAGCCTCTGCAGAAGAAGACATTTTTTTCCTCACTCCCAATTTTGATAAAATGTAAAATAATTACACTGAATTTCAGAAATCAGGAAATCCAAAGACGCAGGAAACACACTGATTTTATTATGAGCCAGGACCACTAGTTGTCAAGAAAAGCAGAGCTTTTCTTGGGGACTAGGATGAAGTGTTTAGCTGTTGTTTAAAATATCTGAGATGTTTGCTTTCAAGGCCATCAAAAATGAGTTGTTGGTTTGTTTTTTTTTTCATTTCTGTTAGTGCAATAACAAAAATGTAATAAAGTATTTCCTCAGTACAAGCACTCACAAACAGTGTGATCTCAGCGGTATGTTAACTCTTGTTCACAAGAGTAAAGAAATCATTTCAGACATATTCAAATTTGTGGGAATTTGTAATGGGACAAAATGAAATGCTAGAAGATAAAAATGAAAACCACAGGAAACACAGAAGTCCTTGGAACTTCTAGTTATTTGCTACAATTTCTTTCAGTGTTTCATCGAAAGCTCATCTGGGTATATTTTCTGAGAATAACAGTCTTTCTATAGATGGGAATAAGTCTATGGCAAGAGAAAGAAAAGATTTTGAGGATTTATCTTGTTTTTAAAAAAGGAATTCTACACATGACAGGTGTTTTAACGAGCATTAACCTACTGACGTGGTTAAGAAGTGGGTAGAGGAGTCAGAAGTGTTTTTTCCAGAGAATCTTCAAAAATAATATTTTATCAGTGTTTAGATTTTCATCAGATTCCAGATTCTCTTGCTCATGTGGGTTTGTTTTTTTTTTTTTCCCTTGGGGCATTGCTGTGGGAAAAAGTACCTTGAGAGACCATAAAGTCATTTGTCTTTTCTTTCTACTTCTTCACTCTCTTGAAAGCTCTAAAAAGCTCAGAGCTGAAGTTGAATGTGATGGAATACTGCTTCAACTTCTCCCAGAAAATAACCAGGTAAAGTGAAAATTTTTGTATTTAAATATTCAGTTCTCTTATTAGTCTTTTACCTGTTAAAGCTCTTTGAGCTTCAAGAATGAAACCCTGGTGTGAAAGGAATGAAAGGAGACATTTTTATTATCTTTTTCCTATATTTATTTCATAGCAGTATTTTTTTAAAATTCCTCTCTATGCCTCTGTTGACCTGTAGGAGCATCTGTTCTCTCTGACATCAGTTATTCTCTCTGATATGTCTAAAACACTGTGCACCTGAACACAAATCCCTAGTTGTAGTGTCTTCATTATTGATAGTGAAACTTATATTGCAGTCCCTGACTATTTCATGCCAAGGCATGACGAAACCACCCTTGAAGAAGCAGACTCATGGGATGTATTATAGCTCTAATAATAAAAAGTTCAGAATACACTGCAAAATAAGAATGCTGTGTGGATCATCTTGCAGTTGTGCTACCAATATCCTGAGGCAAGGAGTAAACAGTGGACTTACATTGTTTGCACAGACTGCAGGCACTTTAGTCTAGGAACACCCAAAATTATGCTTCAAAATGTTCTTTCTAATTCAAAGTGTGTTTGTACATAGCAAAATATAGTCTACAAGTATAGAGCTTTGTGAGTGCCTAAAGCAAGATGATCACATGAAAATCTGGTGCAGAGCAAATTGATCTATTTCACTAATTACTCATTTGAAGTCTAAAGATGAAAAGGAACAAGGACAAGGGAGAAGCAGGAGATGATGGGAGGAAATAACACATGAGCACCTTGGCAAGAAAATGTACTGAAAGAAGTTCCATTGTGATAAGTTCATGGAAACACTTCTCATACAAAGAGTGGGCTACTGATTTCAGCTAAATGCAGCTTACCGAAATTTAATGCACCAAGGTAAGTGTCAAGCAGGAATGGAAAATATACCATGGGAAAAAAATATATCTTTTTTGCTCCTCCTTCCTCCCTTCCTCTCCCCTCCTCCCCTGCCATTCCTTCGTGTTAATGGATTTGTTTCTTGTTAATAGTTATCCACTAAATGATTACGGATTTAGTCCTTGGTAGACAAAAGCTTTCTAAAGACTTCCTAGCCTGGAGAACTTTTTCAATAACATTCCTGGATGCCTTATTTGGTTTCCATCTACCCAAAGAAACATTTACAAGAACAGGTCTATTAAATTTCCACTGGCATGCTATTCAATTAGATGAAAACTTCTTAAATATTGCTGGAAAGGTGTTTTGGGGAAATATAAAAACATTAGTATAGTTGTTTATGGTATTCTCGGGCAAATAGCACTAATAGAATATTATTGCCTCTAAGTAATAATCTATGTAGGGACAAAGTAAGCAAACAAACAAAAACAGCTAAAGAGAATATTTTCTATTTTAAAAAATCTTCATCTAAATAAAGAATACCACTTAATAAACTGAAAAAACATTGGAAGCGAAATTTAGGTATATTTATCTAGCAAATTTCCATTTCGGGGACAATTTTAGGAAAAGCCTGCTAGTTTACACAGTATTCAGGGGAGAAAAATAAAGATCCAGAAAACAAACAAACAAACCAAATTAAACCAAAATGAAGCAGAGGTAGATTGCCTCATTAATTTTCCAAAATGGATTTTGATGCAAAATTTGAAAATATTTTCTCAAAAGTGAACAGTACTGATAGAATCTATTCTGTGCAGAAAAACTTACATATTTTACTGTTTCTTTCCTGTTCTTAGAACACAGTCTATAAAGCTCAGAAAGTCTTTGAATCTTTGTTAAAAATATGTATTTTGTGTCAAACTAATTAGATTTATCTTAATATGAATCATCTGTTCTTTTTATACATTTTCTTGTGGCGAATATACTTGTATTAGAAGGGCAAAAGCTTGCAGAGGAAAAAACAATTAATGTCTGTTTTGACAATTCGATTGCAACAGAATTTCCAGTTCTTCTAGTTAAGATATTGGATCACATGAAATTACAGTAATAGTTTCCTTACCTCAAATTTTACAGAAAACTCTGCATATCATTCTGTGCTGCAAAAAAAAAAAAAAAACCAAAAAAACCCCGAAACAATAAAACAAACAAAAAATCAGCTATCTCAGTGAGACCTAAACTAGGTATGACAGAACACTGACCTTTTGAGAACAGTTTTCAAAGAAAAATATAAGGTTTATTTATTTGTGTAAGGGAGTGCAATATTTATTTTTAAATGGACTTTAAAAAAGACAAAGATACAGATTAAGATAGGCATGACTTATTTTTGGTGCTGCTCCAGAATCCACATAGACAGGGATATATCTATGCATTTCAAATACGGCTGAATTTGGAGAAAACCCCATCTTTTGAACACTTACTCTATCAAATAAGAATACTAGCCTTGTTTCGCCTTAATAGGAAAAGTTGTTGCCAATTCTGGCTTCAGGTTTAGAAAGCAACACTATTTAAAGTTACAGCGCTGCAGTCATGGTCACTCGTTGATGTTTGCCAAGGTACCTCCATCTAATTTCTTTTCTTCACTCCAGTATTTTGAGGATAGTGAAGAAATAGAAATATTTCTTAAGCATCATCTAAAAATAGATAGAACTAGGAATACACTGCCAGTATTCTGTGCCAATCCATGAGCCTTTCTTTCTGGATTAATTTCTGTGTGAGTAAAAAGGGATTATGATGAATAGGATCGACAAGAAGAAAAGGGTTTCACAAAAAAGCTGTAGTGAGAGGATAGGTATGGATATGGCTAAAGAACATAATAATTGATATGGATGAAAGCACAGATTCTGTATAAGGAACCCTTTTTAATGCAAATGCTGCCATACTGTCTTCTGCCTCACAACCAGGAAGGGCTGAAGATCTGGTAGAAGAAGCACTGTAAGAGGCACAACCATACGTCCTAGTAGACACCAAAATAACTACAGGGACATTTCTGGCACATTTATATAACCTTCACATGACTTAAACAGTCATGCCACAACCTAGCTCAGTTTGGATATTCCTTGAAACAAAATTAGATCATGCATAAACCTCAGCCATAACGACAGAAAGAAAATCTTTAGGCACTTTAGGGGGAAGGAAATTAATTTTGGCATGGTTAAGCAGCACTTGATTCTGAGGAGACCCTTCTAAGTCATCCCTAGAAGGTGTTTTGATTGTGTTATTGTGCTCGTTCATTAAAACTCAGACTCAGCTCCTCATCTGATTCATAAACAAATAGGAAGAGGGTTGGCTTCATAAAGTAGCACTGCCATGAAGAAAACATATGCAAAATAATTTCCACAAAATTATTTCAAATACAGCAAATACTTTGCACTGTAGGAGGACTCCTCACTCCAGCACTTTGCTATTAACCTGTTATATAGAAACTGCCCAGCTGTTACTATATTATTATTTCTATTTGTGCTTAGAAATGATGATGTTGTCAACTTAGAAGTTTGCTTTTGTGAGTGGGAGATTTATGCTGTTATGCTGCAATTCAGGAAGCAATCAGACAATGGAGAAAAAAAAATTATCAGAAATTACCTGTGTTTAAAAGTTAAAGACAGAAACTGGAAAAGTCTTGTTCTATTCTTCCCCTGCAAGTGGATTATGAAAAAATAAAAGGAGGAGGAGGAGGATACAAGATTTTGTATGTACAGCTGTGTGGAAAAAGGATTTTTTTAATCTAATGGTTAGACCTCTTTTGTTGGAAGTTAATTAAAATCTTATTTAATTAATTCAATAAGATGCATTTCAATTTTTCTCAAACAGGCTGAGAAGCAGACATTTTACTGAAGAAAATAGATTTCTTGATACAGAAAACAATTTTAAAAGCATTAAAGATGCTGGCTGGAAAGTGATCTAGCAGAAAAGGATGTGGGAATGCTGGTTGACGAGCCAACCCTGTGCCCAGGTGGCCAAGAAGGCCAGTGGCATCCTGGCCTGTATCAGCAATAGTGTGGCCAGCAGGAGCAGGGCACTGATTGTCCCCCTGTACTCAGCACTGGTGAAGGCACACTTTGGGAGCTGTGTCCAGTTCTGGGCCCTTCACTAAAAATAGGACATTGAGGGGCTGGAGCAAGTCCAAAGAAGGGTAGAGAAGCTGGTGAAGCATATAAAGTAAGTCTGATGAGGAACAGTTGGGGGAGCTGGGGGTATTTAACCTCAGGAAAAGAAGACTCAGGAGTGCTCTTCTTACTCTCCACAGCTGCCTAAAAGGAGGTTGCAGTCTAGTCAGGCTTGGCCTCTTCTTCCAGGAAATCAGCAACAGGACAAGATGAAATGGTTTCAAACCGAACTGTGAGATTCAGGTTGGACAGGAGGAAGAATTTCTTCATGAAAGGGGTTGTTCAACAATGGAATGTGCTGTCCAGGAAAGTGGGGGTGTCACCTTCCCTGAATGTGTTCAAAAACCAACTGGATATGGCACATAGTGCCATTGAGGAGTTCTAATTGATGATGTAATTGACCTTGATTATTTTGGAGGTCTTTTCAAACATAAATGATTCTGTGATATATTTAAATTTTAACACTTTGTATCAATACTTCCCCTTCTTGTCCATATTAGATGGATTCTTTCATCCATCTGATGAAAGATTTTTTCGCTGACCCTTACTATTTTCTTTTCCGATACCTAACTCAGCCACTCTTCTAATGTGATCAAAACCAACCTACAACTCACCTTTGTTACCCTCAGAGAGGCTAGACTGAAGGCCACTGAAGTACTGTGATAGCAACTGTGATCACATTTTATCTTTGTTTAATCACTTAAAGAAATTTTTCCTCACATTGATTTAATTGATGATCTCCAGGGAAGCTTGGGGCCTATAGCTTAAAGAAGTGTTTCACTATGTCTGAAACATGGCATATGAAGCAAACAAGCCTACCTTTAGCAGCCTAGAGTTTTGTTGTGTTTGTTTTTGTTTTGTTTCTGTCCCCTAGCCATACTGAAAGCCATCAACAGTTTCTATAGAAAGTTCTAATAATATATATGGCAGATGAAATTGCAAAAATCTGGCCAATTTATACATATAAATATATATATATTCACACACACACACACATGTATATCTCATATTATAAATGCATTTAAAATATAACACAGCTTATTATGTAAGATAAAAATAAAAGAAAATTGATACTGTTTTTCCTTTGTATTATTCAAAATATTTTGTTGTGCAAAAGTATTCCAGTGACTGTGGGTGATAAAGACTGAACTATTATAATGTCAGTGCATCCATAAGAAGGAAGATAGAAATATTAGTGTGATGTTCTCCTTCAGGAACAATCCATTTGCTTTTTGACATGTATGTATTAGGAGTCAGTTTTGTGTGGCGGCCATGGAGGTTGCTGTAGAGACAAATGAGGATTTGGAAAGCACCAATAAGCCTAAGGCCTCATGGTGGAAAGTTACTAGAGTTTAAAAGTTCTCCCCCTGTCCTGCAGGGGCTAATGGTTCTCACCCCAGGAGGATGTAACCCTGTTATGTTAATTGTATCCCTATGGCTGGCTTGTTGACCCTCCACCCCCAATACATATGTATCAGTCTCTAGAAGGTTCTATCTTGTTCAACATCCCATTGGTTGTTGCTCTCTCTCTCCTCCCCTTCCTTCTCCTTATGGGATTGCTAACAGGTGTCCTGCCTTCTCTCTGCCCCTGGACTCTCTCCTGATTGGTTAATTGTTTCTGTATAAAAGACTGTGTTCTCCTTTGTCCTGGGTCTTCTGTTCCTGGACCATTTAAGTGAGGAACTTCTAATAAATTCATTGGATACCCAGACAGAAGATCCCTCCCTTCTCTGTACTCTTGGAGCCATCTAGGGCTTGTTGCTCTGCATCCACCTGCAGAATGGGGTGAGTGCCACAGCAGGAGCTCAAGCAGCACCACCAGGGCTACTCAGAGAGGGACGCCTCTGGAACAAGCTGCAGGGCTTTGTCCATAAGGACGATTCGAGGGGCAGCTATAGTTTTGGTTTGTGGTTGTGCCTGAACCCAGACCTTTGGTGAGCACAAGGCTGATGTGCCCCACAGATCTGTGTAAGCCAGGCCATGTGAAGCAGGTTTTCCAGTCTCAAAGCTAATTTTGGCCGTGCCAAATGGACCTAAATCCAGAAGACCATCACCCCACAGAGGGAATGGCCCACAGCACCCATTGAGAGCTACATTTCTGCTGATATCAAGCTCATAATTTCCTCAAACATCATACTACAGACAAACAGCTGCCATAATATATCCTTGAAGTAGTTCAGGCTGATTTCTGTTCTTCTAAACAAGTCCTTACAGCACAGTTAATCCATTGCTGATAACCGTAGATGACAAAAATGCTACTTATGAGAATTAATATGAAGTCCACAAACAGGACTTGCATTTTTTCAGCAAAGTATTTGTGTCATTTATAGCTCATTGAGATCTATAAGGAAGGCTACGCTAACTTACAAGCAAAGTTACAGTCCTTGTTTCTTCCAATGTAACCTCAAACAAGTATTGCAGAAGCAAAATGCATCCTGTGAGCTGCTGGAGCTAAACTGGTAATAGAAAATTGGGGCAGTCAAATTAAACATATTTTACATCTGAAAGCAGGTAGTCTTCAGAAAAATTGTGGCTATAAAAGAATTTATTGGTATATTTTCCTGTGCTTATGCATATTTAAAGCTTGCTTCATAAGCAATTAACTTGGGACAATTAACTCTGGAAAATGTACACCTTTTTGTGGTGAACAAAACCAAAGTGCCTCAGCCCTTTAAATGTGCAATGTAAGAGATGTTATAACTAAAATGCCTTTTAAGAAAATCCTGAAAGTAGGAAAATGGAATAATGTCTCTCTGAGTATTCATTTATTTTTTAAGTAGCTTGGGATTCTGTAGAGGATGAAATATGAAAATTTAAATTTTTACTTCTGCACTGAAGCTACTTGATCAATATGGCAATTACCTCAACTGCGTTGTCCAATTTTCTAGTCTATTGCTCTGAGGTACAGAACATCATGTGGTTTTGTATCAAACTCACAAAAGTCTAAAACTACTGATATTTCAGGAACATGATGAAGTTCAAATTAGTCCTGTAAACATTTAAATATGAAATAAATTGCAAATTTTGATTTAAGAAATTGCAGGACTACAAAGCAATATAAAGAGAAATGCAATCAGAAACAGCATATAGTAGAGCTAAATTTTTAAAAAATATATTCTTATTTTTAAATACATAGATTCTGAAGAGTTGACAAATATGTATGTATATGTACATGTATATAAACACAATTCTCAAATGTAATTCTTCTTTCTCTTATTCTTTTCATTTCACTACTAACCATTTGTGTCCAATATAGCAACTATAAAAAAGAAGACACAAAATCTTCCACTAGATGTTATTTTTATCCTGGGAATTTGGTTCCCTTAGAATGATATCCCTTATTATTTTGCAATCTGCAAAAGACCAATTAAAATGTTAATATGTATCAGAAAACATATATTTAAAATCCTGCACTTAGAGAACCTGTATTGAAGTCTGCTGCAAGTGTGACTGCAATATAAAAATGGTTATTTCTATACCCTACCTGATATATTCCATTTAGATTTTATTCCATATAATATAGATTATTGTAATGAAGGGCTTCTTAATAAGGAACAGAGCTTTTGGGTGTGACTTTCTATACATACAATATTTTACAGAAGGTGCAGAATCATTGTTTTCTGTTCTACTTAGAGATTACAATTTTTCATTTTGAATTTCTCCAGACACTCACATTGTCTGTATCCAATAGCATTTCCATAGCCACTGGTATTTTTGCATGATTGCAAGTCATTGTATTGTCACTGGTAATGTACAATACAATGGTGAAGTATAGTAAATGCAGTGTATTTGACTCAACCTTGTGACAAATGTGAGGACAAGTACTTTTAAGACAATCTGAAGCTGTTCGTGATATCTTGAAGTGTACAACAATGTGCTATGCAAGAAGCACATGTGTGGGCAGCCATAATGCTGGATAGCTACATAAAATTTAAAACATAGACAGAAAGATTACTGTTTTAAATCTATTAGAGACATAACTAAGCAGTATGAAATACTTTAAAACTTGGTCGAGTTGCTGAAATTTGCTCTTGTCAATGTCCTTATATAATGTGCATATATAAGCAGTACTTGTTAATAGAAAATCTTAGTTTCTTCTACATCTTTATTGTTACAGCTGCTTCATTATGGCATGCAGCTCTTTAATGCATCAATGAAAGAACATGCTTGCTGTCAGGACTTTCAAATATGTTTAAAAAAGCAAACTGCATTTCAATGTGGAGATTAATATTCATATTTCTGTGTGCACTGGTGGTCAAATAGATCTATGATAAATGTATTTCTCTATGAAAAAAAGCAAAGGAAAATTTTAAAGTGCTGCTTTATCTATGTTTAGTGGAAGGAATCCATGACAACAGATGGTACGCTATCTTATGTGTGTTTTATACATGGATCATACTTGGAGCACTGGTGTTACATGACCTACACAAGAATAAGCTTTTACAGATTGGTAACCATAACAAAATACTTAAAAGGACCTCCCTGATTCCATAGTATGTTTCTATGAAATAGTCAATAGGACCTATCTTCTAAATTATTTCCCCACTTTTCAAAACCTTTCAAAACGTTGGTGGTCCCACATTTATGGAGCAATGTATTAAAATGACCAAGAAATCTTATTCACCTCTAATTTCATATACTTCTTTTTGTACAATGGTGTTATGAGGGAGAGAAATGAAGGATTGATTTTCATAAATGAGAAATTTACTCTAAAATTAAATCCACATCATGCATTGATATCTATAATGATAAATATTTGACTTCTGTTTGCTCTAATAAGGTGGATTTAGTCCGTGTAATATGCTATTGATAGTTATGTGATTGGCAAGTTCTCTCCAAGATTACCTCAATCATTTATTTCAGGATGTACATAGCAGGGTGATGAGCTCCTGATCCTTTATTCTGAAATACAGAATATCAGGGCCAAACAGCACTAAAGGTAGAATTTTACATGAAAATAGACCAATAAGTAGTGAAAATTAGAGCTTGAGATTTTAACTGATTGCCAGGAAACTGAATTAAACAATACCATAATGTTCAGGAATTTGAAAAAATTACACCGAGATAATGAAACAATTTGGAGTTAATGGAACGCTGTAAGAGAAAGACACTAATTATCCAAAATAATTTCTGGTGTAATTTTCAGTCTATCTTTCTGTAATTTGGGGATCTCTGAGGAGAAATGGATTAAAGATTGGCAAAGACAATTGTATATCACTCAAGTGACCTGGCAGCTGGGAATAACTTTTGATAAACCTGTCTGAACAGCAGGATAGTGATAATAGCATGTACAGAGTTTTACAGTGCCCACATCTCCATTTGTATGCCTCTGCCTGGGTGCTCCTTTGGAGATGCCCTTTTTGTGCTCTAGTCACAAGCCTATGGTTGTTTCCGCTTCTCGCCTGTGTTGGCTTGCACGCTTGACAAACCTGACTGCCTTCTGTGAGGAAACAACTACATCCATGGATGACAGGACAGCAGTGGGTATTCTCTATCTCGACTTCAAGCAAGGCTTTCCACACTGTTTCTCACAACAGCCAAATGCAGGAAGTGTGGACTGGATGAGTGGACAATAAGGTGGATTGAGAACTGGTTGAACAGCAGATTCCAGAGAGTCCTAATCAGTGACATAGGGTCAGGTTGGAGGTCTGTCCATAGTGGTGCCTTCCAAGGTTCCATACTGGGCCCAGAACTGTTTAACTTATCCAGCAATGACTTCAGTGAGGGGGCAGATGTCTCCTCAGCAATTTCACTGACAACACAAAGCTGGGAGGAGTGGCCGATACCCCAGAGGGCTCTGCAGCCCTTCAGAGGGACCTTGACAGGCTGGAGAGATGGGCAGAGAAAAAACTATCTGAAATTCAACAAATGCACATACAGGGTCCTGCAGCTGGGGAGGAACAACCCCAAGCACCAGCACAGGCTGGGGTGGAAGCAGCTCTGAGGAGGAGGACCTCGGGGTCCTGGTGAACCATGAGCCAGCAGAGTGCCCTGGGAGCCAAGAGGCCAATGGGATCCTGGGTGCATTAGGAACAGTATTGCCTTAGGTGCATTAGGAAGATACATTAGGAAGACCACTGAAGTTCAAGGAAGGTGATTCTGCCCCTCTAGTCAGACACAGAGAGGCAAATCTGGAGTGTTGTGTCCAATTCTGGAGTCCTTAGTGCAAGAGAAACATGCAGCCACTGGAGCAATCCCGCAGAAGGTAGGGTACAAGAACACCTCACTTATGGGGAATGGCTGAGGGAGCTGGGACTGTTCAGTCTCAAGAAGAGATGTTTGAGAGGGGACCACATCATTGTCTATAAGTGTCTGAAGGAAGGGGCCAAGAGGATGGAGCCAGGCTCTTCTCAGTGGTGCTGAGCAATAGGATAAGAGGCAATGGGCAGAAAATGGTGCACAGGAAGTTCCACCTGAGCATGAGGAAAAATTTTACTATGCAGGTGACTGAGCACTAGAACAGATAGCCCAGAGAGGTTGTAGAGTCTTCCTCACTGATATTCAGAGATACTCAGGACTGTCTGGATGCAATGCTGTGCCATATGGTGTAGGATGACCCTGCCTGACCAGGGAGGTTGGACGAGATGACCCACTGTGGTCCCTTTCAACCACACCTATTCTGTGAATCTGAGATTCTATGAGATTCTGTGAATGAAATTCAATTGCTGTTTTCACTTTTCTCCTTAGCATGTGGATGTCCTGAATTCTGAGGCTGCATTTAATTCTTGCAATGATATTGTTTTAAATTGTGGTATTGTGCAAAAAGACTGTTCTAACCCCTCCTGAATGCAGTAAGAAGGGAAAACCAAATCAATAGCTTCCCAGCTCCCTCTAAATGAAGATAAAATTACATAAAACCTCCTTCAGTGTCACAGGAAATGTTGAATGGGAAAGACGAACTTCCACAAATGAAGAGAGGAACATGAGTTCCTTAATGGTTAATGTCAGTGACTGACACAAATTACTCATACTAAAATTGAGGACATGTCACATTAGCTCTTCTGTGACACAGAGTTTCATTATTAATTAAAAATTTACAAAGCTCATCTATTTTATGCTTAGGTTTGTGCTCAAAGGAGAAAATGGCTTATGCACTAGAGGGTAACAATACCTAATTGAGATCCTTCTACAACTGAAATATCGAGTTTAATTGCAGTAGAGGAGTAGTGAAGTTAATATTGTGCTGTTGACACTGGTAGTTCAAGGCATGGTACAAATCCAGATGTCTTGCTTTGACCCTGTTGTCTGGTATATTTAATGGAACTTGTGCCATGAAGTTTCTCTTCTTAGATAGCTATCCCTTTTCCATGGAGGAAAGTGTTTATTTTTCCTTGAAACCTATGCTTGAACATGGTTTTCACATATGAGTAAAATAAATCTTATAAAATGATACCAAGAAGCTAGAATTTGAGTTTTTAACTTTACTGATGCATACTCATGCATACTATAAGCAATTTATATAAGATCCTAGTTTGGACAATCATATAAAAATATTACCCAGCATTTTTGAAGCCTTAGATCAGCAAATATCCCTATAAACGCTGTGATGATGCAGGCTTTGTCAGGATTCTTCATGTGATCAGGTTTAAAACTTCAGAGAACAAGTGTGGTAAATTACAAAAAATCTTTATTTTTCTCAGCTCAGTGTCTCTGCACCTATAGATGCATTGAAGTGAGATCCTGTACTGATGTGGAAGTGGAGGATATGAAGTAGTTATGAAGAACCTGGGAATAAGATCACTGAGAAAAATTAACAGGGAGCTGTGTACAGGCACAGTTTGCCAGGCTCCGACCACTTCTCATCCCACCGGGGCTGGAGGGAGAAGCAGTGTGAGAAGGAACGTGAGCAGTTTGTAATGAGATTGCAGCCAGAGCTTGTGGGAAAGCAGCAAGGGCTGATCAAGAGCCCTGTGCCCAGAGGTGCAAGCAACAGAAAAGGGGAAGAGTACTGTCAGGATATCTTCACTGCAGAATGAGCTTTCACTACACTAATTCTGGTCTGCCTCCAGAGGGCTAAGCTGAATTTGCCTAGCTTGAACAAATAACACAAAATACTTGTAGGGATTAATTTTATCTATTGCATGCATTGTAATAAAAGCCCCACTGGGCAGTTACATATCAAATTACAAAATGTGTAAGCAGTCTTATTCCTTTTTCCCCAACTTTCCTGCTTCTTGTAAAGCTAAAGATTAATTGCTATTTGAACTGCCTTGGGGGGTGGGAAACGAATTAAATGGGGAAAAATTATACACTAAAATGAAACTCATGATACATCCTTTCTTTTAAAAAAAGTGTGTATATTGAGAGTTTCAACTGATTTTATTTAAAAAAGAAAACACAGAACCTTGTCATGCTTCCTATAAACAGGGTATTGTGACAATTCTATGTGTATCTTCTGTGCCATTAGTTTCAGCTCAAGAATCATCTTAAACTGCTTAGATTTTAGTGTAATTAAATTTTAATCACAGAATAATTTTTTTTTTCTTTTTTTTTGCCTTGAAAGAGCTATTCATCTTGGAAGATGGTGAGGGAGAACCATAGTGATTTCTGCTAATTTTTAGTATGCTGTCTATTTTCTTTATTTTTTTTTTTTTCAGTTCTCACAAAGGTTTTTTGCCTGCCATGATGTGCTTGTTTTCACAGGAACAATTTATGACTACTGCACATATAATTTTGTCTCCTAAATCTCTGAAATTTTTTCAGTATCTCATTTTTCTCACATTAATGCATTAATGAGCGCTTCAGGGGGTGTTGTTTGTTTGTTTGTTTGTCTGTTTTTTCCTCTTACAGTGTACTTTATTGTTTCATGTTGTATGATTCACTTACATGCTTATAAAAAAAAGTCAGGTGATACATTGCTTTGTCACTACAAGGGACTTTGTTTTCCTGAAGGTTTTCCTTCCTTCCTACAGATCAGTAAATATGACTGGAACAGTACTCCTCCAGATGCTAGTTTATTGTCACCTCAGCTGAAGGCTAATGTACCAACTATTTTTTACTTTTTTCTTCTGAGTCCACTCCACTCCCTATTTCCTAGAATCATAGGTCTCAAGGAAGACTTCAATGACATGACTAGGTTACTGTTCTATCTTTACAGTTGGTTTTTCTTTATGTTGTAAATAGAATTTCTGTAAGTTCCTAAAGTTTTTTTTTCTACACAGTTGTCTATTAGAACTGATATTATTGTTCAAGAAAAGGATCATACTGGCATTATCCATCAGGCCAGGAAATACAGTAAAGGACTCGCTTGTCAGCTGTCTTTCAGATATCCTAAAACCCTGGTGTTTTTATATCCAAGATGAAATAACTATGAAGCTTGTTTCATTTTACACAAGTGTGCATATTTACGCTTTATCATTATCTAGAATTATTTCAGTAAGCTTTTGGAGATAAAATTGCAAACCTGTGGACTGTATTGGTCAATATAATTTGGTACTTAGCTTTGCATTTTATCTCAGCCTTTCTCTGGCAGCTTCCCTCGTACTTGCCTAACTCCTTGTGATCAAATTGAGTCTACATGTCCAATAAACATCACTACCTCTCTCCAGCTAGTGGCACTATACTGAAATTTGGGCTAGTCAAAATATTTGGGATTGTCTCTAACAGCCCATCAGCTATGTCTCCCAAGAGTGACTTCCAGTAAAAAATGTGATTACTGAGCTTCAGTAATCACATGTGCTTGTGCTCAGGGTAAACGTTTATTGGGATCAGCAGCAGCAACTCTAACTTGCATGTGTTCTTTGAATAGATACTGGCTATGACAAATGGCTTTTGTGTTAAACTGTGCTTCTTGTATGGGCATTTGCTCTTTGTCTTGTATCCTGGGGGTAGTTTTGCTACTGAAAATGAGATGGTTTGACAGCTCTCCTTGTTTCCAGATGCTTATGTGTTCTAGTTTGAGTGTTTTGCCATCTCTCTTGGTTCATCAGCCTTCCATCCATTGTGAGACTAGACTTACTAAATTCAACATGTTCTCCCTGACTCCATGGAAATAATTACACATTTTGTTAGCTTGTTTATTTCTAGTGGCTATGTAATTTAATCCTTCCTATCTGGTCTTCTTGAAGTAATTTTGGAGCAATGACAGGAAAAATATTGCTTTTACAGATGGAGCAATTAACAGACATTTGTTTTCACCCAGGCCTGGTTAAACAAACCACCTTTCCCATTTGAGCTATACACATCCCTAAAGAAAATCCATTCTTTTTGTCAAGTTAAGTGGAAAATGATGCAACTCACCAACTTAATGTGTCAAGTTGTGTTACAAATGAATGAGTCCCCACACTATAATGGAAAGAGCTGGGCTGGACAGAATGTGAGGTATAGCCTCACACTCAAAATTTTCAGCAGAGCTTCCCAGAAGAGCTAGAAGATAATGAATTCCAGATAAGTGGTAAATTCAGGATGAGAAAATGTGTGCATCAAGCTGATCAACTTCAAAGTTTTTTCCACCAGTGTTGGTAGAAAAAGCATAGATTCTATCTTCTCTTCAGGAATGCCTAAAAAGTCCATCAGCCAAAAGATGCTACAGCTTTATTCAAAGTTGTGTTTGGTAGATAAGTTAGGTCAATAGGTGTGTACAGAACATTCTTGAATAACACAGATTTTATCCAGCTGGGGATTTTTGTGAATTTGAGTCTAAACAGAACAAAACCTAACCTTTTCCTTTTTAGGACATATTCTCTCTGAAAAATGAAAGGGACTTTCTACCATGAGACCTTCTAAAATTGGTCTACTAAACTCACTTGTTATTCAGAATTTTTGTATTTTATTTCCAACTCGTTAAAGAAACAAAAAAATAGGAAAGTTTTAGTGCCTGAGTCAGTAGTGTGTGTTGCTCATCCATTGAAATAGCAATAAGCTGGACATGTCTGTCTGTCCTGCAGTGAGGGAACATTTTCCCTGGTGCTATTAAAAAATATTTTAAGTAATAAATGCTATCTAGGATACCAAATGCCCTCTTTTTGACTAAAAGCAATCCAAGTATCCAGACATGGGCAGAGGCTTGATCTTCTCTTGAGTCTTTGATTCCTTGTAGACCCATTCCTAGAGAAACCAGTCTTTTGGTCTTTTTAGCTTGTGGTGCTAAAGGGTAGCTCCTGGCAGGAAGAACAGGCAGAGGCCACTGGCTATATAGGGAACCCCTGCAAAGAAAAATTACCTCATTATTTTCTCTCTCTCAGCCCATATATCTTTGAGTAGCTGTGAAAATGGGCCTCAACAGCAGAAGTGTGAGATTTTCACCCAAGTGCTTCTGATATCAGCAATAAAGCCAGAGAAGGGATAACTGGTGGACAGCTGATACAAGCGGCAGAATTGATAGATAAAAGTTTTCTATGCAGACAAGTCAAATTCTAGATTTAAATTTTACCTACATTAAATTAAAATATATAACCCTGAGTGATCTCTTTGTCCTACCAGAACTAGGTAACACATTTAATATTTTACAGAATTTCAGTAATTTATTCTCTGTAAAGTTCCAGTTTCAGAGTCATTTGCAGAAATTATTTAGTGAAGAATTTTGCATAATGACCACTTAGAGCAGTAGTTGATATGGAAAGCAAAATTTTGGAATAAGCGAGGACATTTGTAGATACATTACTCATTCCATTTCTTTATCTCTACCTGGCTATTAAGCACTGAGATGTAACTTGGCAAATTTATATTTATTCAGAGACCTATAAAAATTGTACAGAGTTCAAATATCATTGAAAATGCCATTTGCACAAAATGTGCAAAATAAGTAATTTACAAACACTGAGCATGTAGTTACTGGGTGAAACTGAGGACTCAGGTTGTAGTCTAACATACTCATTCTTCGTATTTAAAAAAAAAAACATGTGGAATTTCCATATAAACTGGACAATAGCATTTGTCAACATTTCAAGTACTGAAATGGGACATTAGGTATATGTACATACATATATTTGTCATCCACATATGGAAAAATTCCTAATCTTTTTGGTGTTAAATTATTGTCCAAAAAGCTAAGAAACAACACCATTGATTGGAAAGTTTCTGAACCACCTTGGAGAGAGATTTTTCAACCATTCACAGGACAGAAGACAAATTAATAGGCTGAAAGGCATCTGGAGTTCAAATATACAAGTGGAATGTAAACGGCCCTTAGAAAGGAAAGTCTCTGTTCTTTCTAGAACTCAGATGGATTTGTATGTCTTTCCTGTATTATCTGAGTAGATTTTCCACATGCTAGAATTAAGAGCTCATGAGTTTTACTGAAAATGCTCCTTCTTTATCTGTAGATGCAAAGGTATTTCAGGCAGTCTGTGATGGACAAATTACAAGACCTTGAGGTGACCTGAGTGATAACCAGTAAGAGTGTATTGTAAGGAGAAGAATGAATATAACTTGTCCATTTTGTATTCTTCTGAAAAATAAGTTAAATTCCTTCAGTGATGGGATGGCCTAAAGTGCAAAGACAAATGTATACACAGAAATGACTAGTCTGCAACAAATTACCATCAGAGTTTACTTAATTTAAGATTACATCAAATCAGTTAGCTTTTCAAACCAGCATTTGTTCTCGTCTAGTAAAAGATAAGTAAAAGACAATATTGAAAACAACTTTTGTTTTTTTAACAACTTCCTGAAACTCATAGATGCATGAGCATAAAACGAGCAAGGAAACCTTGTGCAGTACAAAAAAAATCCCAAAGCAACAAACCAAAGCTACAATAGTCTTCTATCATTACTTAGTAAGAAATGGAAAAAGACAGAATTCAGTATCTCCTAAAATAGATAAAAAAATCACATAGCTGCAAGTTTTTGTTTCCCTAGTGCTGTGACCTATGTGTGATGGCAGGATATTTCTTTGAATTATATTCTAATTCAAATACACAGACCTATAAATGTTTTTCAAAACAGGGAAGATGTTGCTATCAACCTGAAAATCAAAAAGGAAGGGTGATAACAGGAAAATCCTGATTCTGCTCACGTATCATCCATTTGGACATTTAATCAAGAAAATCTCAGGCTGGAAGTTGTGAGCAGCCAATTCAGTTTTGTGATGACTCAGCAATGGCTGACAGAAGCACGTGTGGGAGGGGTTGCACATGTGCCATGTCCAGGAGGCAGCTGGGAGAAGATGGAGTAAAACCTTCTCTCTGGGGACACTTGGCCTGACACATGGGAACCAGTTCATGTCTGACATGGGGCAGGCAGTCAGCAGGGGAACAGCAAAGACACTGTATCCCAGAGACTGTCTCCAATAAGATGGTGAAAGGTCTCTACCAATGGACTGCAGTGGGACACTGGACTGGGCCAATGGTCTCCTTCCAGCAGGCAGACTTGGGGAGGAGCCAGGGGCATAGAAAGTAACTGCATCACAAGCTTTTCGGGGCTTTTTGAATTGCTTTTTGAGTGTGAGCTTTTGGCTTGTGGCTGTGCTTTTGCTTTTGAGGCTTGGTGATTTGTGGTGTTTTCGAGACTTGCTCTTTGAGACTTGCTTTTCAAAGCTTGCTTTTGAGTCGGGGCTTTTGCCCTGGCCCCAGCCTACCTTTTGGCTCTCCTGCCCTTGCTGGCTCTTGCTTGCCCTCACGTCTGTTCTGCCTCCCTGTGTCCCTGACCAGTGCCCTGTCTGCTTCATCCCTGCATCCCTGCCTGAGCCAGCTGTGTCCAGCCCTTCCCACCTCTGAGCCTGGCCACCACTGTGATCCTTACTGTGACCCTGTCCAGGCTTCTGGCCTTCCTGCCCAAGCGTCCCTCACCTTGTGTCCGGCCACCCCTTGCCACGGGAGCCATCCACAGGCAGAGCAGCGGGCACAGCCCCCTCCTCGTGGACATTGATGGCACTTCCTGACCTCCAGTGGTGACACTCTCTTCTTCCCTCTGTCTCCCCTCTCTCTCTCTCTCCCTCCCTTCCATTTTTCTTCATCTTCTCTGTCTTCTCTAGGCCTTTTTAGTAGAGTAACCCCTTTTTATTTTGTCTTTTCGTTACCAATAAATGCTTCTCAGATACAATGTTTGCCTCTTTTGGCTTAATTTCCTTTCCGACCATCTATTTTTAAAAGAACTCCTCACAGTTCCCCACAGTGGAACCAAGCTCAGATTATATTCTTCACAGTGTATTATTGTATGCACTAAATAGCAATTCCCTGTTTTACACAGGTCTGCAGAACTGTGTATCGCCAATTCCTCACCTATCATTGACGAGCTGCAAAGGCGTAGACAAGATCAGTGCCAGCTCTTGATCTGCTATAGGATATGTGGAAGATGACACTCTTAAGTAGAGTACAGTGGGTTTTGAACCAGTTTAACCAACTCAGATTCCAGACTACTGATGTGAAGTTTCAGTGAACATTGTCAGAAGAAATAGCTGAAAGCACTCAGGACTTCTCTTTTTCCCTTTTCTTCTTTATTTTTTTAAAATTATTTTACATTTACTACTTGGTCTAAAGTGTTCTACTGGATGCAAAATGCTAATTGTTTCTAAAATAGGCATTTGTGAAGACTTATGTTTTCCAGATTAGGCTAGGAAGATCAAGATCATTCTACTATGACCAACTAGGAACCGGAAGAACTCTGCTTTTCAGAGAATAACAGCAAAGAAACTTCCTGAAGTGAAGTGTAAGTGACATAAATAAAACTGATATAAAATTAAGGGCTAGAAACCAATTATTATTTTTATATTGTTTCTGCATGTGAATTTGAAAAAAAAATCTGTTTTCTGTTTTCAGGTGCTAGAAGTTATCTAGATCAAATCTGTTCTCAGCCTTTAAGCTTTACACAAAATATTTCAGAGAGAGAGGCTGTCTGAACATCTTGCTGCTTCCTGGTTAACTTAGCTGAGCGTGAGTTTTCTTTGTGTCTGTCAAACTTTCTTAAGATAAAGAGGAAGAAGAGGAAGAAACGTGATTCAGGAATTTGCATCTTGCAGCAGCACCTGTAGTCCTGGGCTGAGACAGAATTTTATGAAGGTGACAATTAAGATTACTTTTTTTCCAGACCTACTGGCGCAGCCACATATGCAGCTCTTCCTAAGTTTGGTCAGCCTAAGTCTGGCAGAAATAAGCCAGTGGAAAGGATTGTAGTGGTTGAGATAGCAGAGCAGTGATGGGAGGATTCTTGTCAAGGGATTGCAATCTTCTAACTGAGCTGTCATTAGAACAGCACATACTCATGTGGCCTGAATTCTCTTGGAAGTCACACCCTTTCTTTGCTTTCTCTTCAAAGGCAAGACTAAATGATAGTCTACATCAGAGGCTGCAAGAACTATCTATTTTTCTTTGCTGTGTGAAGCCTTTAGATGGAAACTTAAGGATAGCAGAAGAGGAGTATATCTCTCATTGCTGTTCTTCCTCCTGTTTCATCTTTCCCTAAGTTTCCTTTCAATACTGTTTTTTGCCTTTGTTTAAAAGAAGGGGATTAAAGGAAGGCATTGCAAGCATCTTCCCTCTTGCTTCCCCTTATGATTTTGACCATCTATCTCAGTTACTTGTTAGGCTTCAGGCACTGTGAAATTGGTATCTTCTAAAATGTGTAATAAGGTAGTGTTCTTCTTTCATCTTTTTTCCAGATACCTGCTTTTATTTTGGTCTAATGGAGAAAAGGTGTTTTTCCTGTAGGCTTGTAATTTGTTGTTTATTAGTCAACTTCTAAAGCACACCTTGGAAGGCTTTCAGTAAGTTAATATAAGGGCTCTGTAACACAGCATCCACAATGTCCTTGTTCTGGTGAGTGCTCCATTAATCGGTTATAATGGGTTGATGACCCCAAGCTGATAAAACTTTGACCCTTGCATCTCAGACAAGACAAACTTTAAGGCAGGCACATGCACCTGTCACCATCTATTTTCACATAAGAAGGGAAATGCCCCAATGTAATTATTATTATTTCTTTAGTTACGAAGCTGAGGCTTCTTCTGGGTTAATAAAGCCGCAGAACAACAGAAAACCGACATTCTAAAAATAACCAGGAAACATGAAGGGAAACTAATAAAATAGAAGGAAGAATAAGGGGAATGAAGGATGAAATGAAGGAGAGAAGGAAAATAAAACAGAGTGGAAGAAAAAAGAAAAATATAAAAAGAAAAAAAGGAAGAAGAAAAAGAAGCAAAAGGAAAAGGCATGGCAGGAGGGAAGGGGAGGGGAACGGAGGG
>VZTZ01016869.1:0-13023 GCA_013400955.1 Drymodes brunneopygia
TTTTGGTTTGTTTCTTTAAATTAATATGTGAAAATATGATGACAGATTATTTGTTGTGGTTTTGGTTCATACAACACACTTGAGGTTGTTTTCAAGATTTCTTTTAGTGTCTTGAGAAATATAAGTTACAAAGTGTATGTCAGACTATTCTTTCAGGTAGTATGAGTCCAGAAGGTAATGTTTCTGATCAGAATTAATGAAGGTTGAAACTCTTTGCTCACAGGATTTTCCAGACTACAAGATGCTGAAAGTTTGTTCACTATCTTTTTACAATATTGGGGTATTCACTTGAACCATTTGGTGCAAATCTCCGGGAAATACAGCAATAAACTCTTTTCTGTAGCAATGATATTAACCAGAAAAATCTGAGTAAAACAGCAATTTTACCAGCTCTCTATTTTTCACAAAATGTGTAGATAGTTTGTACCCTTGAAGCCTCTGCTTTTTTTGCCAGATTTGCTTTAAGAAAACAGTCCTTCAAAATTATTCAGAGAGGGCACATGAATGAACCCAGATGGATCCAACCAGGAAATCAGGCAAATTACCCCTGATGTGGCACTGCTTTCCACTTCTGAACAGTTTTCAAAAAATGTACATGAAAACCCATGAAGGGAGGATGAATGAAAATCTCCATTTCAGATAAATTGCCAGCAGGAAAAAGAGATTGCTTGCTGTTTTTCAGGAAGCACCTATTGCTCAGCTTTGCACAGCTGGTTCTATGGCAAAGGATATTCAATTGGAGCAGTGCTGTTTTGTTCCAGACCATCCAGCTCTACCTGCTACGCAGCTGATGATGTGTGACTGAGCATAGTTCTGCCACAATGACTTAAAGGCTTACCCTGGCTTACTGCCCTTATTGTTGTACAAATAGAAGTGAACTCTGTGTCCACAAAATAGCTGTTATGTGAATGAAAGAAAAGTTTTGCTATTGAGGATAGCACATCTCCCCATCCCTGTCTTTGCGAGGTTAAAGAAAGATCCGGAGCTGTTGCTCAATACCATCACTATTCTGGTCAGGTCTGAATTCAACCTTGATTAAAGCACACTGTTCTCAAGCCATGGATCTTTTGCTGTTCTCTCTGTTATTCTGAAGCATTGCACAGGAAGCTTAGCAGAGAACAAATAACCTGCCTTTGAAATGCCGGTGTTGGTGATGTTCCTGAACTGGTACAGCATTTCATTAAAGTTGACAAAGATCTATTGGATCATCAGATCAACCCTTCTGAATCAGCAGTATATTTCTCTGAAATAAAGGCTTTATCTTCTTCTGAAGCTTTAGCTTCTGTTTAAGAGCACTACTCCAAGAGTAGAATCATTAGGAAGCTGTGTCTAATGAGTCCATTCATATTCCCAGTGGAAGGAATCCATCTAGTTAAAAGAGCAACAGATCTTTTCTTATTCTGGTTAATGAACTAAGGGGTCCAGTCAAACACCAATTAATTATCTGTAATTTAAATTCAACTGCACAAAAAGATGAGTGGTAGCTTCAAAGTAGATGAGCTTGTCAACTTGTCAATGTAACCTACAGGATGGTCCATACTCAAAGGGAAATATAAAAGCACTTCTGCTGTTTTGCTCCCAACAGGGACCGTCCTTTGATCAAGGACTTTGCACTGAGTTGAGAACTCTCTAGCCAGAAAAATTATGACTTCTGCTGATAGCCAGGCATGGCTTTCTGCTTTGTGGTATCTTCTGTTTTTCACAGCACAACACAAGCTTTCAAAATGTATTTAACAGTATAAAAAATATTGAAAAAGAGATTTCACTGCTCTTTTCTCTGATGGTTTTATGCTTCCCTCTTGCTACCTCTTCAACTAATATTTTCAAAGGCTTTGTCATTCTGGGAATTAAGGCCATCACTTCAGAACATCAATAGAAACAACAAGGTCCCAGTGAAGCAGTGATTCACTGGGAAATATCTACTTTATGGACTAGATTCTCTTGATGGTATTAGTCAGTGTATTTATTTCCATGTTTTTAGTTAATTTCAGTGCTTCCAGTGTATTTATATAATTTTAAGTTATGGAGTGGATGAGTATAGTTATAGTGTGGATAGCATTGGTTACCATACCATTTTTATACAGTGCAAAAATTGAAAGATCCTTTTTTAAGGCTTCAGAACCAGTCAGATCCTGCGTTCTTTCTTTTTTGCTTTTTTTTTTTTTTTCTCCTGGTTGTCTGAACGGCCTGAATAAAGTGTATCATCCTTAGCTGTATTACTTACCCAAATATTTGCAAAGATTGATTGAAAATATTTAGTGATTCAACATGTACCATTTTGATTAAAGTAATGGTTTCCTCAGATGTGTTCCTGCACCTGCAACACCCATTAACTAAGCACTTAGCCTTAATTCTTGACCTGTTATTAGATGAGTGTTGCTATAGGAAGAAAAGTATTTGGAAGCCAATTCTACTCTTCAGTAGTAGTACTTGTGTGCTTTATTTATATAGAAGATACAGGCATGGCCTTTATGATCTTTGCTGTAGAGATTGCAGCTCTGTACTGGTCTGATAAGTTGTGAGAATCAGCCATTTTTCTGATGTGGTTATTAAACAGGTGGCAGTAGATTCTTACTCTGGAGAAAGGGAGAGAGAAACAAAGAGAAAACAGAGTGACAGCTGATTATGCTAATATTGACAGTTTAGCTGAGATGATGAGGTCAAAAGTTTACATAGTGTTATCATAACTCTGGAAAAAGCATCAGCTTTTATTTCAACACTGTGCACACGAAGTGTGACCTGTGGTGTCTTAAAAAGAGGCTCATCTATTAATTACTCTTCTTGTATAATATATTCCCTGCATTTTATATCTCTCATTCTTTGTTTTTCCATTCACGTTTTAAAAACCCCACATATCCTCAAGCTTAAGCAAATATGATTTAAAGAGAGAAAAAAAATCCTCAAGAAAATTAGTTAAGCAGATTGACTTATTGTTATTAAACGATTACTGAGAGATGCCTTTGCCCAAATTAAGTGCAGATGAGATCATATGCTGATGCCAACAGTACAGATGTTATTTAACAGTAAATGTGAGGTAGAGAGATAGAAAGAAATAGAAAAGTGAGGAGAGAATGAGACAGATGAAGCAAAAGAAACCACTTTCTGGATCCTGTGGTGTCCTGTCGGTCATTCTTCACTCTGGGCTTCTCAGTGGTGGGTAGATTTCAAGGTAATTCAAAACTTTTCAGTATCTATGCATAGTAGCAAACAAAGGAATTAATGCTCATTGGCTACACCATTCACTTATTCTATTGGTTAAATGATTCACTTGCTTCTAATGCTACTTAGTCGGCATGCTGAGTCTTTCTCTTTTTTTGAGTTGGTGGACTGTGAGTTGGTGGTCATGATCTCCCCCAGATGGAAATACCTTTTACCCAATCCAAGCTGATTTCATCATTGTTGCTATGTTGGCTTTCCTTGTGGCACATAAATTCTGCATTCTTTATGTCCATTATCAGTGATACATTCTTCACCCCCAGTTTTGATAACCTCATCCTTGGTCTGAGGTAACATCTGGACAATAATACCACCTTTATCTTATCTCTAGTTCTTATCACCATGACTTAACTTACAGTCCAACTTCTGGGTATCCACGGAGGCATATCTGGGGGAGTGGGGGTGTGTGCTTTGGTGGTCACAGATGCCATCTGTCCCATAACTCAGAGTGATCTTTGACTGTGCCATGCACACAAGCAGCTGCTTCTTTGCACGATTTGCCATAAAGGGAATTTTTCTCTGGATGTGTTACCCAGCATGTGCTACCCAGATCTCACCTCTGCCAGGCCTGGAGTTAGTGCCATCCTGTCACTCCATTTTGTGCTTATTTCATGGCAAAGTCCTTCTGTGGCCTTAACAGTGCTTGACATAGGCAACTGTGATCTTTAGGTTGTTACACTTTTAATGCCCCAAAGTCTCAGTATTTGGGCCAGTCCTGTTTAATATCTTCATCGATCATCTGGACAAGGAGATGGAGTGCATCCTCAGTTTGCAGATAACACTAAATTGGGTAGGAGTGTTGATCTGCTGGAGGGTCGGAAGACTCTGCAGAGAGCTCTGGACAGAGAAGCGCAACGATGCTGGTGTAGTACCTAGAGAGTGAGTCCTATGAGGAACAACTGAGGGAGCTGGGTTTGTTTATCCTGGAGAAAAGGAGGCTCAGTGGAAACCTTATCTCTCTCTGCAATTTCCTGAAAAGTCATTCTCTTCTCTTCTCTCAGGCAACCAGCAACAGGACAAGAGGAAAAGGCCTCAAGTTGCACCAGGGGAGGTTCAGGTTGGACATCAGGAAGAATTTCTTCACTGAAAGGGTGGTCAAGCATCAGAACAGGCTGCCCAACATCCCTGGAAGTGTTCATGAAATGACTGGACATGGCACTTAGTGCTACAGTTTAGTTAAGATGGTGCTGTTTGGTAAAGGTTGGAGTCAATGATCCTGGAGATCTTTTTCCAACTTTAATGATTCTATGATAATATGGTTCTTTAGTATACCATTTTCATGACAGTACATAATTATTTCTTTAATTACCATAGGGTTTTTGCCTCAACACTCTTGCCTGGGAGGCTTGTTCTACACTTTACTGATTCTCCTTATGAAAAAAACATTTCTTGACATCTGTTTTAATGTTATTTGTCTTTATATTCCCTTTAATCTCTTTGTCCTACTGGTAATCATATTATCTGGAAAACAACCCCAAAATAACTAATATCAGGATACAGTTCCTGATTTCTACAGAGAACTTTAATAAAATTCTCTTTATCTGTATTATGCAGTTTAAATATAAGCAAAGATTAGTAGTACTTTCTTTTGTAAAAGCCTGGGGTTAATCTTATAATTCTCATTTCACCACAGTGTTAGCTATATATGATCTTTTCATTTAAATTAGCAAGGAAGAAATATCAAAGGAAATTAACAATAAAACCAAACATAAAATCCAACAAAAAAAAACCAGTCCTCAAATTCTTCTTTATAATCCACATACACTTGTATTTTGTTCTTTGCTAAAGTGTGTGTGTTTGTTTTGAAATTCACTTGCATTTAATTTCTACTCAAATTGTTTGGGTTTTTTATGAGACTGTGCTGTCTTGGTATTTTGACATTAAAGCTGTAAGAGGCCAGAGCTGTTTAATATTCACCCATGTGTCACAGTCTTCAAAAGACGCAGACCTGCACAACCTGTGTGCTTTGGTGGGATGACCAGAAGAGGTGGCTTAAACAAACTACCATAGTTTGAAAAACAATCTATTCCTTGAGGTGGAGACATTTAGGAAAGGGCTCTTATATCTATCTATATACAGTTATTCTTTCTACTTTCTTTTGCCATGCTTCTCTGTGGGACAATTCAAAATTAATGTTGCTGCAGAGGAGCAGAGCTGTTCTACTTATGAGGATACAGCCCAGGTCCTTGTGTCTTGAAACCATGTCAGTCTGAGAAATGTTTTCTCAAAGGTGATTGTGTAATACAAAGAATATCCCTATACCCATCTAATTTCCCATTATATTTTCAATTTAAGCAGCAATTTTGGCTTCCATGAAGAGTCATTTTTTATTGCTTCAGCTGCAAAGCAGCTGTATCTAGTGGCATAGGGATGCAAGGAAGTAATCCTACTAGTTTATTAAATAAAGCTGAAGACAGCTCAGCTGGAGGAAAAAATGGACATATGTTCAGATATAACTGTTTTGGAGACTCAGTAGTGCCTGATGACTATATTAAGATATTTAAATAGGTCCTCTACAATGCAAAATTCTTCATAGAATTATAGAATCATAGAATACTTTAAAGATTATCTGTTTCCAACCCAACTGCCATGGGCAGGGACATTTTTCACTAGACCAGGCTGCTTAGAGCCCTGCCCAGCCTGGCCTTGAAGACATCCAGGCTGGGGCATCCACAGCTTTTCTGTTATAGCAAACTGTTCCAGTGCCTCACCACCTACACAGTAAAAAATTTCTACATAATTTCCAATCTAAACCTACTCTCTATCCATTTGAAACCATTTCCTCTTGTCTTGTTGCTACATGCCCTTGTAAAAAGTCTGGCTCCATCCTTCCTATAGGCTCCTTTCAGGTACTGGAAGGCCGCAATTAGGACACCTTGAAGCTTTCTCTCTTCCAGGCTAAACAATCCCAATTCTCCCAGCCTTTCCCCACTCGAGAGGTTCTCCAACTCTCTAATCATCACAGTTGATGATTGATGTGATGGGGCCCCACAGCTGGATGCAGCACTCCAGGTGGAGTCTCACTAGAGTGGGGCAGAATCCTCTCCCTAGACCTGCTGGCCACGCTGCTTTGATGCAGCCCAGGATACAATTGGCTTTCTGGGCTGGGAGGGCACTTTGCCTGCACATGTCCAGCCTCTCATGCACCCCAAATCCTTCTTGGCAGGCTGTTCAACCCTCAGCCTGTGTTGGTACAGGGAGTTGCCCTGACCCAGCTGCAGCACCTTGCACTCAGTCCTGTTAAAACTCATGACATTCCCACCAGCCCACTCCTCGAGCTTGTCTTTGTTTATTCATTACATATATAATTAAAATATCTTCTGGACTGAAATAATAATTTGATAATGCTCTTTGGAAGAGGCACTCCCATAAAAAGAAAAAAAAAATGTCAGACACAATGGAAAATGCAGAGTCATAGGTAAAAGAAATGAATGCAGTTTTGGGAAGCAACAACAGCATCTGCCTTGACATGTGAGGATATATAGAAATTCAGTATCAAATTCTGCACTGAATGTATCATCTCATCAATTAAATAATGTTTCAGTCTTGGGATTGGGTTAGAATGCAAATGGTATGAAGTAGATTTACTGTCTTCCACTACATGAAAGTTGCTACAATACAATATTTACTATACTTGCAGTATTTTGTAATTGTCATTCTGATTTTAACAGCCTCATGTTTTAGTCCAAAAGATTCTATCAGTCTTTCTTGTCCTAAGAAGAAGGAACATTTCCCTGAAACAAAAAATGTTTTTCCTTTGAATCACCCTTTCATTTGGTAGCATTGTTCAATCCCAGATCAGAATATTTTGTGTATCAATGAGAGAGTATCCAAACAAACACAGTTATATTAATTTACCAATATAATTATTTCAAATTTGGACTTCAGAACAACAATTCTTTTTTTAACTAGACAACCTGTATTATTTTAGATTTTTGTCCAATCTGTTCACTCTGCTTATATGTGGAATCTAATATAAAAATATTCAAGAAGTGTCTGGACACAATCCTGTGCAATGTGCTTCAGGATAACTCTTCTTGAGTCAGGAGGTTGGACCCAATGACCCACTGTGGTCCCTTCCAACTTTTCCCATTCTATGATTCTGTGATTCTATGAATACAGGTTATTTACCCTTGGAAGATTTAAGTTTGTTCATATAAGCCACAAGGTTGTTTACAATCGCCTAGGCCTGTTATATTAAAGGCTTGCAACTACCCTGCCCTAAAAGGCCTAGCAACCACATGATATATGCACACAACTAAGACTTTTTCACAGTCTGGTAGCTGCAGGATGAAAGGATAAGCAGTAATTGAAAATAGTAGGCATAAAGCACAACCAGAGCAGAATGGAAGGGCTTGCATTTACTTTGCATAGCTGTAACTAGAAACACTAGTTACAAGCAAAGAAGAATCATGCTCAGAAACTGCCCGTACCAATCCCTGACCTAATATAAATTTTCCCAGCTCCATTGATTTCAATAGAGATAGGAAATTTACAGCAGTGAAAGTTGTAGGCCATTTTATTGCTCGGATTCTGTTCTTGCCTGTGTATAGTAAGGATGGATATCATAGGCCCTGATTGGTCTCTCACCCTGTGGAAGATGAATTTGTTCCTGGATAGTTTTAATGAGCTTCATTCATGAAGCAGCAGTACAATTAGTGAAGAACAGGAAGACTTCACCCATTGCAAATTCTGTGCATTCTCATTTCATCTGTATATGTGGGCTACTGGTGAGGGAGAGCAGTATATAAGTAGAGACATGAGCAGCAAATACTTCTGGAAGAGATCATCTGCGTGGCCTCTAGGGGCCTAAGAAATTATGAAAATCCAGCCTTTCTCTACTCACTACTACATAGTTTAAATTGATGGGATTCAAAAGCAGTTTGAAAGTCTCAGGGCATTATTCTGCATAGGTTTGCATGTCATATCACATTTTCTCATAATTTATTAATTTTAATTCATAATTTAAATGAGAACGTTGTAAAACATGGCTCTAGCTGAAGTTGCTGAAAAATCAGTATTCTCTACCTTTTTCCTTTGAACAGTTCTCTTCACCACGAATATGACATAAAGGTAGAGCAAACTTAAAGGAAGGGAAGTTTTTAGGCAGACAAAAAAAAAGGTATAGCTAAACAAAAGAACATGAGTTTGTATCTAGAAGTCATATTCTTTAAAAACAAGTTAACAATTTTTATTTGCAAAAATTTTCTGGTAACCAAAGGAAGGGGACAGAAACAGATTCCTGGCAAAGAAATGTGTGACAAAATCACCTATGCATCACCTCAACAGCCCTTGGCAATACATTTTGATTTGATGGTGAGATGCCAGGTGGGCATCTCCAATTAAAATGAACATACAGAAATACTTAGGAATACCTTTGAACAGTTTTGTGTGACAATACAGAAAACAGTTAATGGAACAGAAAAGACACTTCACAGTCTCTCTTGGCTTCTTTTTATTACACAAAGACCAAAGGATACTGATTAAAACTGAATGATGAGAGAATAGAAAACATTCTTTTCTGCAATATATAATTAGCCAGCAATATTAATTATCCCCAATATCAACAAGAGTAAGGGAAACAGTTAATAAAGCAGTCAGGTGCTTAAACATGCACCAACATTGATTCCAATGGGCTTTTCAGAAGAAACACCAAGATATTTTAATAAATCCCCACTGATTTAGTTTATGATCCTCTGAAGGCATGATCTCTGGAAAATAGCTTTGCATACAGTCAGTTATGCTACCTATATCTGCTTCCAGGCTACCTTGCAGGGACACAGACAATACACAGGTTGCCTGTGAGACAGCCCAGTGTATCTGGCAATGTGCAAGAACCCTGGGTGTGCTCTGGCACAGGGGATCCCCAGTTCTTTAAAGATGTTTGCTGGTCAACAGGAGCACCCAACTTGAACATTCCAGCAGCAGCCATGGAGGTGGGATCCATGAGCTATGTCAAACAGTGGCTTTTGAACATGTCAGCAGATATTAGATATCACTAATTTATGGCATTCTATAACTTTTGTGAATTTAGATGCCATGACTTCAGGAGGATTTGAAAAAGACTTTTATTTTCTGGTTAGCTGAGGTAAGAAGAGAGATATTAAACTGAAATATATGTATCAAAATAAAACAGGAAAAACACCCCCAAAACACTTCGGAAGAAACAGAAATCCTTTTGATTTAAAGCATGAGCCATTTTCAATCATTGAATTGTTTTCTGCACATGGTTCAGGATAGCAGGTAGTGCTAGTGCCATAAATAGGGCTAATCTGAATGCAGGCAGCCACACATATGTTCATACGAGCAAAATCCAGGGTCTGTTAGTTAGCTACAGTTAGCCAAGCTCAGTCCTTTCTCTGATGAGGGCCCCTATGCCTGTCAAACCACTGTACTTGGTCACATTTTCTTTTGTTTAATTTTAAACCTCTCTCATCATCTTGACTTTCTCATGTCATTTTTGAATCTGTCTGAAAGGATATGCAAGAGAAAGGACTTTAAATTAATTTTTTTTAGGAATGCTTAATGTGAGTGGTGCATAAGGGCAGACCGAATTCAATTTGGGTAAATGTTAGCTAATACATGCTTGCAAAAATATTGTCTGAATTTCTTGTGCATTTTAAAAGGCTTTGGTCCTGGTTCAATAAGTATTTGAGTGCTGCTGAGAGGGTAAAGCCCTTCATTTCCTTGTCAGGAGTTAAGGATTCTCTTTCTACTCAATCAGCAATGCAAAGAACTTAACATGGAGCTCTGACCCCTCTTAAGAAGAATGTGAGTGATTGTTCAATGAGAACCACTTCTTGGTGTATTGTTGCAAACAGGTTGCTTGGACAAATTATAGGCATTGAAAAATGGCATATAAATACCATAACCCTGTCATAAAAAGCAATATTACAAGCTGGGTAGGCGCTGAGTCCCACAATCATAGGACCACTTCAAAAGATTTAATACTAGAATTGCAGAGAAGGTTAACAAAAGCAGTAAATGATATGCTAGAATTTGCAGGAAGCAAGGCAGTGCAAAGAGCAAGGCATTCCACTCCACCCTCACTGTACCTTTTTTATGATGGCAGCAAAATAGCCAAACTGACCATTCCCCTAGACAGGGAGAATTTAAAGTCACTACAGGCAATTTTATTGCATTGCCCTCTGCAGTCTTCAGGATTGCACTCTTGGACGCTGGCCTGGAAAAGGAAGGCAACTGCAAGATTTCTTTGCTGGATACTTCATCTAGACCAGGAGCCCAGTGAGGTTTGTGAACAATCACTCTCGGCAAAACCCTACTTAGTAGAATATAGGAAGGAGCTGTTCTCTCTTCATGCTGCAAAAAGCCAGTTTACATTTCACCCACCTTTTTCCCTTGTGCAAGTATGGATTACTGAAATACAAAGAGAAAGGCTGAATACTGAGTTTGGCCAACATTTGGCCATCCTATAAAGTTCTTTCGTTTCTTACACATTTCAGCATAAAATGAAGCATTGGAATTCCTTTTACCCTTTAAACACTATTTTTATTAGCAGCAGATATTTCTGCAAAATACCCCTCTCTGGTTGAACATGGCAAATGAGGTTCCATCATTTTCAGGCATATATATTCACNAACCCATGATCCTCTTTCCCATGCCCAACCCTGGTGACCTGGATATGCTTCCTGGTCACCTCTGGGCCTAGGGAAGAGGCTCACCTCTGGGCCTTCCAGTCCTGCTTTTCTATAACACACATAGTGTAACCCTACAATATAGGCAGGACTGAGTACAGTAGGTGTTTACATATATGCCTATATAGCTGTACTAGTGGTGTCTGAATGAAATGTAATTGCATTTCAGGATTATTTCATTCTACTATGAAATCAAAGAGAAGGCTATTATTTTCCTCAACCACATTTCACTTGGAAGTGGGTTTCTATAACAATAAATGAAAAAAAAATTTAAAAAGAGAAAAAAAAAAGAGCTAAGCCCTAAAAGTGTGGGTTTATTCTAGCAGGCGATGGCATGAAAAATTGAAGTTGTAGTACTGAGTTTTAAATGGGAAAAGATATGCAGGAAAATTCTGTAGGGTTTCTCTCCAAAATCTCCAGTACTGTGTAAAGGATGGGATGTATTTTTCTCAGAGACTCAATAGTGGTAGCCACCCATTTCAGACTGGAAGATCTCTGTAGATTTATAGTAATCTCCACCTTAGACTCTCTGCAAGAAGATCCAGGACCAAAACAACAGTCTGTTTTAATCACTTCCTCTGCTGTGATGCCATGTAAATTAGAGAATTCCTGTTCTAAGGTGTTCTCTGAACTCCTTAAGAGAGATATTTTTTATCAACATNATCTTTTTTTATCAGCATGGAAATTATAGTACTCTTGCTTCTCTCAGACTCAGTGGAATGAATTTAAAAGATATGTGAAGATCTGTAAATCTATAGGAGTGTAAAAATCTAATCTTAGAGAATTTCTGCAATGGCTGCAGTTTGAACGGGACTACATTTAAAGTAGACATTTCTAGCCATGTAGTGTGCCACAACACACAGTTCAGCACCTGGCCTAAGCCAGAAAGATTTTACAGCTGGTGTTGAATGCCTTGTCATGGCTGCTTTGGCATTGTTAAAACCAGTGTGAGCATCTTTACAGTGGCAGCAGTACCATCGTGTGTAACCACAGAGTGTGTAGACAGAGATTGATCTGATCCAGCTGCAGATGTACGAGTTAAACATGCACCTCTAAGCTAATTACTGTTATCAATGGAGAAGAGTAGACACATGGAGAGATTAATTAATTTGACTGAACTACTGACTAAAAGACACTGGCCACAAGGGACAGAAGCCTACATACCTACCTTAAATCAAAACTTCTAAATTCTGGTACTGCATTAGAACAGAAAAATCCCATTCATGCTGCTTAATGGATCAGAAAAAGATAAAGTAGGTTCCACTTAAGACTTCACTACTTAGAATTTCACACCAAACCTGAAGAGAAATAAGTCAGAGAGTCAAGGTGGAGGTTTCAGACAGGAGATACTCCTGAGAATAGTAAAATGTCTGAAATTATCCTATTGCAGAAAACATTCAGGCATAGAATAGGTAATGTAGTTGTTACAAATTTCATGGAATAGGACAAATACCTGCCTGGAAAGAGTCCACACAATCTCCATATACATCTCTAAGCATAAGAATAAAAATATGTTATTTTTCTTTCCATCCTCTAGGTCATTGAAAGGAAATTCAGTGTTCAGCTTAGAGGGAGATCTAAGGAGGGAACTAAGTTTAACAGAACAGCAATGGATGCCTGTGGCTGTCTGGAGAGATGCTAGTAAAATGTTACGGGGAAAGAAGAGGGAGACACTGTCTCAAGACTTCAGATATTTCTATGTAGAAAAGCAGTCTATATCATAAAATAGAAGATGATGGTCTCAAAATCTGGTTAAATAAGATGAAAAAACTACTTCAAGAACACCTATAATAGGCAGGCCCCATCATGCAGCATTAACTAAAAGGAAGTTTATCCATGAAACCTTATCTGAGTAGTTTTAAAATTTTAATTTTAAGTGAAATCTTCTGCTCTCCAAATGATTAAACTAGTGAAGCAGGCTTATCTATTTCTGTGGAGCAAGACTTCCAGCCTTAAGACAGACTCATTATACCACATACAAAAAGAATACCTTCCCCTTAATGGAAGGAGAGGTAAGAGTTTTTTAGGCAGAACCTCAAGAGTTCAGTGACCTTCCACCAAGACAAGTAGAACAGCATGTAAATCTGAGCATATTAATGAACAGTAAAGTTTTAAAAATGATTGAATGGATTTATTTATATATTTATTTATT
>VZTZ01016871.1:0-100232 GCA_013400955.1 Drymodes brunneopygia
GGTAACTTCCACAGCAGCTACAAAAGGGCATAGAAGTGGCTTTGCTCTGCATTCCTGGAGCCTGTCATCTTAGGCAAGTTGCTTCTACTCTTTTGCCTGTTACCCTCTAGGGTCACAAGAGTGACTTAGATACTTCTGCTTTCTGCCTTTGCTCTTCTGTTTGAAAATTTTAGAATATTTAGGTTGGCAACACCACCTTTTGCAGTTTGATCTGGAAAATGCCTCAGTACTAATGCTGTATTTGAACTGTCCATTCCTCTACACTACTGATTAAACAAGACTCTATTTTACTAAAAAGAGGAGAAAGGCAACAACAGACCTATAGCTTTCTTGTCTTGGTGTTGTGTCCTGTAAGAATTCCAGAGGCTCTGAAACTAAAGGCGAATACCTCCAGGCTCTTCTTTTGCTTTTTTGCTTGCTTTAATCCCAATATATGTCTGAAGAGCTTGACTCACAGGTTTTAGACATTTAAAATAAGCAATTTGGATAAATATTTGTACAGAACATGGAGAATGGATAACAAAAAGGTAAATCAAAATACAGACAAGTTGTAATACTTAGCAAGATACTATGAGATAAAAAAGTCTTCACTGCAGCAACCACAGAAGGAATCCCTGCAACATGAATCAAACCCAAAGACAGGATGAAGAATAGGATAAAACATGCCTATTTCTTCCTCCACTGAAAAATGGAACTGGAACATCTATGACCTCTTGCACTGTCTGGTCAAAAAGTGGGCAGAGAGAACACAGCTGATACAGAGTAGAAGAAATCTGCACATCTTTCAGATGTTCATGTTCCAAATGTTCCTGGAGGCCAAAGAAAGGATTGTTATAACCAGGATGCAAAGCTGCTCATGAAAGCAAAGATAAATAGAAAAAGATACGAAGTTGCTGTGCTTAAAATGTTTTCAAATCTACTGGTGAATTAAAGCACCTCAGTTAAAAGCACTTTCATTCTGTGTGTTATATAGTTGTATATAGTTCTGTGTATATAGTTGTTGAACACAAATGTGCATTGACATTGCAACCCAAGTTGATCTCTGTTATATTTCTTGCATGTCCCTCTCACCTACAGATGTACCTAAGCTCTCTTTGTCTGTCCTAGCCCTGCTTCTGGAAATAGGAAAGTACACTCGTAAGTATTGACAATGACTGAAAGTGAGCCAGTATGGGTTTTAATAACTTAATGATACCATTGTGTCAAGAACTTCCTAGGAAGATGCTGTCTTGGCTGACTCATTTCTATGTCTAAATTCACCCTTTACTGTCACACAGAGCTCTTCATGTTTCTATAGCCCCTGCTGGATCCAGTACAGTTTTCTTTCATCCCTGTTGTTTGAAAAAACATTTGTGCTTAGAAAATTGCAAGTATTCTAGCTTTTAGTCTCATATTTATATATGTATGCATTCATTTTTAAATTTTAAATAGCCCTTTGCCAGGTTTCTATTCTTCCCATAACATGGATTCTTCATTATCCATATTATTCTGTCATGGGATAATGTTAGTTGGAATTTCCGGTACAGAAGGAAGGAAGTTGACCCGGAAATGACGTACATAAAAGGAGGTATTATGGTTTCCACCTCCAGAACTCATAAAACCAAGAGAGAACCAGGAGAAGTTCTCTTTTAGACTTCCGACGGACTGAGAGAAGACATTGCTTTCTTCCCCCCGTGCCGTCTGGTGAGGTCCGGCCAAGCCAGGCGGCTCGGTTGTCGGCCGAGATGGTGATGTGGGGGGGTGAGGGGGAATGGGAGGACCCAGACCGGACTCTTGGCAGAAGCAGTTCAGCCAGCAGCGCCGGGCCCTGCAGCTCCAGGCCCCGCTCTGTTGCCCCAGGCCGAGGTGACTCAGCTTTGCCAGCCCCACTGGGCTGGCCCGGACAGGCTCCTCGTGCAGCCAAGCACAGAAGAGGGCTCAGGCCGGGCCCCCTGATGGAGAGCGGCACAGGTGGGCTCCTCCCCCTGAAGCTTGGATGCGGCCCCACTGGGCTGTGACGGGCCGGGCCCTGCGCGTGGTGTGGTGCAAGAGAAAAACTCAGGCTGGGCCCCTGTCATGGGTTGACCCCAGCTAGGTGCCAGATGCCCACTCAGTCACTCTATCACTCCCTCTTCCACTGGGAGAGGGGAGAGAATAATATGGAAAAAGACTACCGGGGTAAAATAAGGCAGTTTTATTACAGCAGGAAAATAGAGCAAGCAAGCAGAGATTTGCGCACGCAAGAGCTGAAGAGAAAAGCAATCAGTCTCTACTTCCCATCAGTCTCTACTTCCCATCAGCAGCGATGTCCAGACACTTTCTGGGAAGCAGGGTTTCAGCATGCCTAATGGTTGCTCAAGAAGGCAAACATGGACGAGTCCCGAATGCCTCCCCCTCCTCCTCTCTTCCTTCCCTTACATATCTGAACTGACGTCATATGGTATGGAATATGCCTTTGGCTGACTGGGGTCAGCTGGCCTGCTTGTGTCCCCTCCCAGGATCTTGCCCACTCCCATTCCCTTTGGTGGGGGAAGGAATGTCAGAGGGAGAACACTGCTTGGCAGTAGCAAAAATACTGGTCTGTTATCAACACCAGCTATCAATACAAAGCACAGCACTGTAAGGGCTGTGAGCTTTACCCCAGTCAGACCCAATACAGCCCCCTGCAACTCAGATGCGGCTCCACTGCCCCCAGCTCCATGTGCAGCCTGGTGCAGGAGAGAGAGATCTCGGGCTGGGTGCCCTGCAGCTTGGACGCAGTCCCCATCAGCCGGCCCCGTGCACGGTCCAGCACAGGAGAAGGTTTAGGCTGCCCCTTGCAGCTGGGATGTGGCCCTGCCAGCTCCTGCAGCTTGGGCTTGGCTTAGATGGAGAACGGCGCGGACAAACTCCTCTCCCACAGCTCAAACGCTGAACATACTACATTGAACAACGCAGACAGAAGTCATGTGACCATTGCCTGACCAAAAGACAAATTAACTGTTTTTTAATATCAGGATGGGACTTGAAAACATCCGTTTTTCCCCCCCCCACACAGAAAGAGAAAGAATGAAGACACCTACAAAAGGTACAACATAAAGACTCCAAGTTGATGAATGTAGCAAAGCCTATATCCAGAGAGGGAGGAGATGAGGAATGTCCTAACCAAGGCTGAAACTTCTCTTGTAAAGACATGTTGATAAACTCGGTTATAATATACCCTGTAATATATGAGCAATGGTCTAAAGGAGTGAAAAAGGGGGATGTAATGTTCTAGCTACAGCCAGTAGACTAAGACTCTTGTCTAAAGATTCCTTGCCCCAGGAATGATGGAAGAAGACTTATGTTGCCGATAATGAAAAAAGGGAATTTCATTGCCGCTGTAATACAAATCATCCTCAAAAGAGTACCTCAGCAACCATTATATGTCCACCGTAGCAGTCCTGGAAAAGCTACTAAAGTGGGAGGGGTTTTCCAGAACAAGCAAATCTTTTCCTTTGGGCGGCTGTTTGTATTGGGGCTGAAAACCATCGGAAGTATATTTCCTATGGGAATCAACATGGTAAAGCAAGAGAAAACCTCTCTCCCTAAATGAACTGAGAAAAGAACTGTTCCAGAGGTGGTAAACTAACTAAAAGTTGAAGTATTGTCTTTTTGTATGGTCAGTGGGAAAGAAATGGAGAGGTGGGGGGGTAGAAGGGTGCTCTAAAGGTTTTGTTCTGATTCCTGATTGTTATTATTCCTTTTTTAAGTCTTTAAGATTTTAATAAATCCCCTTTATATTCCTTAAAGTCTAAAGTTGCTTTGCCTACTTCTAATCCTTATCTCATAACAAAATTAAATAATTTTTAGTAACTGTGCTGATGTTTAACCAGAAACTCAAGTAGGCGAAGCCAAACCACTACACAATTGGTGTTTCTGCCTGGTTTTCCAAACCTCAGACCACAACATATTCCAATAGCCCTTTTTTGTTTCCATTTAAGTTTAAGATACATTTCTGTGAATACAAATGACTAGAACTATGTAAAATGTTGTACCCTGGCTCATACTTGTGCCTTGTGTAATGTAGAAGGCAGGATCACTTCCTTGTATTCAGTGAAAATGATAGAGACTGGACTTGTTTTTTCCTCTTTCTACTACTGTGTCACGCTGGCAAGCTTCATGTCATCCTTTGGATGACTATTTTATTCTGTTTCATATGGCTTCTCTTTCACACCTAGCTGACAAAAATCTACTTTTTAGGAAATGCTTTCATCAACAGTTACTTGTACTATGCAAATCCATTGCTGTGGCTCTATCTTAGAGGTGTCAGAGGTCAGGCTTTCTGTATAGTTAGTCCTAAGCAGTATCTTTATTTAACAGTCAGCTAGAATCTCACACACCTTGTCCTCTCACTAATGACAACACTGTGCAGTATCACTCCCTAAGACTGATGGGTAAGAAATGTCACTGATGATAATTGCATCTTGGGAACTTCCTTTTCAGTGTCTGCACATTTTAGCCTTCTGCTTAGTTTTTGATTTACTGAACTTCCAGTTCATATATTAACACCCTTCCTGCGTTCCTTAAAGAGTAATTTCCTGTGTGTTAAAGTACCGAATGATTTACCATAATCTGTACTCTTGGAAACATGTCATTTATCTTACAAGAAAGTTATCTTCTTGAATGTAAATTGTCAGTCTAACCTAGTATGCACCCCTAATAAAGAAAACCCCATTACAGTTCAGCTCACTTTCCATTGGCCTTCACAACTTATTGTTCTTGACTCTGAAAACCTGCACTAAGGGCTCCTGTAGGAGTGATCACACTGATGGGAATGCAGCCACCTAGATCACTTCACCAATTCCTTCTCAAAAAACTTCCTGTAATTAGATATGCTATCTATAGTCCAAGGCCAGATTCTCTCATCTTTGCGCCGCATATTTCCAAACGGATAAAATCTTTAAAAATGTCTGCTACTGAGCTTCCATTTTCATGTTTAACTCTTCTACTGTTTTAGCTGGTCCCTTTTCCCCTCAGTCTCCTTCTTTCTTTCTTTCACCACAGTCCGCAGCCCAAACTCTGCTGTTACTTTGAATATGGTAATTGAAATACCATTCCCATTTTCATTCCCGATTAGACACCCTGCTATTACCCTCGATCCTAATTTCTATTGAGAACTAAAGTATCGATTTAGTATGTAGGAGATCCCCTTTTTGACCTTTAATCATCTTTCTCTTCTCAGCCTGTCTTTTTTACCTTGTTCCTCTCTTGTGTAGCCGACGAGTACATTATTAGTATTTGTGTTTGTTTTCCTTCCAAGGTAAAGCTTAGTTAGGCTAACTGAATTTTTTTTCTTGATCTACAAGATAGAGCCCTATTATTTTATCATTCTCTCTTTGTGGTCCAATTCTATTTGTCCTTTTAATATCCTGTCTGAGGTTTTCATTCAATTATTTCATTTTAGTCGGTCTACAGGCCATTCCTAACAATCTTTTTCTCCTTACTTGTAAGTCTTTCTCTGGGTAGCAGTGGTGCTCATGTTCTTCTGATTCTACTAAAAACCATAAGCTGTTCTTCCTAGTAGATCTACCACTTTGTAGCCAGATTCTCAAAACTTCTGCCTACTGTAAACTCAGTTTTGTATGTCATATATAAACCAAAGTGATTTGATTCAGCTGCTTCAGTCCAATATTATCTTTTAGAAACAGGTCTTTTATAAGGTACACATTGCATTCCAAAATAAAGTTCAGTATGAAATTGTATTAGCTCATTGTGGTGGGTTGACTTCAGCCAGCAGCTAAGTATCCACCCACTCACCATTTTGAATGGTATGGAACATGCCTTTGGCCATTTTGTGTCAGCTGTGTTGGGTATATCCCCTCCCAGCTTCTTGATTATCTCTTGCCCTACTCACTTGTGCATGCAGAGCATGAAAATAACCCTTCACACTCTGCAAGGCCTGCTCAGCAATAGACAAAACCCTGGTGTGTTATGTTGGTCTAGACACACAGCCAAAGCAGCACCACATGTGTTCTTATGAAGAAAATTAACTCTGTCCCAGCTAGAATCATTATATTCATTAACAGATAAATCAATCAACCATCACATTCAAAATCTGTGATCATAGCATGTTCATGACTTTTTAGAATTTTCCTGTCCCAAATCTGTCTGTTTTGTGATACTCATGACATCTGTTTTTGAAAGTTATATATTCTGTATGGATAATGAAGAAGAATAAAAAGAAGTAAAATGCTAAATGCCCCAAATCCTAAGACAAATGTTGAAAGTTAATATCTGGAGAGTTTTTAATATATCAGTTTTCTAACCTATCTCATGTTGTAGGTCCTTGAATTTTAGGCATATTATGTTGCACAGGGATCAGTTTAGCCCCACATCATTTCACGTTTTATTTTCTTTTACTGCAATCTGTACAAGACTCCTATTGGAAAGCAGCTTTTTTTGATTCTTTAACACAAGCAGGTGGTGTAGGATTGGACATAATTGTGATTATGGGGACATGCCTTTCCCTTATCCTGAGCCAAAGCAAATGTGCTTTGCAACATTATGCTAAGAGCAGAAAGAATCTTTACACTCTTCAGTTCCCTCAGACAAATATTTAAACATTAGACCAAAAAGTTGTCAGCATTTTGGTAGTAAAAAGAATAAGGAGGATACCTATAATAACAAACTTGGCAATAAGAAATGCATCTTGTTACAACTAAGAAGGGCAGGGCATATCACCCATTACGCAGCATAATTTAAAAATCTTTTCTTTTGCTTTGTATCACTGTAGTTCAGCGATGAAACATGCTGATTCATAAGTTTCCTCCGTGTTACAAGTTTTTGTCCTGATTTCCCTTTGTGATATATTACGTTGTCCTTCTTTTTTCAAGGACATTACTGATACCTTGAAGGCCAAGGTTATCTGTGCCATCTGGATGATCAGCATTAGCAGTAAATTTCTGTGCTTCTCTGATATTCAGGGCCCTGCACATGCTTCTGAATTGTGTAGGACCAAGAAAATTCACTACAGTTTTTCTACCTGAACCATTTCTGTAATGGCTAAAGAGATACCTTTGTTATAATAATGAATCATAGAATCATTAATGTTGGAAAAGACCTTTAAGATTATCGATTCCAACCTTTGGCCCAACACTAAATGTCTATGTCAGTTAAACCATGGCACTAAGCGCCATGTCCAGTTGTTTCTTGAGAACTTCCAGGGATGGTGTCTCTACCACCTCCCTGGTCATCCTGTTTCAATGCTTGGCAATCCTTTCACTAAAGAAGATCTTTGCAATGTCTAATCTGAATGTCCCCTGGTGCATCTTGAGGCCATTTCCTCTTGTCCTGTTGCTAGTTGCCTGGGAGAAGAGGACGACCCCCAACCAGGGGCCTTTTTGACCTTTAATTTATCATTAAATTCTATCATTATTTGTAAAGTTGAAATTCTCAGGCATTTTTTAGATCGCACTGATAATAATGTGGCAATTTTTCAGATCTTCACAGCATCCTTTTATCTCCATCACATGTGCTCACACATGCACACAGGCTTATTTATGTTTCAAATATCCTCAGCAGCACTAAACCTGATTAGCAGTGGTGCATATACTGTTTTTCCTAGCTGTTCCTGTAGAAGAAATAATACCTAAGAATAGACATGGAACTCAGAACAGCAAATGAAGATGGTACAAAGGCAAATTGTAGAATGCTGGCATTACCTTGTGAGAAACAAAAAAAAAAATCAACCTTAAGACATCTGATGGGAGTTCTGTGTTCTGTTGTCCTTGATTGCATGGAGTCTTAATGACTTAATTACTTGTGAGCTTAATCGCATTTCTCTTACTCCAACTCATCCCACTCATTTCAAAAAGATTGCTTTGGGATTCATTACTGTTCAGTATAAGGAGTATTACAATTTTGCTGTAATTCAATAACCGTTTAGTTACAAGCATGAATTTTAAATGATAGCTATGGATCTCCTTTTCTAAATTTTCACTAAGAATATTTCATTTCACAGTGATAATTTAATTTCTTTATAATATTAATTTTGACTCTATTAATTTGGTAATATCCACTAGCAAAGCCATTCATAATGTGGAAGTAGTGGAAAAATTAAGATTGATTTGAATCAATGAGCTACACATTCTTAATGTGTAGTACTACATTTTCCTGCCTTGGCAACCTCTTGTCTACTAGTCAGAACCAGAATCTAAGTTTGAATATAAAGAGAGTGGTGTTCTTTCCTACTGCCATAGAGATGGCAAGTCCTGTCCTGCCACTGATTTTGAAGTAGACCTCTCCAATAATAAACTATGTGAACATCAGTACTGTATATATGAGAAGAGATATTCTAATGGACTCCAGTCTTGTAATTACAACTTGCCACATGAACTTTATCTTTGAACTTCATGCCAGACTCATTTGATTTACAAGAACAATGAAAAGAAGGTATAATCCATCATAGATGACAGCCATTGGTTTCAAATCAAATTTCTATAATTTTAGAAGAAAGCTTAAATGCTGAAATAAATTAAAACAGTGATATTTTTGCTTAAAAGTGATTAAGATTCTGCAAAGCGAATAATTTCATTATTTTTTTCAGTTTCTGAAATACTGATTTCAAAAAAAGGTGAGGCCAGATGACTTTATGTAATTCTCAGTGAGAGAATTTACTAAGGTCAAGATATCACACTTGTTTCACAGCTGGGTCAGATGCAGAATTATGATAACTTAATGCTCTCTATGTTGCTATTTATCTCCTCACTTCAAAGACCATAACAATGCAATAAAATCACAGATAATCTGGGTGAATAAATAATTTATTTTGTGTTGTCATTTATTAATACTTTGCTTCTAGGATAATCCATATGACAGTGAAACAATAAACAACCTTGTCTTCCACAGGAACATATCAAAGTAAATCCTCAGAGTCATGTTCTACTGCTTGAGGAAACAGCCCTGAGTCAGCAACCCCTCTTCTCCTTTCCCCCCACCTCCACTCCCTTGTTCATGCTGGCAGGAAATGAAAACTATTTCACCATATTATAAAAAATGGTAGAATTAATGTGATTATTTCAGTCTTGCTGTATATCAGCCATGAAAACATATTGATAGCATCACCAGACATTTCCTAAGCTATTTAAAAATTATCACCTGTCTTCCTCACTTTCAATCTGAGGAGACATTAGGCTAGGCTTGTAAAAAAAAAAGACTGCACTTTCCAGAAAGACAGGTTTGTCTGGTTTGGTTCTCTGAGAATACCCCATTAGGTTAACTTACGTGCTTCCTTAGTTGCTTTTCTGTTAGAGTATCTTCTGTATCCCAGAAGGCAGGAGAGTAAAGCAGATCTCATCCACTTTTGTCTCAATGGCCAAACTGAGAGGCAACATACAAGTGGATGCAAGATCTCTATCAGTGAGTGGATACAAGGCTTAGGAATTCTTATCCAGCCCAAGCAAGTCTAAGCTAATTTAATTTAAATGCTGAGTGTGACAGAAGAAAGTGCTATATCGGGTAAGATTCACTGGGATTAACTGCAGCCTGATCCAAAATTCAAAGGCTCTGAAGCAGATCTTGTATTCCCACCTGAACCTAGTGATGCATTTAACTGCCAAAACTGATTCACTGTCATTGCTGGGTGATATTTTAAGATATGGTCAAGTAAATAGCTTAAATTCTAGAAGTGTTCAGTACTCGTTGTATTCACTAAGTCTTAATGAATATATGTAAATATATATATGCATGCTGTTTCAGCTTGGCACTCAAGCTTTAAAATATCAGTTACACTGCATACTGTGTTCTGCTAAAAACAAGCAATGCTCAAGCATATGAATGAATTTTACACGTAAGAGTTATACTTGCAATAATGCATTCAAACATTTTTCTCTTCTGTTTTTGCAAGTTCCTCTCACTGTGCCACTATTCGTTTTGGAGGTTGAAGATTTTTAAGTATAAGTGAAGACTAGCATGGATGACAGAACTTACAGCTTTCCACATGTCTCTACCAAGATATCACATTCATGTGATAACAGTCAAATTCCTCTGCCCATGTTACCTGGAGCTGTTCCTAAGATTTTCAACAAGGTTGCCAATTAGAAGGAATTGTGACATTTTGTTCATGTGCCTGATATAAGACTTGCTGACTAGGAGATGCTGAAACCACCACCCCATTTCACAATATTTAAACAGTAAATTTCCATACTTTGCATTTTTGTCAGCAAGCTGAAGGATTGATTGATTGATTGATTGATTGGGTGTGTACCTCCTGCTTAGGAATTATTTTCAGCCATAACTGTTCAACCTGTTAGAGGGTGAAAACTGCTTTTAATTTACAAGGATGTCAAGACAATTGCAGACAAAATGCTCAGGTAAAACTGGCCATGCCCACCTTGAGTGATCCACTTGTACTCTCTCAGACCTCTTGGGTACGATGATAAATGCACGGGATGTGTGGGGAAAAAAGGCATGGCAGGAAAGGAATAGGGAAAAAAATGAAGAAAAATGCTGGCAGAAACAAAAGTGAGAATGAAAAACTGGAACTTGACTTGTGCTCTGCATGAAAAATATTTTTACCCTTTATTGCACCTGTGAAAATGCAAGAGGATGGCAACAGGGCTACATGGTGAAGGGGTAGTGCTCTGGGAGGAACAGATAGGACTATCAAAGTACACTCAAGAGTAGAATATTCCCAATGTCATTTGATGCTGAGCTCTCACGACTGATGGTGTATACACATTAAAATCACATAACATATGGCATATATTATACTGATGATGCAGAAAAGTAGTCTACCGTTGGCAGAGTTCTTTCTCAATCATTTTCTCTATGGCACTCTGCCAGTGGCTTGATTGCTGACCAAACCCCATTATCCCTAAGAATATTTTCAATATTGACAGCTTTTTCTCCTGGATGAAAGTGGCAAACACATACATTCAGTTCTACAGTTTTGCTGTTTGTTTTTTATCTTCTCTCTTCCTAGACCACTAATTCTCTTACAGTAAAGAGCTCACATGTAACCCTGTTTTTTTTTCTCTTAGCAATGCTGGATTGAGAAGAACTTTTAAGGCTTATTTTTAACACATTTTTCCTCAAAATATACTCATCTCTCACCACATATTAGTAAGAATTGCTTGATTTTGCAAGTCTTCACATCTGAAAATGTCACCTCCAGTTCCTTCCATGTTTTTCTTATTTCAATATAAATTACACAACTTTCTCTACAATGCATGGGCATCTTCCCCACAATTTTCCTATTCCATTTTCACTTTTCTGCATTTTTTTGGTAGCTTTTATGATTGCCCACAGGGATTCACCATAGCCACAACATCCTTCTGGAGCAAACTGAGATCACAGCATTGCACTTGAAACACTAGAGGTTGCTAAAGCCTGGGTTTGTTCATTGAGTTTTCTCAAGTGAAACAACATGATAGATCTTACTGAATTGAAGTCATGAAAGGAAAATTCTTCTTACTCTCATACCTAAAGTAGACCAAGATAATTCATTCTCTGAATTCTCTATTTCCTTGACTGTTAACAAAAGGAACAAGAAAAGATCCTGTTCCAGTGCATAAAAGTCACATATGATACATACATGATAGCTAGGATACAGAAAACTGAGGTAAAAGCAGGATCAAGGATTTTATCTTTAGGGTTTACTTACACTTTGTCAGACATGAAAGTTTCATGCTTAAGAATAGTTGGTTGCCTTGATTTAAAATACATGTTATAAGAATATTGCCAAAAAAAAAAAGGCAAATGCAAATTTTTGAAAGTAATGTGATGTAATCTGATTTTTTTTAAGAGCAGATCCACATATTGTATTCATGAGATTGTGCCCCATGTCAGGCACATGATGCTTCTCTGGATGAGCTTTTGAATCTTATATTGTAGACTTTTCATTGGGTTAAAGAGTAGTAGCTCTATAAACCGAGTTATTTAGTGGCGATTTGAGTATGTCTACTACGCTCCTACATGCAAGACCTTACCTAAAAAAAGGCAGTCAATCATTTCCTATTACTGTTCTTCTGATTAACAAAGTCAGTACTAATAGGTTGTCTGGCAAAAGGAGACTGAACTGAAGCGCTAGCTATGACTATAATAATCAATTTTTACAGCCCTTTGAGAAATCTAACTGGAATAGTGCTGCTTTTTAGTATCTCAGCTTCTGGAGCCAAATTGTTAGGCAAGGAAGTCATATTATTTTCTTTTGAAGAAAAGAGTGCTTTTCCAAAAAAATTGTAATTTGACTCATACCTGTCATGGCCCGCAAAATGAAAAACAAATAGAGATATGCCCAGACGGGTTATTTTTAGTAACTGCATGGTTTTGTATGCTTAATTTATAAGTAGTGAACACTTGGGACCACCAATCTGTGAATAGTCTTTGGAGGAATTGCTTGGGCCCTCTTCCAACCTCTCTTCCTGACAGGAATTTCTATGAGGGGGGTAGGGAGTTTATAATGAATATGCCCTGACATCTGGGCTGGGGAAGCTAACAGACCACCTTTGTTTCAGCAGTTCCAGTGGTTTCCAGTGCAGTACAATGTCCCTTGGAATACTCTTGTTTCAGGGAAGGAAAGCAAAGCCATGAGAGGAGATGCTGAATATGATACAGAAAGCTGCCCCCTACTTCCAGGAGGGTATACTCAGGGGAACAGAAGGGCCAGCTGGCATCAGATGGAATGTTGTCCAGCTTGTGTGAACCCATCACACAGCTTCTGAGCAACAGGAGGCTCTATATTTAGAGAGGGAGAATAATAGGCAAGATATGGTGCCTGATTCTTCTTCAAACTCAAGTCTACTAGCATACATGAATAGCTTCCCATTGATTTCAATAGGTAAGACTCCACCATTTCAGCCCCAGTAGCATGGCTGACTTCACAATGCTAAGGGAAGTGAAGTTTAGCCAAAGTAAAAAGCACACAGTTTTGTTCTGTGTGCAACCAATGCTTTTAAAATACCAGAGAGAAGAGCAATTGTCTCAACACTTCTCTTCCTACAGAGGCCTATTAATACATTGCTAGCCTTTCCTGCTTGACTTACTGAGATCACTGAACTTCTACTGCAAAATTTATTTTATAAATAAACTTTGTTACTATGGTTTGTCAGAGTTGAGTGTCTGGTCAGAGACTAAAGCAAAGTCCTTTAGAAGGGTTATTCATTCTTTGCACTTTAAACGTATGTAGTTGGAGAAAGAAAAGTTGAAAGTATCTTGGGCTGAGTCCAACATCTTGTGTTACAAGAGCTATGGAGAGAAGTGCAAGATTATTTACAGTGCAAATGAAAATCAATTTGAGCCTGTTCCTTGCCCATTATGTGAAACAGACCCTGCCCTGTAATTCTGCTGATCTCTGTGTAGTCATAAAACAGAGATTTATTTGCTTCTCATCTCCAACAATTAACCGCCACAGATGTCAGACAATTGTGCTGAATGAGTGTGCTGCGCCTTCATTAGTTTTCTTCTTTTGTCTGAGTTGCCAGTTTTGAAAGCTGCCCAGTTATTGAAACTCCACTTAAAATGCCTAAGATCAGAAACAAGCCCAGGGCAGCAGCACAGCATGATACTAGAACAAGTAAAGCATTTGTTGACTCATGACCTATCTAGATCAGAAGCCCTTAAGAATGCTTTATGCTAAAATAAATAAATAGATCTCTGAAGTTAACTGATTGCTCCATGCAGAGCAGACTCAACACTTAGTGCAACTTTTGCCTGAACAGCAGAAAAGCAGGCAGAGAGCTGCCCTGCAGCTCTGCTCTTCCAGACAAAAGAGAATTCAAACACAGCTATGCCTACTCCCTGCCACCTGCTCTCTTCACCTTCTCTGAAGAAGACGTCAGCACAGGGCAGAAAGCACAGCCTTAGGTTTCTTCGAATTACAGAGATGATTAAACAGTCCCCAGCTGGCTCACGATTAGAGGGATGGACTTAGGCTGCTTAAAGCCACCTTTCTAACTACTTAACAAGTGTTTTTCAGTTGTGCAGAGGGCAAAATAGATACAATAGGGAAGCTGTCTATAAACACAGCTCAGGCTTCTTGCCCTGAATCCTTATGTACCTTCTGTGACCTGGTTGACAAGGAAGTCTGGTGGTACTGTACATGTCTTAGTATCTTCCCTTGCTAAGACTTCAACTGCTCTTCAATTCATGCTGTACGGATACCAGTTCTCAACTAAAACAGAGTGACCCCAACATTCATAGTAGTGATTTTAATTTAAAAAGAGATAGATAGGATTGTGGTTGCTTTAGGGTACAGTTAATATGCTCTTAATTTGGAAGACATCAAGCATAGACTACATACATCTGAAGCAAACAATGATGAGCCATTATCATCAAGTGTAGCCACAACATGGTGGCCTTTTTTATCTTGAAGTTCCTCACACTCATACATTTTACATTTTGAAGATTTGATGTGAAAACTGCATTTCAGCGATAGAGGACAAGTCTCTAAGACAAGAAATCACATTTCTAGACATCGATTTCTGAATAATGATATAAAATATCTCACTTGAAGTCCTTCATGGGTGTACTAGCTGCAAAAGATTCCTGTGGTGGCTCTAAGGAAAATGCAATGATTTTAGCAGTTTGTAATAGTTTCACCCACTTTGATACTGGTAAGTATATGAGGTCAACTTTTTAGACTATGGTAAAGTACTGCTGAAGTAATTAGGAGAGGTCCTTATGTTGGATTCTTCTGCATGAACTGCAAACTGAAAATTCAATACAGAGCCACGATCATGGTGTAAAGTTATTTTAAAATTCTGAATCTGCTACTCAGAGTCCATCAGAATTGACTTCTGAGTGGGCATGACACTTCTTCATTACTCTATGGGTAAGCATTTATCTTATAATTTTCAAGATGGTCTAGTCTTTTTAATGTTACTGCTATTAAGACCACTGTCCTTAGATGTCACTGTCTTTTCTGATGTACAGGCTTGGGACAATATACTTTTTGTTTGGTCTGATCACTCTTTCATCTTGGAACCTTTTTTCTCTATATTCAGATCTTCAAAAAATCTGAAAAATTATTGCATTTAAGTTAGCACAACATCACTAATCAGTCAGAAATGGCCCCAAAGTGATTTTTTTACCATTTGCTTCAGACTCTGTTTGCCATGATCTCCACTGCCAACACAATAACACCAGGCCTGCTCAGATTCTGCAGAAAGCATTCATGCAGGGGGCCTCAGTGAAAAGCAGCAATTCCATTTCTCACAAACTCATTACCAAACACAGAGAAAAGAGTAAGAATCTGAGATCTGTCTGGAGTGTAATGGGCAGTGCCCTCTGCCTCCCAGGGAGCCTAGCTGCAGCCTGACTTGGAGATTCCAGATAGCAGGTAGATTTCAGGGTAGTACCTTGGACTGTGTTTTGTGTAATGACAATACACTCATCCTAAAAATGTGGAAAGCATGAGTACAGTGATCAGACCACTCCCACTGAGTGGGCCAAAGTCAGAAAGTGGGTGTGTGACAAGTAATTTTATGTGAACACACAATTCTTGAATTGCTGGAAACTGCTCCATATGGTGCAGCACTTACCCTGAAAGGCTAACACACGTGGCCTAACTCATCATGCCAGTAGGCCTGTCTCCACATACCTCTATTCTCTGGAAAGTGATGCACCTTCCAAATTTATACTTGGACTGAATGGTAGCAATTTTCAGAATGCAGATGATGGCATTGATGATGAATCTGATGTTTGCTACTCCAAAATTATTTTAATGAAAAGGTCAATGACCTTTGTCCATTTCCCTGACAACTTCCAGAAAATAAGTAAGTATGAATCATGCTTCTAATCTCAACTGTTGCATTAGGGATTAAAGAACTAAGAATGGGCCATGAAAATAGCACTCCATTTACGTTGTAACTGCACAAGTCTATGACTCCACTGCATCCACAAATATCGTGTGCAATAAAAGAATTGAACTGTGCTTGTTTGGGGGTCCCTTGACTTGAAGAGGAAATTTCTTTGACTGGAAATGGGAAAGATTTGTTTCTCACTACCCAGCATAACATTAGTATTCAAAGAATGATCATCTTCACTTGATCAACTCACCCTCTCAAGGAGCATGTCTATACATCTTGACATCTCCAGTCACCTGCTGTCTCCACATTGTAAATTCTTATTTGCCAGGCACATTGGCAGATCCCAGAAACCTTTCAAAACCAGAAAGCCATCTACCTTGGAAATCATCACGACAAGGCAACAGACTTATGTTCCTACACATAAATATAAGCAGCCAACAAAATTAATTAACTAAAGTGGACAAAATATACTCTAGGATACAAGACATTAGTCCCTTGATGAATGCTGGTTTGCACACAAATTTTCATGCTAATTTGGAAAGGGTATGATTGGCAGTTCCCATGAAGTACTTAGATCCAGTACTAAAGACCATGGAGCCATAGTCTCATTAACAGTTCTTATCTGGAAATATGAAAATCTAGGAGAAGGAAACTAAGAGAACACAGATATCTTCATGTTACAAGCAAAAAAAAAAGTTTTAACAGCCTGATTTTTTAAAAAGAATGACAATGAGTTCACATATACAGTGTATGCAGACAAACCTGCACACATAAGCACGTCTTCAGATGCTCATCGTTGCTAACAGAGATATCTTCAAAACACTGTCCTGAAGTTTCTGTAGCATTTACAGCGTATCTGACAGCAGGACTTGGGCCAATAGAACTCACCTGGTATATAAATAATACATTTTCCCAGACTAAACAAAATGCAGAAAGCGTTCCTTTCTTCTTGGCAAATACACACATAAAATTTCTGAGTCTGTGGCAGCATTGCTCTTCAGAGTTCCTGATATGTAATTAAATTAACCAGATCGTTAAATGTATCATGTGCTAGGGCAGTATACCTAGGCAGAGTATTTTAGCAAGTTAATTAGATGTATGATAGGAAAGTGTTACCTGCATTTGTTCTATAGGAATACATTATTCAAAACTATGTAAAAGCTGAATGAGTAGATTTTAATCTGGCATTTCAAATTCACAGTTTTCAAAAAAGCAAAATTATGATACTCTCCAATAGATGAAAAGGAAAGAGAGCATTAAAAGTTGGGAACTTAAGCAAGTCAATGATATTCAAGTAGCTATGGACAAACCTTCCACACCTGTTTGGTACCAGATCAAATAAAATATCCAGATCTTAAAATTCTTGTTTTATGGCAATTCTTTTCTTTCCACAACAGTCTCTCCCACTCTTTCCTATATCATCTTGCCTTTCTCACTCTCCTTGAACTAGAGTAGAGCAAACAGCATCAAAGAGCTTGAGCAAGAGGTAACTGCCTAGATGTGGCACAGATACAGTCAAAGGAGGCTCTGCAAGGTCCCTAAAGATCATGAGAGAGGTGTGCTGACAATACCCTCTTGAGATTTCTATGGGTCCTCTCAACACAGTTTAGGAACCCATAAACATTTTTAACTGCTTTTAACTTATATGGATAAAAATAGTACCTCTCTGGGCCAGACACAATCTGTTCTCAATAAGAGAATGGCTATTTGAGAACAGATCTACCTTCATGGTAGGATTCCTCAAATTGTAGGAATTTCTTACCTGGACAGGTAAAAAGCATTGAGGGGCAAAAATCTACTATTTTGAGTAAGTTTTTATCAGAAGCTGAGAAGCAGAAAAAAGTCTGTGTGTCCTTGTTCCTGATGTTCTATGCAATTCAAAGTAGTGTAGGCCTCCAAAATAATCCTTTGAAAGAATTTTTGTAAAGCCTCTGTGGTCTTTACAGAACATATTGGAAAACACTAATAAAAGGCTTGGTTACTATGAACATCCAGTCTTAAGTTAGGCAACTTTTTGCCACGTGTTCTCTCCCATACCTGTACCACAAGAGCCTATAAAGTAATATGCCCAAATTCAGGCCTGTTCGCCAAAATAAAACCTTTGTCTTGCTAAAAAATACACAACTTCCACTGTGCACTTTCATGCATGCCATAGCAAGTTGGGGAGGTAGAAATGCGCTCTAATAGGCATTCCCCAAAACTGCTACATGCTTTGTCTTTAGCCAAAGAGCATTGAGAAAAATTGGCATTCTTTTCCTCTCCCGGAAAACATGAATGTCAGAAAACTTACTCTTCATCTGATCCTAATATCAGTAATCTGCTGGTTTGACATCATAATATAGAAATCTCTAGGAAAGAGATAACCATATCCCCAATATGAGGAGCGCAGCCTGCAAGTCAGCACAATGTCTATGTTGCAGAGCAGAGCAGAGCTGGTTGAATGCAGCACTCTGGTATGGACACTGAAAGCTGGAATGCTGTGTGGAGCAGGTGGGCACCATGGACCATTAAAGTGAGGAGGAAGAGGCTAACAGAAGATTTTTGGTAAGATTTATTTTTTGCCTCTTTTTGTTGTTGGTGGTGGTGGTTTTGTTTTGATGTGGTTTTGTGATTTCTTTTTTTTTTTTTTATTTGCCCTCCCCCAAAGCAACTGGACAACTCAGAGAAATATGCAAACTTGGGAGTGTGTGTGAAGGGTGAAAACAGAGCACATAAAGAATGGACTTCTGCCTTAGGTAGAAAAGGTGTTGGTGTCCTGAAGAATATGAAAGAAGAAATGTAAACAAAAGGCACAGCTGTGCAAACCCTTGGAACTGAAACAAGCATGTATCTCATCTTTGATGCCCCAGGTAAGTGAAAACCAGTTCAACTTCTTAGTGCAATAATGCCTTGCTCATGTTACACGTGCTGGCCCTGTCTTACAGTCATACCCAGATAGATACTGTGCCCTTTTGCTTCCAGGAAGCCCATTAATGTATATGGAATGACCTATATAATGAGCATCTATATATGCAAGTAACCACACATTCACAAATTCCATGTTTGAGAACTGTGCTCATTATTAACTAAGCAAGCATGGGTGGACTTGGCAGCTAGAAAGAGGACAAAGTTTTTCGCATTGTGTGATATTACAAAAGTAGCATATTTCTCCAAAATTACTATCTGTAGTTCTTAGCAACAGAATCCTTTTGAAAAATATGCCAACAAAACTACAAGCTTGATAAATATTACGTTTAAGCAATTTACTGTCTGTTATAAAATCTACTTTTTTGTTCTTGGTTACTTTAATGATGGGTTCTTCAAACCGCCAATGCAATGATAATTCAGTGTTTTCTATGTAACAGTAGTTAGAGCTTAAAAAACAGTAATTCCTTTCATTCTCAGGTTTTTAATTGAAATTTTGTCTTTCAGGGAAAGCTGAAATTAACCTTCAGAAAACATCACAAAGAATTACCCTCTTCCTAAACTCATCAGGTGATCCCACACCTATTTTGGCAATAACATTACCTACTACATTTAAAAAACCATAATTTACTCTAAATCTGACTTATCCCAATCCATTTAGGTAACTCAAATGGCACTCATGTAATTTTGGAAAAAAAAATTAATTTAATTTTATTTCAGTAGAACAAATGACAGTCATAAAAAACCCAAAAAGTCTAGGCTAAATAATTACTTGCAAAACTCAACAGACCTACTGTACACAAACAAATGGGCTAAAGACAAATTAAACTTTGTTTTATGGGGAATAGTTAAGGAAATAAACTTCCATATTTGAAAACAATCTGAGTAAAAAGAAGAAAAAAATGTATTTTATATTCTACAGTAAAATTATTTTAAAGTCACATTTTTTTAGAACTATAAATAAAAAGCTGTCATAATCATGCATTTATTTTACTATTCTGCTTCAAGGCAGAATGTAGTTTCCAATTCTTTGTACATTGTAAATGTACATTCTTCATGTACATTTAGATCTGAATTCACTGCATTTAATCCCACATTTGTGAATAACCTGATGATTATATCTTAAGCTACAATAAAAATTGCAAATAATTTTTAGGGGGAAGTATATTCCTGAAGACTTTAAAGAAAAGTAACTCATAATTGCTACATGATGTCACTAGTACTGAATAATATGAAAATGAAATACATTTCCGATTTTTCTGTCCACTGCACTTGTAGCTGTAGGCTTGAATCAGAGGCCAAAGGTAAATTTCTTTCCATCTTCAAAAACATGGCAAAGAGAAAGATTCTAGACTGCTAGAGACTGCTCTGATATTTTCCTATTTAACTTAAGTTCTAGCTGAAAAAAGCATAGTCTGTAGCACTGATTTGTGCAAAATATTTTGTATCTCTATTTCTGCTAAATAATAATTAGTAATAAAACCATTTTTATTGCATACTATTGCAGTATACTACTACTGTGTTTTTAGGAATATCAAAAAGATAGATGGCATCTAGTTGCGTCAATTAAGCACTTACATTTGATATCAGATATTTATAAAAACAAGCAATTTGAAACACTACCTTTTATTATAAACAGAAACCCTTCAAACAAGAAAGCCATAGCTATCTGTTTTCCTTCAATATCTGGCTGGGACAACACCTGAGTCTATGAAGATCCACATTTAAAAAAACCCAAACCAAGAGTTGTCAATATTTGTAATTCACTTATCACCATCAGTTCCAGTCATAGCATTTAGAATTTAGGAAGTTAATATTTTTTTCTTATCTAAAACTTACTTAGATATAAATTTGCATAGAATAATAAGGCATTTTAAAATGTCACACATGAACCAGAATTGCTCAACCAATATTTAGAACTACCTGAAAATTGGTCTATAATTGGTCCAGGTCTAAGGACCAGAGCTTTAAAACTATTAGTCTGAGTACTTTCCATCAGAAATCACTAAGGTTTGTCATTCTGTCTTCCAAATAAAGGCAGTGTTGCTTCATAATAATCAATATCAATCTTTGGAGGAAGATTTACACATGTTTTTAGTTCACATATCAATATTAAATTTTGTTATATTTTCTGCCAGAATGGCACTTTAGCTCCATTAAAAAAAATCTGTTATACAAAAGAATCTATACTCTTTTTATCTTCCTATGAACTTCTCAAGGTTTCTGATTTACAAATTCATAATGACAAATTTTCAAAATTTACAAAATTACAATTTTCATTCTTAAAATGGCCAACTTGAGAATATAATTCTTGCCAAACTTTTCAAACATTTCATTTCTGTTCCAGCATGAAGTAGAAACTTTGGGAAACCTTGGAAGCAACCACAAATTTATGTTTGCATCTAAGAGGGAGATACCCTCCATTTCAGAACTTTCTGGAAACATCTTTTTTAGAGCCATTAGTTCTTACTATTTGTAGGCTACACTAGGCATTCATTCAAAAGGTTAGGTTCCCAGGGAACAAAAAAATACATTTTAGTTACATTTTGCTTGCCCATGTGATATTTTGAACTAGTATAACTATGTGTCTCTGGAAGAGAAGTTGGCTAAGATGTGTATGTTTCTGGAAGGGTTTAATTTATTAAGATATAAACAAAAATCAAGTGTTTTCAAAATTTTTGGGAAAAAATTCTTTAAGAGCTCAACAGTTGAGAACTCTCTGTAAACTCCAGGATTATCAGAAATACAAATCTGTCAGTGGCTGGTATTTCTGAAAAACTGAGGAAAAATTAAATGGGCAGAACATATACTTACTGTTCTACTGGGAAGTGTAGACCAAAGTAAAGAAACCTTGAGAACGACACAGCAAATAAACCACAGACAACTTGTGTAAAAATTGGTAAAAGAATAATAACGTGTGACTCCAGGGATGAAAAAAGATGTAGGAAGAACAAAAGAGAGACACCAATTACAGTCTTCAACAATTAAACTCTACTTTGAGAAGAAACAAAAGAGAAAAAAAAATCAAATCCCTGAGGAGTGCAAAGTGATCAGCTCAATTACGTATATGAACCGAGAAGTAGAAGGGACTCGCTAGAAATAAAGGTTAGGTGGTTCCGACGGTGACTCAAGGGGTGGGAATTGTAACCTAGTAATAGACAACAGGATGGGATGAGACTTCTCTGATTGTTTTGATAAGGATATTCTGAAACCTCCAGGGAAATCAACCTACTTGCAGTTCATACTTTGTTGTACATAGACAAAACAATGCACAGCTATGAAAGTAAATGAGTTCACAGACATGAAATGAAAAAATAGGATGGAATGAATACAGATAAAATATTCAGTAACAGGCAGAGTGTAAGATGTAGGGAAATACTGATGTTTCTAGTATAAACCTGGATATACAGGCAAGTTTGGAAACAGATTCCACAGAACATCTGGATTTCCTTTGTGACAAGCATTAAATTAACTTGATTTCTTGTATAAGGAAAGTCTCATGGTTCCCAGACTCTTGGACATTGCTGGAAATTATAAGATAAACTTCAGCCAAAGGCAATGAAGGAATGTAGTATTTGATAACAAAATAACCTTAGGTTGATCAAGACCGCAGCTAGGCATAATTATTGAATTTTGCCTGAAATTCAGAACTACAGTGAAACATGGGCATTTAAGAACAGAACAACAAACAGGAAACATAAATGTCACAATCAAACTATTAGGCTTTTACGCACAGCCGTATAGTCATATTGCCTGTGCATGTCAGCCAAAATTCAGTTTCTTCCAAATGCTGAATCTTTACTAAAAGTTAAATTTGAGATTATTCAGGAAGCTTGATTTTGCTTTTTCAGATCATCATTCAGTAGAATTATCTTAATGTGGTTGCAAATTAAAAGCTTACTGCGGTCTTGGGAGTCATTTTGATGATCCAGAAAAGCTAGAGACAATTACATTGTCTTAGAATACCCACTTTTGTAATAAGCAATCCTGGCTGTACACAAACCAGCAGAAAAAACTCAGAACAGGTCTGTGGGGAAGGATCCCACATTTCTACATTTTGCCTTTTTACCACTTTTACTCTTGATATGCTCTCTGCAAGCATGTCTTCTGCTAATCATTGCTAGTTATTAATCAGTTCTTAGTTGTGAAGGAAGATTTGAATTAAAATTTCTTTGTCCAGCAGGAAGTTTCAAAGTCAACCCTGCCATCATCTTTTGGGAAGTGTTTCTCTGCAAAGGGAGGGTCTGAAAATTACCATCCACTGCACTCACCATGAAGCTGTAAACTATACACAATTGCTTCATGTCTCTTTTTAGAAGAAATCAAACTTGGACTTTCTGTTTCATGGAATACTGACATTTAGAAACTGTCTTCTGAGTTCCAATTCGAATATTTCTTGCAAAAAGGAGCTTTGGCAGGAAAAAAAAGTGTCATTTGCAAGGTTTCAGTTTAGAAAATATTTTTCAAATACAAAAATGCAACTTTCATTTCTATTAATGCATTGATTATATATCCTGCGTGTTAAGCTATGGTATATTACAGATGTCAAGCAGTTCGTTTTAATATTCAATTGATTCTATTTATTTTATAGTACTTTTGCTTTGGAAAGTGGTAAGAAGACTGTCTACATAATATTAAAATATCTTGTTTATTTTACTCGAGATTTTTTGTTATTTCTGTTGTAACTAAACAGTTCTATATGTGTAATTTAAAAGAAAAATAATAGGCACAAAGTTATATCACCATACATTATCACTGTGTAAACGCAGGGGAAAAAGTCAAAGTAAAATCCATTTTGCAACACGGCATCATAGAAAAAGTAATTTAACATTTTTTTCCAAAATGTACATGTTTCATCAAAATAGTTGTGAGTGCCCTTTGAAAAACATCTTTTCTAAAGGTCCTGGCTGGTAGTAAATTTTCATAAATATTTTCTGACCACCTCTAGTTGTCGCCCTGGTTTTACAGGGCCCCATAAGTTGTAACACTGTAACTGTAGTTTCCCATGCTTGTTCTGTAAACATGGTCCTTGTTTTCCTTAACCAGCCAGGATTGTTTTGCACTTGTGGAATTGTTTTTCATTCCTTTCCCTGGGGTGGAGAAAGATGATTGACCATGTCTTTGTCCTGTAAACCTTCAGGGGTGTTGACCCTTTTCACCAATCCTTGATTGTCTTTAGAAACCTATAAAAATAGGTAAATAAAGAAGGGCAGGGCTTTTGGTTGGTCCTGCCTGGAGAATCCACTGCTGCTCTGTGACCCGCGTGTTTCTTCTGTTGCTAACTAACCAACATCTAGTTGATGACCTTTGTAGCTTTTCAGCACTCCAGTTTTCCAGACCAAGTGTAAAATGGAAAAATTTGTGTCTTTTTAGAAGGAGGACAAATTTAATGTGGCTGATGCTGTAGTTTACTGACATTGCTTATTGTCAAACAGATTTTTGTGATTGCAGTCAAATTCATTGTTTTGTGCAAGGTTGTTTTGTAAGCCTATCTAGTTTTATTTGGTTGTTTTTTCTTTTTAAATAATAGAGATACTCTTTTTAATAGAGGGAAAAGGTTGACTACAATGCAAATAGGAAGACAGTTTTTGGGAATAGCATTTATATTAGTGACAATATATGTTAAATTTTAAATTTGAATTTTCAATTTAATTTAGTATTTATTTTAAATTCTCATTTGTTTGAGAAACTCATAGTAAAAAAAATTCAAAATGGGAACTTTACTGAAACTGAAAGGAGATTTTTTGATGGCCTGCAATGTGGCTTTCTCTGGGTCTTTGGGTGAAACAAATAAACCGTAAGAGGTCAGCAGTACCAAGAACACCCTAAATCATGCTGAATGGCCCCATGGGTAGTGCCAATGTCTAAGGAATGGATGAATTCCCACTGCAAACTGATGGAAAACTTTCAGCAGAAATTCAGAAGACTTTGGAAAGGGTCTGAACTGCAACAAATGGGTTGACAGAAGTTATTTTGTCAGGGTGTCATGGTTTAACTCCAGCCATCAACCAAGTCCCATGCAGCTGCCCACTCACTACGTCACTAATAGGATGGAGGAGAGGATTGAAAGACTAAAATCTAGAAAACTTGTGCATTGACATAAAGACAGTTTAATAGGTAAAGCAAAAGCCACACACACAAACAGAGCAAATAAAGGAATTCATTTACTATTTCCCATGGGTAGGCCAGTGTTCAGTCATCTCCAGAAGAACAGGGCTCCATCACACATAACAGTACCACCAGTCCAAACATCCTCCTCTTCCTCCTTTCTTCCCCCACTTTATATACTGGGCATGATGTCAGAAAGACTGGAATATCCCTCTGGTCATTTAAGGTCACCTTCCCACCTCTGCCTCCCACACATCTTCAGCTTCTTCACCAGCATGGCAGTACAAAAAGCAGAAAAGGCCTTGGTTCTTTGCAAGCAACTCAGCAAAAGCAAAACCATTTCTATATTACGAACATTGTATTCAGCACAAATCCAAAACCTAGGTCCATACTAGACATTGCAAAGGAAAATAGTTCCACCCCAGCCAAAAGCAGCACACAGGGAAAGAATTTTTTTCATCTTTCTATGGAAATGATTGTAGAAAAGCTGCTATTGCATTGTAGCAAAAATCTAAGCCTGAAAGCTGTTGTTGAAGGCCATGGAGATGGTATCAGGGTTTGAACAACTCCTGCAAGTGGTCCGTACAGCCTGGTCTGATGCTCCTGATGCACTATAGCTGCAGTTCTGGTCAAGCACCTGAGCTTTTTCTAACCACACTGTGCTCCTGGGAGCATGATTGAGTTCAGAGGGAGAGTGAGGTTTCTTTAAAAAGAAAAAGAAAATAGTCTTTCTCTTTCTTTCTTTCTTTCTTTCTTTCTTTCTTTCTTTCTTTCTTTCTTTCTTTCTTTCTTTCTTTCTTTCTTTCTTTCTTTCTTTCTTTCTTTCTTTCTTTCTTTCTTTCTTTTTCTCTTTCTTTCTTTCTTTCTTTCTTTCTTTCTTTCTTCCTTTCTTCCTTTCTTCCTTTCTTCCTTTCTTCCTTTCTTCCTTTCTTCCTTCCTTCCTTTCTTTCTTTCTTTCTTTCTTTCTTTCTTTCTTTCTTTCTTTCTTTCTCTTTCTTTCTTTCTTTCTTTCTTTCTTTCTTTCTTTCTTTCTTTCTTTCTTTCTTTCTTTCTTTCTTTCTTTCTTTCTTTCTTTTTTCCTCTCCTTCCTTCCTCTTCCAATAATGTTTTCTCACAATCAAATTGTAGATTCAATTAGTTAGAGTTGCACAAATGGTGTAGGTGTATTCAGTCTAACTCTATGGTTTTTGTGGTTATGGAGACAAGGGGTGGAGTTTCCAGCATTGTTTAATTCCATACCGCCAACATCATGGCAGGGGTGTGGTTTCAGCAGGACAAAGCAGGGGACTGGAAGCTGAAGGGACTTGAACTTTTTGCCTTCTATAGGACTTAAATTATTAAAACAGTTTAGCTGCAATAGCTGATTATTTTTAAAGGTATCCTCCTGAGAAAAGTCCCCAATTAGTTCTGCTTTAAATATCTGTGAAGACCAAGAAACAAATCAGCTTACCAAGAATAGGAGTGAAAACTCAAAATTGCTAGAGCTCAATGGAAATATAAAGATCTCACTCCAGATTTCTCTCAGTTGTTCTACATAGTTTGCACTCCTTCCACTTGCTCAAAAAACTCCAAACCACAACTGCACTAGGGAGTAGAGAGTCTAATGGAAAAAGTGTGTGATCTAGTATGAAGCAGAGGAAGAGATCTTACCCATGAGGTCCTTTAGAATATGCTTGTGACTGCAATTATAATCCTAAAATCTTTTCAGGTTCTTTTTCTTTGAAAGAAAAAAGTAGACATATATATATAAAAAATATCTATATGTGTGTGTATATATATATATATATATATATACACACATACACACACACATATGGATACATTTATGCATATACATTTAGGCAAACACGTATACATGCATGTATAGATCTATGAGGGTCACTACAAAGGAAGTACCGAAAGTATGTTGATCACCAACTCCTTTGACTGTGGCCCAAAAATCCAAGCTTGAGGCTTGGTACCAGGGCTTCATTTGCTGGCATGTGGTTATGTACTGTCTGCTGTCGATCTTTGGGAGTTAGTCAGTACTCCTTGGGCAATATCCCAGACCTCTCCTTCATACTCCCCCTATGCTGAAGCCAAGCAGAAAGGCTCATGGAACCAGTAGCAGTAGCGACCCTCAGTGTCTGCCACAAACAGGAGCTCTAGAAGCACAATATAGCTTTTCTTTCTCAAAGGCACAGACTAGCCTTATTCAGGTGCTTAATTATTCAGGTTAACTGTAGGAGAAATAGAAGTTTTGCCTATTCCCTGGATAAATTAAAATGTCCCTGGTAATTAGGGATTATTAGGACCAGGTAAAAGTACCAGAGAACTCTAATATTTAGCTAGGCAAGCAAAAAACCACTTTACAATTTATTAAAAGTACTTTAATGAATAATCTACACTGTTTGCTTTTGGAAAAGTGTTAGAAGTCTAGTAGACACATGTATAATTATTTCCTCATTAAATTTTTTTGAGGGATATTAGATGAAAAACACCTCTTGTACAGCCTTGTGCACAGAAGCTTTTTGTTGGTGTAAAGTGTTATACTTCTGTTTAAATAAAGTGATTTTTGAAAAAAGTACACAGAATCAGGGAATCATTAAGGTTGAAAAATACCTCTTAGGGCTTCAAGTCCAACTGTTAACATAGCACTGCCAAGTCCACCACTAAAACATGCGCCTCAGTGCCATAGCCATACGTTGATTTAACACTTCCAGGGATGGCGATTCCACCACTCTCCTGGGCAACATGTTCCAACACCTGACCTCCCTTTGAACTTCAACACCTTTAAGTTCATATCAAAAGATGGTGTATTAGATAAAGTTGGTTATATCATAAGTTGCCATTATTCCAGGCTCTTTTCATATCATCTGTCAGTGCACTTCCTTCACAACAGCTTTGCTATTCCAGTATTGCCTTGTCCTCAGTGATGACTGCCAATTTTGCCTAACTATGTAGTCTACCTACAAGACTTTGAAAGTATCTAGTGGGCAAAACTGGTTCCTGGAGAAGGGTGACTTCATGATCTATCATCCAGCAACTTCTCAATTCAGGAGGGAACTGTTGGTTATCTACCAGGTTTAATTTTTATTTGCAGCTATTAATCATCTTAAGTTTCTGGAGATTTTATGGAAATATTCTTGTTTAATCACAGATATGCTGAAGATGTGGCATGCTGGAAAAAATGCACCAAAGACTCCCAATTCAGATTTCTTTTGACAAGTATAAATCAGTTTCAAATTTTCTGTAACAAGATACATGACATAGTTTATTTAAAACAGAAAGGAATGTGCAGTTATGGAAATTCAGAGAGGATTTTTTATGCTTTGCATTGTTGTTTTGTTTATACAGAAAATATTTTAATTCAAAGGCAGTTGTCAGGTATCTCAGGCCTTATATTTAATGACATCTTGTCATTGCTTCAGTAGGAAACTTTAATATTGCATAACAGCTATTAATCCAAGAAAAACAGGTTTTCTTTGATTTTGAGCATTCTCTTTCAGCTTTTGCATTCCAAACATTTCAACTCAGGAATTAGTAAATGAACATTACTAGAAATAAAAGCTGAGACTGTTAAAAATTCATTGTAATTAGTGAACATTGTGATTTGGCCCCAACTGCCACTAAAATTCCCTGATCAGTCTATTGCCTAATATTAAAATTGGGTAGAATGCAAAAGTAGGGAACAAGAGCTGTAGATGTTGAAAAACTGAACTTTTTCTTTTCCTATGGCAGTGATAGAAGGTCTGTATGATTTATTACTGCTAGCAGATCTCAACTATGCAGCAGCTTGCACAAATAGCATCTTAGTGGCTCCTGGAGATGCCAGAACAGCTGCTTTACAGATACCTCAGTTCAAAAGACTAAGGAAGATGATACTGTAGGTATGTATCTGCACAGATTCAAATTTAGTTGCTTAACGTGAGAGGTTTTAGCATGTAGGACATATACTGGCTGTAAGTTACCAAGGACTTTTTGTATTTCTTTTTCTCAGTATTAGCTGGACATGAGTTTAACTTCTGAGGATCATTTTGGCTCAGCTTTGAGAAGGCAAAATAATTTCAAAGAAACTTTTGTGGATTTTCTTTATAACCACTCTCTGGTCATAAACCTTCAGATGGAGATGTTTGCAGACATGAAGCACTGCTACCTCTATGATCCTCACAGCTGGTTCCTGATATATAGGCCAGCAAACAGTTTACCTGAAAGTGTGTCCTCTTGTGAGAACACACCCCTAACAAATGTATTTAAAAAGGACTTCAATACAGATCACCCCACAAATGTGACATTAATTGGCAAAGGGCACAGAAGAATGGGTAAGAAAGAGTTCCTGGAGGATGGGGACCAGGAATATACAGGAATGATACCTTGAGACAAGCTGAATGAAGACGGGGAATCATATGTTATGACATGATAAATGAAGGAGTTTGAAAGGCAGATATGTTCACCAAGTGGTCAGAAGAAACTGTGGGAAGATGCAAAGCTTTTTGCTATGATTTTTTTTGCTAGCTGCTTCCTTATCACTCCTTTCCAAAAATCAGACCCCTACATGCAGGGTCAGCAAGGAGGCTTGAAACAGGGACAATCACTTCAAAAAGAGCACAGCAACTCAAAGTACCAGAGATACTTTTTAGCAGTGAGCCTGCCTGAAGATCTCAAACAGGACACTAGAAGACTGTAACAAGCAGGATATGAGGTTCACAACATCGTTGCCTTAGTCACTGCTGCTATACCACACTCGAGTGTCCTAACCAGGTGCGTGCTTGGGGTGATCCTGAGGAGAAGAGATGGAAAGTAAAATAGATAGAACACTGTTCCATTTTCTTTGGAAGATTCTCTGCTTTGCAAAAATAAGTTAAGGTGTCTTAGGTCAGTGAGGTGTCTGGTGATGGAGGAGTCTATAACTCTTTATGTACTTTAAATAAAACAGACATTGAATAAAAATATTTGAGCATTACTTGGAGCCGGGACTGCAATTTGAGATTCCCTCTTCCCACGTGAGTACTGGAAACCACAAAACAGGGATCTTGCAAGATCTAAGGCTCCAGGCTAAGGATCCTGAGTTGCCTCTCTACCTCAGTCCCTCAGTCTTCAGTATTTCTTACTGGCTTAGTATCAGCAGCTCAAAGTGTTGATTTCTCCTGGCAGACTTCTAGGAAATTTTGGCCCTCATTCTAAGATGTCTAATTCAGCTGCAGCAGTATAGCAAACAGGCTTAATATGGACTGCTGTACTTCCACTCCAGGGGCTTAGGTGCCTGAATGTAATAACTCCTCAAGATCTATCCCTGTGACTATAATAGGACACTGTTGGAAAATTAACAAACTGCCTGCACTTGGGAGAAGAATGTCCCCATGTTTTTTTGGTACATCAAGAAAAATGAATATTCATTTGATCATTAAACTCAAAATGAGATGATTTCTCATGAAGTACAGTACATGGTGCTAGGCCAAAGGCAGTTCTGACCCTAAAGTATTATTAAAGTTTCAACATTTTGACCCCTACTGATTTCTTTTATGTGATTCTTAGAACTATTACTCAGACAGTCCATATTAACTGGCAGATGCCCAATGGCAATATATAAAGTACATATTTTACCACAGTTTCTGAACTGGGTAATTGATGGATTAAAAGAGCTATTATGAAGTGAACACCAGCTTGTTCTTAACCTCCCCTTCTGGGCTTGAATCTGTTATTGGTGCAAAAGAACAAACCTGTAACTCTTTCAGTATTCCTGGTATCTTTGACAAGTATCGTCATTATTAGTTTTTTTAATTTGGAAGCCCCTAAACCTGAAGAAAATCAGAAATATTTATGCAGTAACAGTAAAGAGAGGGGGTGAATTACTGGGGAACCAACTTCTGAACCAGTTGTACTATGTACTGTTTCTATTGTGTAAGGAGGAAAAAACCATCACCTGCTTCATACTGCCAGGTGCAACAAGAAAGGGTTTTCCATTGGCATAAGTAGAGAAAGCACATTCCCTTCAAAATCAATGGCAAATCTCTCACTTCTTATTATAATATGCAACATAATTTTTTGTACCAACGCTTCTCTGACAACTGCCTCTTCAAATACAACTAAGAAACAAACTTGTGAGTATTTTGAATTACATTAAACACAGGAAACATTTACCACTCCTTTCCTTCGGAACATTTTCATTAGCATATCACCTGAAAAGAGACACCCAGGCCTTTTTGTTTGCCATCTGTATAGGGGTAAATTTCAGCCTGAGTTTTAAAAATCATTTTTATGCTTTCTTGAAGTGTAAAGTAAGCCAAGTCTCAAACCAAGGGATTCCAAGTGAATGGAACTAGAGCTTCAAAACAAAGCAGGCACAATTTTCTGATCCATACTGTTGCCTTCCAGGAATAGACAAAGGCTCTGAAGTTTCCACTGTGTGCACCGTATGTATGTGTAATGCATTCTGTCAGAACAGGATGGTCAACTCAAAATACAAGAAAATCGTGAGTCAGCCTCTTTCTTCGCAATCTATAGGGTTATGGTGAATAAAAAATCTGTTTCTTTAATTTGCCTTTTTTTTAAATGTTGACCTTTTGAACATTAAATTTTATACTTAGTCTCTTTATCTACAATGACAAAACCCACTTGTTTTTAAACAAAATCTGGCATTTTCACATAATAGGATGAATTCATGCAATGAGGTGTAAGAAAAAGCAACATATACCACAAGAATTTTATCACAACAGTTGGCAATGCTTCTGAGCTGTTCACAGCTCTTGAGTTGGTCTACTTGAATACAGCCTCTTATGTTATATATATACAAAGAGATTATCATTATTTATTTTTTGGTTTTTCTAGGATAAGCCAGTGAAAGCACCCCAGTGAACCTTATTTAATAGACCCTATCACTCCATGTGTAAAGAGGCTTTAGAATCTGGCAGACAGAAAGCTGAAATTCAGAGGTGTTCTTCCTTTTTTGTCCCACAGAATGATGCCTGGATTCAGATGAGAAGTAACAATTCCCATTTTCTTTTTCAAATCCTTCTGAAAAATCTCCATTTCCTTCCTGATGTTTGCATAATGAACAAAATCTTTGACAATCTGCCAGGTTAACTGCTCACCACATAACAGCCAGGCTGAATGGGAACACTGAGAACAGGCTGTCTCCTCATGAGGGTAGAAAAGGCCAAACTTCCCAAGAATCTCTTCTTTTAATCGAAGTTTATAATCCAAATAATCCGTCTTTTCTCTGAAAAAAATCCCCTCACCCCACCCTACTTCCTTCAAGCTGGAGAAGATCCAACAAGACTCCCTCCAAGCTTCTACATGGTCTTGGGGGGAAAAAAAGACTCCTATTGCTGAGAGGTTGTTGGACAATTTAAAGAGTTCTTCATGACTGAATATTTAGGCTTCATTTCCTATTGCTGATACTAAGTTCCTAGGCTTTGCCTGAGAACATTCTTGAAAATTTAAACATTTGAATGTTGTAGGCAAACACTATAGTTTTTAAGAAAACAGTTATGTTACACCTCAATTCTGCCCAAATTATTTTTTAATTATGATACCCTCTTCTACTGAGCAAGTCTGCAACTTCTAACTAAAATGTCATGCAAAATTCAAATGGGAATGGAAGCTGCATTTTTTTAGAAAGCTGATAAATTAAAAATTGATAATACTGTGGTTGCTATTAGTAACTTAAATAAGCCTCAGTAATCTGTTAATGTTTTTCCTATAGTATCCTAAATCTTGTTTTGTAAAGCAAGACCTGCAGGTGAGGTTAGGAATTTTGACATACTTCTCTGTCTCTGAACCTCACTACCTAGTCATTTTTAGAGGTATATGTATCTTCCCTAACTCGCCATACAGCTGTCTTAGTACCTCAGAAGCTATAGCTTTGATGCCATTTGGTTCCTGCCTTTTTTCTTTTATATGTTCTCTGTACTCTTTGCACATATATTTGCAGCTCTGTAGCCTATTGTATTAATAGATAGTTTTTCCAGTACTTTTCCATGGTCTTTCCCTAAGCAGAAAGACAAAACAAATTCCAGAGCTCCAAGCCTTGGGGAGTACAAGGCCCTGTCCTATCTTGATTCTTCCTGGGAACCAAGGCCGAGAACAACTCTGAGGTACATTTTCATAAACAAAGTACAACCAGTGCTGATAGGGGGATTCCAGAGAAGGGGCTGGACCTGGGGGGGAATTGAATCACCACTTCTTCTCCTAATTGGTGTTTTTAATCAATTATGCTAATTTCCTAAAAGCTATAAATATGTACTCACCCCTGAAGGGGGTGGGCTTTTATGGACACCTTTCCATAACTGTTCCTGAAGACCTTCAAAATAAAGATCCCCTTTTATATTACCTCCATGCTAAAATGATCTCGAGCTTCTTTTCCAGGCTGGGGGAAAAGGCAACAGCTTCTGTCCATATTCAATCTGTTCACGTTGTTCCTCAGTAATCTTTAATATTCCCAGAGCAAATGCACATGAAGAAATTGTAATATTTATGGAACAGCTTTACTCTAATGGATATGGAGCTGTCAGGATGTAGATTCTTATTTTCTGTGAGTACATGCCTCGATAAGATGTTTGCTACATCCTCTTAAGGTACTAAGTACTATACACAAGTCTTGGGAATAAGGGCATTGTCCATGTCAATGGGCACAGCATAGAAAACAGGAAAGCCCTTGTGCTTGTACTATACTTAGAGCCAAGAGCTAGTTTCCGCACTAATGACAGGAAATGTTGAGCAATAAGAGTCTTGCTCCAAAAATGACATTGAAAATTAGATGTTTTAATGCGCCCTTTAAATTATAGGGGAAAGGATTTAGGCAAATAGCAAGTGAAACAGTGAATAGCAAATTAGCTAGGAAATTATTTCCATTAGGAAAATAGAAAAGTGTTTTGTTGTGTTTTCAGGTAAGGCCCATTAAATACTTCTCTATTGTGTATTCCAAAGCAATAATTCCTGTCCTTGTATTCTGGTAAATCTCCCTAAAGGATGATCAGACTAAGCATGTTTACTTTACCAAAGCACACTGTTCAAGATCCAATAGGCTAGTTTTTGGCCAATGAGTCAGCACAATTGAATTATTTCTAAAGTTTAAATCACATTGTGAACTTTTTACACAACGTACACTAGAGAAAGGACCAGATAGCATTTTTGTTATTTTGGAATACTTTAATTATAAATTAAAGGTCAGGTGATGTGTTGTTTCCATCTTAGAGTGATGAGAGGATAGGATGCTACTTAATCAGAAGGGGAAGGATTCATAAAAATCCACTGAATTATACTCACTTCAATATTTAAGCACTTAAAGATATAATAGATTTGACCCTCTGATTGAGTTTAGGAAACGCTGATATACTCCAGGAATGAAACTCAGTTTAGTATCTTCTTTGAGAATATTACTTTGATTTAGAAAGCCAGTTGGCTCCAGACCATCACATACACTGAAAACACTTGTAATTATTATTTAATAGCACTACAATATTCTCTGATAACATGACATACCAGAAATGAGACAAAAAACCCAAGCAAAATGGAGATAAATAAAATTAAAAAAAAGAAAGGAAGAAGAAACAAAGTTAAGAACAACTAGGAACTTAAAAGTGAATTGCTTATTCTTACTCAGTAACTGGGATTGTGACAATAAAGATGGTATTCTTTTGATCAAATATAGGAAACAGCATTGAGTATGGTAAATTATGAATTACCATTCCTTTATAATCACTGGAGAGAATGATACACTTCCAGGAAGCAATACATATCCTACAAAAGAAGACAACTAAAATAGGTCAAATAAAGCTTTTTCCAGTGTGTGTAACTCTGTGTCTAACTTTTAACTATTGAATATACCATATTCACCATTTAAAATCATGTCAGAAGCCTAAGTCTAAAGACCAAAATAAACAGTAAAGTGATTGTTGCCTCAAGAACGCATAATCTCTGTACTTCTGTGCAAAAGTCTCAATGATAATGGTGGGGAAAGGCAGGATTTGAAACTACACATTCATATTCTACCTTATCAACCATATGAAAAAAATCTCTCTTACTTGTCTGGAAGAACTGTATAAGTTATCAGGAAAATAAGGCAGAGAAACTTGGAATTTTAAGTAGTTTATTGGCAAGATTCTTCCGCACTTTTGTGCTTGTCTCATTTCCTAAGAAAAACAAAGGTACTAAATACATTACTTAAAACTTTCCAGTGCAACCAAATCTGTCATTCCAAATACAAATCACTTTAATACCAAGCATGCAACTCACATTTGTAATCCATTCCAATGTCAAGTATTGTAAAATATATTAAAGCAAGGTGCAAAATATCTTCTCTTGAGAAAGCCACCTGTTTTAGATTTGAGAGTCATCAAGCATAATATTTAGATTAAGTTGAGAATATTCTTTGAGCCCAATGTGAGTTTTGGTGTGGTAAGAAGAGATTAGAATTCAGATGATACCAAGAAAAGAGAGAAGCATTTATCTGGCTTTAAAAAATGAATATAAGCTTGCATTTGAAGTTGAGGAAATGTTTTCAGGAGACTTACTGACATGAAAAGCAATGAAGGTACATTAACCATATGAATATTTCTGTATTTCTTTTGAGTGCAAGTTGTTAAGTCACCTTTTCTCTGTATTCTTTGTCCTCTTTCTATAAAGGAAATTTCCTCTCTTTGGGATAAAGTGTGCAACATTGTACATAAGGTTTAATAAGGGGTATTATTATTATTATTATTATTATTATTATTATTACTATTATTATTATTATTATATCATTGTTGTTACGCCAAGGTCTCTTTCCTGAGTAGTAATTAGGCAATATAGAGCTCAATGTTGGGACTATATAAGTAGGATTATGACCCTCTTTTAGATTTATCTAAAAGATACCACCTTTTATTAAAAGGTACCATCAGGTTGTACCTGCCATTCCTTTGCCTGGTCATTCATTATTGCCAGATACTTCTTGATCAGTTTGTTTGACAAGTCTGAATAACTTGCATGACTTGAAAAATTTGTCACCTCATTACTTCAGATTGTGTATGTGCAATTCAAGTAACTGGGTCTCAGCAGTGATTCCTGGGGTATATTGGGGATAACTTTTCACTTTAAAAACAGATATTTTTAATAGTATTCTTTATTTCCTCTTTTTTGCTCTGTAATTCCACACAAAAAAAATTCCTTTCTTTGGTGATTTGGCTCCTTTCAAGTGTGTTTAGAGAAGGACCTTTCCAAAAGCTTTGGAAATCTAAGTACAAATCCTTAGCAGAGTGCTTGTACTTCTTAGAAAATTATTTTGTGTAGCTATCAGGTCTTGTTTTCATTAGACACAATTAAAAGTTAAAGGAAAGCTATTTTTTATTCTGCTATTTTGTGGAAAGAAGTTGTGTATCATCACTCAGCTTGCCTTCGAAAACTTTTTTAAAAAAGGAATTTAAAGAAAAATTGGCAAATTTTAAGCCAAATTAGAATGGTAACAGTGGAGATCTTGATGGAAAGGAAACTCTTATAACTACTGGTCCATAAATATATTGGAAGAGAGTAGCAAGACTGGTTATTCTGTAACTGTGGGGAAAGCCTGCAATGAGGCACCAGAGATAGAATCTTAAAAATCCTGCAAACGTAGGGCCATTCTTTATACTAGGCACTAGAGAATACACACTTGAAACAAACCTTGTAAATGCGGAGAGCATTGCTCAGGCCTTTGTTTAATAGGAAACCAAGTTTCCTTAGTGCCAGTCCTCAAGGACCTACTTGTTCCTTAAGCCATATGTGAGCCATCCAGACGATATATGCATCTGCTTGAGAGCTAAAAAAAATTCTAATCAGGAGCTCCTATTTCTCCATTCAGAATTACAACCTCTCAAGCAGAAATTTACATGAGCTGATAATATTAGAGAGTTCATTAGAAGGAAATCAAACAGTTCCTTATAGTGGGTGCTGCAGTGCTCATTTGGCTTTATTGCTGAAATAGACTGGTTTGTGGGATGCCAAGTTTCAGATCAAAACTAGGTGGCTAGAGCTTATTTGAGCATGATGGAAGCAATAGTTTGAAGGCAGCAATAGATTGCCACCTCATGGATCAGCCTCTCATCTGGTAATATCTGCCTGCTTCTTCTTACTCAGATTTACAAATCCTAAAGTTTTTCAAGATCCTCAGATTCCTCTGTAGAGAAAAAATCATGAAAATGTGGTGCTTAGGGACATGGTTCAGTGGTGGACCTGGCGGTGTTAGATTAATGGTTGTACTCAGTCTTGAAGTCTTTTCCAACCTTAATGACGCTATGATTCTATGTTTCTTTTTGTTACCTCTATGTGGTCTACAATTAAAGACATAATGCAATCATTTGGTTAATTAAAACTCTGCAGCTGATTTTAGGTAGGTAGAAATTTTAAACTTTTGCCTTATAAAAGTCTAAAAAGTTTACAGTATGAGAAAATTTGACCTTGTCTTAGTATTAAGACAATAAAAATATGCCTGCATTTGGCAGAAAATCTATGGCTAAGAAGCCCACAGACTGACAGGAGTCTAGTTGCAAAGAATTATCTGATTTTTGAAAGTCACCTTATGTTGAATATTTTGAATCTGGAGGCCTGCAGAAAGATTTCTCCTTTTCCAGCAAACACCTCAGCAAGCACATAAATGGTTTACAGATTAAGAAATCCTGTCAATAAGACTGGTTTTCAGTAGATTGGTGAGCCATCACTTTATATTTAAAATTTAGATAGGATTTTAAATATTAGTGGAAAGTTCCTTGCAGTGCTGTTGCCTCTAAAGAGGTGAATTTTCTGTAAAGTAGAATTATAGGAAAAAGGATAGAGAGATTTGAAAATTATTCTGAGGTATAAAGAACCTCAGATGCTGTATAACGTGTGACTAAATTGCCTAGGACACCCTCAGGACTGTCAAAGAAAGCACTAATGCGTGATGGAAGAGGTGACTTAAGTGGTGATTTTTCATAATTTATTGTAACATTTTCCTTAAGAAGTGAGAGGTAAAATTGCACAGATAATACTTAAAATCAAATTCCTCACATTATTTATGATAGAAAGAGTTTCTCCTTCCTGTCCCAAATGTAAATTGGACATGATGGCAAGAATACAAATAAATCTCTGTGGATGCAATGAACTTAATGTGAAGTTTTACTCTTGTGACCTAGAACTGGAAGCAGTTCCTAGATGATAGTGGATCTCCACAAATAACCCCTTCTTATAAGTTAATTAAACTACCAGAAATAGTCATATTGTTATGGTCCGGGATTTCCACCATCCACAATCAGCTGTAGCATCCTACTGCCATCATGTGTTCAGCTCTCTCAGAGAATAGTCACACAATCATTTTGAACACAGCTGGAGTGGTTTCAGATATTTTTGCCTTTTAGCTAGTATTTACTGCACTGTGGCTGGAGCTTTCAGTCCCTGACAGAAAGTAGCAGAAGAGGAGAAATTTAACCTCTATCTGCAGTGCCACCGGTGTGCCTTAGTAAAGCTCAAAGGATGTTATATTGCTCTGTATTGCAAGTGTCTGATAAGTTATGGCTCAAGCAAGCAGAAGCCCAAAGCCAAGCTCCTAGTGATTTGGGAATTGTCAGTACATGCTAAATAGAATAGACTCTAGATTTTAAGTGTTGTTCAGGAATAAGTTCTGTGGGAAACATAAGATTCATATCTGTAACTGGTGACTAGTCTCCCAATAGTCTAGTGTTTGAAGGCAACATGCCTTGAATCAGTTCTTTTCCTTTTCCTGCCCCCTCTCTTTTGAAAATAAACAAATATCACATGCAGTTAAAGCAGCTCCTCAAGGTACTACTCAAATGGGCTGCAGCCTCATCAATGCAGAGATCCCTGGATTCAAAGATCCCAGGAGAACTTTCATCACTATTTGGGGGTATGTTCATGTGGAAAGACATGCACATGAACATATTTTAAGTCTGAAAAAACTGTGTCTTCCCATTACTTTTATATGCTGCAAAGTTTCAGTTTGACTTTGACCATACTCTTTCTTCTGGAAACAAGTAAAGGTGTCCTTATTTCTGTGCCTTGAGCTCTTTACAATCAAAAACCATCAGCCATCCACACTACACCCTCTAAGCTGTCCAGCTGAGATGCTGGAAAACAAGAGTGACTGCTAAGGCACAGAGCAAATCCCCTGTATAAATCTACTGTAATTTACCTTTTTGATGCAATACTGTTCCCATCTCCATCTCTTAATGGAATAGAGCAGAACAAGTGCTTCCTACTTTTAGACTGAAGAAGATGCTATATTTTCCACCTAGAAAAGATCTGTTTTCCACCTAGAAGAGGATCCCTGCTGTTTTGGGAGCATACTTCTTCTGGAGCATCCTCAGGTACAAAATTCCACATCATCCTTGCACTACAAGCACTGCATAAATGACAAAGAAAAGATGAAGAACAGAAAAATTACCAAAATCAACATGATTCAACACACAGTAGTGGTATATCTTGGCCACATTCCTGAAATCTGACATTGTTCTGCATGACATCTTTGTCTCTACACTGGAGAGACGGGGATCTGATGGATGGAACGCCCACCAAATAAGGAATTGGCTGGATGGTCACATTTAAGAGTTGTGGTCAATAACTCCATGTCATCCAGAGGGACCTTGACAGGCATGAGTGGTGGGCCTGTGCCAATCTCATGAAGATCAGCAAGGCCAAGTATAAGGTCCTGCATCTGGGTCAGGGCAATCCCAAGCACAAATACAGGTTGGGCAGGGAATATATTGAGAGAAGCTCTGAGGAGAAAGACTTCAGGGTGTTGGTTGAGCTGAAACTCAACCCGAGCTGGCAATGTCCACTGTCAGCCCAGAAAGCCAAACATATTCTGGGCTGCATCAAAAGCAGCATTGTCAGTGGGTTGAAGCAGTTGATTCTCCCCCTCTGCTCTGCTTTTGTGAGACTCTGTCTGGAGTACTGTGTCCAACTCTGTGGTCCCCAATACAAGAAGGATGTGGATCTGCTGGAGCAGGTCCAGAAGAGGGCTGTGAATATGATCAGGGGACTGGAGCACCTCTCCTGTGAAGACAAGCTGAGATGTTTGATGTTCAGTCTGGAGAAGAGAAGGCTCCTCAGAAGACTTCATAGCAGCCTTCAAGTACCTAAAGGGGATCTACAAGAAAGTTGGGGAGCAGCTAGGCAATTAGATTAGCTATAACACTATGATAGTGGTGAGACTCTGGCACAGGCTGCCCAGAGGAGCTGTGAATGCCCCATTCCTGAAAGTGTTCCAGGCCAAGGTGGACAGTGTTTTCTGGTGTGGTAGAAGGTGTCCCTGCCCATGGCAGGGAGCGGTTGGAACTGAATGTTCTTTAAGATCCCTTCTAACCCAAACTATTCTATGATTCTATGAAACTGTGTGGGAACCACAAATAACTCACAAATAGTTAAAAGTGTCCTTTAATGCCTTCAGATGATAGGCAAGCTACAGTTAGTACATTGCTGAACACATATTCTAATTAGGTAAAACATGATCATCTTTCTTTGAATTTATTAGTGCCTGAAGTAGAATCGTATGCGGAGAAGCATATAAACTTCAGTAAACATGGAAAATCAAGGAAACATACAATTTATCTTTTCTGAGGTCATAAGCTAGTAATGAAAGCAAACAAATGACAACAGTATAATTTTTTTCCCTTAACTTCCAGGTTTGGAAGCATCTCTAATCTTTAAAGTTTAATTAAAAAAAAAGTAATAAGAGAAAACAAATACAGATTTTGAGTGGAAACACCATACATGTGAAAGTGTCCACTATGTTTGGTTTTTCATTTTTTATTTTTCTTTTNTAATCCAAAGCCTGTGCACTAGACAATTCACTATTGCATTCTTGCTGTTACTGCCCATAGTGCATTCTTTGGAAGTCTAACCTCAGATGCCAGTCTTAGCCTGTTAATGCTAGGCTACATCCTCTTGATCAATTTCCAACAACAAAATCCTACAAAATAGCTTTTGTTTTTTTAAGATTCAAGTTTCATTTGGAGCTTGGAGTCAAAGGAATTTGGAAAGAATGAAATTAAATTATTTTTGTTTTTAACCAGCTCAGCATGATCCTTGCTATTTATTTAACCATTTAGAGTTTGAACTTTTGAATCCTGTTTTATAGAGCTTTCAGAAATCAATTGCATTTGGATTTACTTTAAAGTTTTTCTTTTTCACAGATGAATGTGTGAATTATTTCTACCTTTATCCTAAAATAAAAGTTAAAAGAAAATTACCTTTTCCCAATTTTAAAGTAATTCAATCAGTTACCCTGGATGAGTACTTAAATTAATTTCCCAACAATGGGTGTGAGTCGCTCACAATTTTATGATAAAGTGAAGTAAGCAAGTTACTTAAAAATATAGAATTTAAAAAATGTTGCACAAGAATTATTAATTCCAAAGCATACTTTTGATAGAAAGCTAGACTTCTTTTACACCCATACATAAAGAAATAAGTGTGCAAACAAGAATGGACACGCATCCAAAGAAAGAAGTCATGGATTCAGATATTTGGTTTTATTTTAGTTGCTATTAAGGTATTTTCCTTCAAGTTTCACTAGATTCCTAACCTTTCCCTAAGTTCCTTACCGCGTATCTGTTTCGTACCCTTGCAAGGAGCTTAAATCACAATAAATGAGAATTGTCATTAAACAGATTTTTCTTCCCTGTCTTATATACATTTTCATCTCAGGAGCTGCCTTTTCCAGATTTACTCCCTTACCTCAAACCACTCATGTGGGATCAACAATATCCAAAACTGTCATTAAAATGATGAAGGGTAGAATAATGGATATTAGGGCCAAAACCACTCCAAACAAACAAACAAATAACACAAATAAAACCCAAACAAACAAAAACAAAAACAACAAACAAACAAAAAACCCCAAACAACAAACTAGCTAACTAACAAAAAATTCTACCCATAGAAGTGACTATGTCCATCTTCATTGAGAATTACGTCCTTTAAATCCATTGAAACCATGTGGACTGCATTGAATAATAAGCTGTTTCATTTCTGATGCCTGTGGAAAACTGCATTTGAAAACACACAGAGTGTATCACATACCTTGATTATTTACTACAAAACATGGGTGTTAAAAAAACTTGCAACCCTCAGTAGAGAACTGTGGAAAAAAGGAATGAGATGTGAAAGTTGTCTTCTTTTAGTTATACTCATCGTACATATAGTACAACTGGAAAATAATCTGAAGAAAACATTAAAAAAAAATCAACCTTTTTTTACCACTCTGGTACTAAGAGTTTTAGCAAGAGACATGCAGTTTAACACAATGTCAGAGTTTGGATCTAGGTTTTTTTTTTGTTTTCTTTTTTTCCCTCAGGAATTTTTCTCCCATGGGTTGCTAATGACTGAGTACTTAAGAGAACAAAAACACATGGCCAAGGCCTTTCTCCTTGACAGGGCAGGGGAAAATCTCTCTCGTGAAAGTAGGGACAACACGAGATTTTGGGGACTGAAAGGGCGGGGGGAAGGCTCACTCTCTTGCTCGGGACCCTCGGAGCTGGACGGTTGGAGCCGCTGTCTGCTGAACCCACGGCAACAGAGAAAACAGCAAGGAGCTGCCGGTCTTTCTGCTGTGAGTTTTCCTCCACCCCAACGGGAGCTGCCATCAACCCATCTCTGCCCTGCTCCTCCAGCGCTGCTCTGAGTTTTTGCTACATAGAAACTATGCTCCTCCTGCACGCCAGGACCTCCTGCTGCCCAGCTCACTGTGTCTGAGGATCCTGCTGGCACAGACACCAGTCGATCCCCCGAGGGTTTGTGAAACAGAGCCTCTCCTCCATCTCTCTCTACGCTGGCAGCTGCCATTGCCGTGTGCTACCTGAGCTCACGCCAGAGCGCCCCCTGCAGCCGCGGGGAGTCATCGCATCCGGAGCACCCCCTGCAAGCTGTGACTGGACCTGCACTAGAGGGAAAAGGTGCCCGAGGCCCAGCAGGCTGCCACTGGGTTTCTGGTTGTTTCTTTGTTAATGCCATAGTTGTTATTAATTGTTAGCTTTATTTTAGATATTAGTAAAAAACTGTTATTCCTATTCCCATATCTTTGCCTGAGAGCCTCTTGATTTCAAATTTATAATAATTCAGAGGGAGAAGGGTTACAGTTTTTCCATTCCAAGGGAGGCTCCTGCCTTCCTTAGCAGACACCTGTCTTTCAAACCAAGACACACAAAAATTCAACATTATTTCCTGGATTATGGGACTAGGGGGAATCAGTTCTAGATCTTTAATAGCCTCTCTAAAAGCAGTGAAAGCTTTTGCTAATTTAAAAGTTGTGATGCTCTTCCATTTAATTTTCATATTTGAGTGTTTAAAATAATAAAAGTAAATACATATTTATGATTTAAAGATAACTGATAAACACAAGAAAAAAGATTGATATTAAGTATGGTCTTCTGTCTAACTGGCTATTTTACTGCATGTTAATGTTGCACTGAGGAATATGACATTTAAAGCTGTTTTCTCAAAACAAAAGAAAAAAAAAGAAATGGTGCACTTTAGAATAAGGTACACTGCTACCTTAAAAGTATTTTTAGGAAAAACAATAGTGGAAACTTTCAGGCAAAGTCTCTTGAATTTTTCAGTTCTTTGAACTATGGTTCACTCTGGCATGAACATGTTTTTTCTGGCCCTTAACTAAACATATCCTGAAAGCTGATGCATCTTTTCTTATATTTGCACTAGTTAATTGATTCAGAGAAATGCTGCACATTCATCTACAACTTAACCAGGGAGTGCGATTCTCTGTATAACTTGACTACAATATTCCAGCCTTCTTCAACATCATTTTGTCAACAGTCTATTATCTAATGAAGCAACAGTTTCCAGCTTCTTCCTTGAAGAACCAAAACATAAGCAAAGAAAAAGACAAATTGACATTTTTTTTTAATCTTCAGATTGTTCTGATCTTGCAAAGAGCAATCATAAGCTGCAGTCTCTTTCCTTTCAGAGTATTTTCCCACACTACATTCTCTATACTGTCTTTCAATAAATTGCTCTTGTGTAAGTGGTCTTCCGGTCTGGTACATATATCTCAATGACCTACTGATTTCCTGTGTGCTGGGCTTGGCTATATGGTCCTCAGATTGAGATATGTAGCAGTTTTTAAGACCAGTTTGTTGTATGTACAGTATGTTTCTAATTTCACAGAAACAGTTATATAGTATTTAAAGTGAAAAAATCAGCTGACCATATAAAGTTTTGAGACCAGTTTATAGGAAGAATGCATGAAAGATCCACAGGCTTTTGTATAGCCTCTGCACCTTTTGAAGCAGGTAATTCAGAAAGAAAGCAGAGTAAATATATAAGCAAGAATTATCACCTTTCTTTCCACTTCTATTGCACACACTACTCAGGTGTATCTTGTTTAATATGCATATCCATGTTTCCTCCTTTCCATGGCATTTAAGACCCTGTGTAAGAACTTCTCAGTCTAGCTGGACTTTCACAAAATTCAGATTGGTTTCCTGAGTGGGTTAAAGAACAAATAAACTACTACTCTCAGCACTGCCCTAAGAAAGAACAAGCTTGGGAATTTCAGTACTACTGATAATTTGCACTCATTTGTCCAACACTTCTGATTGGTTTTGCAATAGACCATGATGCTCCTGAAAAGATGTCAAAGCACCTCTTTACTCAGATTTCACCAACCAACCTTTGAATTCAAAAGAGCTTGGTTAAATCATTATTGTAAAAAAAAAAGAAACAAACCAAGAAATGAATGGAAAAAATCATCAAGAAAACAATCTCAAAATGCTAGTTATAGAAATACATTGACATACATACCAACAGAAAAATATATGCTACAACCAATAAGAATTCATTGAAAGGATTTTCTGAAATCAAATAGGTAGAAAAGGGAAAAAAGCCCCAACTCACCAGCAAAACAAAACCAAAAAATCCTAGCAACAACAATGACTACAGTGAGCAAAGGACAACGTTAGCTGGCTCTGTGACACGGGCAATTCTGTGCTTTTCAAACATCATTTGCAGCATGCTCTTCACATTAATGATATATTATTTGACTTCTCCTTGGGGATGGAATTTTCTTCCAGAAATAACAGTTCAGATCATATTGATTTCTGGTCTGAGTTCTAGGAAAAATAGTCCTGAAAAATGTGAGTTTTATGGACTTTGAGCATTTGTAATATAGTAAATTGAGGAGGGAAATATACCAATTGACCTTCCTTCCTTCCTTCCTTCCTTCCTTTCTTTCTTTCTTTCTTTCTTTCTTTCTTTCTTTCTTTCTTTCTTTCTTTCTTTCTTTCTTTTCTTTCTTTTCTTTCTTTTCTTTCTTTTCTTTCTTTTCTTTCTTTTCTTTCTTTTCTTTCTTTTCTTTCTTTTCTTTCTTTTTCTTCTCAACTATTGTCCACTGTAGGGTATTTACCACCTTAGCTCTTCAGGTGGGAATCCATTCTAAAACTGTACTTTTCTTGTGGTCATCATATTAAGTATCATAGCCAATCTTGCTCAGGCTACCTCAGCTTTGATATAAAGTGTCCTGAATGATAAGAACAGTAAGGAAGCTGATAGGTAAGAAAAGGAAGTATTAATACTAAAGAAAGCAATACAAAACATGAATAATCTGAACCATCCTTTAAAATGTGAGTGTAGTAGAAAAAAGTAGATCAATCCTCTGCTAATAACATACAATGTTTACAGTACAACAGTACTTAGGAGATACTTATGCCCAGTTAATTCCTTGTGTACCATGGACAAGATTTTAATAATAGCCTGTTAGGCCTTTGCAATTATCTTATTAATTTTTCATCAAAACATGGGTGTTGAAGATATCAGAAACTTTCCTTTCAGTATGATAAGTTGATTGGCAGGCTGTGTCTTTAAATAAAAGTGATTGTTTCTAGATTTATTTGGGGTTGGGAGTTTAATTTTTTTTATTGTTTTATTTTAAAGTATAAGCATGGATTGCTTAACATCTCTGCTTCAACACTTTGAATAAATCACTTCATGCAGAAGTTGAATTACCATTGACATTTAGTTGGGGGATTGCCTTTTTTTTGCAATCAGGAATGTAATTGTTCTCAACGTAGTCAAGTTTCTATTTTGAAAATATCACTCTACTTTATTGATTCAGCAGAATATCTGATTCAAGCCAAAACTGGGAAGATAATGAATGTTGTGTTATAGGAAGGAAAATACACTTCTTGGGTTAGGGACATGACAGATCCTCATTCATTACAGCATGAACAAAAGACTTACAAAGCCAATACCCTAATAGAACTGACCATTGAGCCTGTGAATACAGGTGCCCACCTCTCAAAGCAGTCTCCTCAAAAAGAAGAGGAAGAAGGAAGACAGGGCAACTAGTGTGGCTGCAATTTTGCATCACCAGAGGTTGTTGAGAGAGAATTTTCCCACCTGAATGAAATGCACTGCACAGAGTGCTGGCTCTGGCTTTAATAGGCATTGGGCCATGGGCCATTGCCTACATAGTGATATAATGACTATGTCAACATGATGACATAAATGTCTCACCAAAGATGAGCTGTCTTTGAATCATTTCACCAGTCTCTAAAGTACATATCTAATTTTCACCATAATTTATTTCCATCTTGTTCTATTTTTTTAAGACCATCATGTTTAATATAAACTGAATAAACTGAACTGTTTCTTTCAGATTTCATGTCACTTATGCCATTTTGCCAATTTTCCATAAACTAAAATGCTGGTCCCTTTTTTTTTCTTTAAAGAAAATTTTCACTATTTAAGGGTCTACACCACCAATAAGTTGACTGAGGACAAGGTTCCCCACCTTTTGCTTGTGAAGCTGAAGGTGGGAAAGTGAGCATGGCTAATAAGTTCACTAAGCTGCATCACAGATATCAGAAGCACTGGATTTAATGACAGCTAATGTGCCAATGGGGAACAAAGACACACAGACTTTTGCGTGAGTTTCCTTAAGAGCCACCATAATAGACCTCCACGTGGTGAGGTGCCTGTAAGTATTGGCATTGCCATTCCTGGCAATATTAAAGAGTTTCTGTCTTACTGCCTTCCAGGTTTCCAATTGAAAAGTCGCAGTAGTCTATATGCATGGACACCCAGCCCAGCAAGGTACTTAGCTTAGCATTGGAGATGTCTGTGCTTTGCCAATGCAGGAGCCGCCTAACTGGTCTAGGCTCCATCTTTGTTCCAGAGATATTTTTCCTCCCATAAGTCTTCCACTGCACACCTGATATAGGTGATGGGCACGTATTTGGGTTCCTTTACCGAACTTTTCCTGGTCAACCCCAATTCCTGGTCCAATGGAAGTTGTTTCTGGTATGATCCACATCTTTCACCGCCTGTGAAATGTCCTGGTTTGGGCGGCCATTTTTAGCAATGGGGTACAAAGAAACACAGACCTTCTTGCTTGCTCCAAAGAAGATCATTTATTGTAACGAACCAAACCCTTTTTTGTTCTAAACTTGAACCAAAACAAGCAGTCATTGGATGCCTGCCACTGCAGTATCATGGTTCATGCATCCCTTTACCCAATCAGCTCTCTGATCGTGTGGTGTCCATGCGTCTCCTCAACCAATCACTGTCTCATGCATGATGCAACCACACACTCGCCATGCAACCTATTCTCTGGTTGCATGACCTGTTTTTTACCTCCCTGTTAATTGAACCTTTCCCAGAGTGCTTTCTGTTGAGCAAGAGTGAACAGGATTTCTTGTCTCCCACAAGCGAAAACAGAATTTCCAGGCAGGTTTGTAACTAGAACAAGGGAACTATCTGCTTGAACTGTTTCTTGGTGGATGAACAAAGGTGAAAATGTCAAGTCTATGCTACAGTTTATGCCATTTTCCTACATAGTTAAAAATATTCCGGGCACTAGGCCACATTTCAAATCCATAGCCAAGTACAATGATAGCCAGAGCTTGACTTGATGCCAGTGAACAGCTGCATATTTTGGACTTCGGTGAAAACTATGAAGCCAATGCACCTATCCTGCCATACAAAAGATCCGAAAAGGGAAAAAAGTATGTCAGTTGAAATAGCGAAATGGAACATATAATTAACCTGTGTAGGCCATTAAAATTGAGAATTTTCATTACTTTTTAGCCTGAGCCAATGCTTCACTCAATAACAAATGGATTAAGAATTTAAAGTTTCAGCTCAGCCATAGCCTCTTGAGGATGATGCAAAGGTTCCATAACAGTCAATGTTAATCAGACCATAGGCAACAACAAGATCACAGTACACAATTAGACAAAGTGTTTTATAATTAAACTGGTCAATCAGTTGATTAACTGTTTGTCTTGTCTTTTTTTTAGCTTGTCCTCACACAATGAAGTACCTTCAAATGTACTTACTGAAGTATATTTTATGAATATGTGTTTAACTGCTGTTTTATATCTTTGCATGTTATTAATAATTGTGAGTCAGTAGAACAAACAACAGTTGCCTAATTAGGTTGATTTCAGAGACAAAAATAATTCTGTTCCTCAGCTCTATAAAAAGAATAACATAAACATGAAAACTCTGCTGGGAAAGTTAAACTCAGCTGTTCTGAATTATGTTCTTACTATAAATTATGTAGTATTTTACAGACTGAAACCAAGAAGCCCATATTCTGATACTATCTTGGGGAAAATGTAAATTCATGGCCACCTATCTTTGCATATGCTTAAGGAGAGCTTTGGGTCTTGCTTTGATTTGGGGTTTCAGAGTATGCAGACCTGAATATAACAGCAGCACTTTGAAAATGTGTAAAATTAGAGAAGGGTGTAGATAGTACAAAAGAGAGCATTTAAACTTCAATAACAGAATATTCGTGAAAAAGGTATTTTATTTAGGAAAATATGCAAAAAATAATCTTTTATAACTGGTAGAATCCATGTGGAGAATATGCAAAAAATAATCTTTTATAGCTAGTAGAATCCATGCGGAAAAGAAACGACACATTTAAGAAATTAGACATATGATGAAGAGTATCTCTTCATAAAGAGACTAGAATAGGCAGAGTTAAGGACATTCTAAGCCCATCCAAGTAAACTTAGGAGCCAAGGAGGATTTGTAAAGACTTGAAAACAAAGATTTAAAAAATGAGTGAGATGTCAGAAAAGAGTGAAACCTACTGATACAGCCTGAGTGAAAAACTGGCCCACTGAGAAACAGTTTACATGCAAATATTGCTGATCCAATCTTTCACTCTTAAGGATTTTAGTAAAATCACATTTCCTTCACTAATACAACTAATCCTATTGCTATAATTTTCTTAATTAGTCCAAAAAATGGACATAAATGCATATTCCAAAAATAGTCAGGAGAAAATTCTTCTATTATCTCTTTTCAGCTTTCTGCCTTTGAAATTCATGACAGGAACATAAGTAATTGAACAAGAAAGACTTACACTCTGGTCTCCTGAGGCTGACTGAGCAACACCCCTGAGGTTCTTAGAAGGCAATGGCCAGAAGTGGAGCAAAACAGCCATGTTTAGTGACTCTCCCTAGACCACTCTGCTTTGGGCATGGTACACAGGCCAGTAAAATCACATTCTGCTAAGACTAAGATACAATCTATGCCAAACTAAAAGACCTTCTGAATTACTGTATTTGGGCCCTTTCATGTAAGATATTTTTGCAAGATTAAGTACTATTAAAATCTACAGAGAAGAACACTAGGAAATGTATCATATACATCAAAATATTAAGAAAAGTATGTTAAAAATGCTGGGGAGAGCCTAGTGTTCAAAGTACACCAAATCACAAAAATGTGAAAGACATTTAAATCTATTTATGTGGAAATTCTAGTTTGATATAGAAGCCAAAATCAAGTCTAGTCAATCAGTTGACCCTCTTTTGCAGGATTTTTTCTTTATTTTCCTTAATCTCCAAAGAATTTAAAGCCTCAAGTTTTACCAGCATCCAAATGAGAGAGACAGATCTTGACAACATGGACAAATATTAGAGATGGGAGGGATCAGCCCAAACCTTCAGTAAAAAAGCAGATGGAAATTGATGATAATTGAATGCATTCTGTTAATTTTAGGTTTTTCTACAGTTTGATGCATATCTGAACTAATTCCTGAGTCTGGGGCTAGAAGATATGGTGCAAAAATGACTAAGACAACATTAATATTTTTGGTGGGAATGGGAAATGATTGCATGAATGCTTTTACATGTACCTTTTTTTTCTCATGGGATTTCCAGTACAGCTATTTTTAAGCAACAGGGAGTTTGGCTAACTTGGAAATAAAATATGAACAAACATTTAGATTTTGCAGGGCTGGATTTAACCTCTTCACTCTTCTTTTTTGCTTTTAATATCTATGTAGCATATGAATAAACAGCAGAAAAAGAAAGGGAGAGGGGAAGAAGGAAGAATTTCACATTCCTATATTTCAGCCAGTACGTTCTTTGGGAGCATAAGTGAGGTGGTTCAAAAAATGCAGACTTCAGAATTTATGTGATTTTGGTATGTGTAGCAATGTACTTTGGATGCAATAATAAAAGTGGTTAAAGAATGTGCACCTTTTGGGGTGGTCAGTTTTTTAGCTCTACAAATTTCAACATGTTTTTTTCATAGATTACTCTGAATTAAAAGTCACACAGAAACATCTATAAACATCCAATCATACTGCTGTTCATGCATCTGTCAGTGGGAAGTGTCAATGCACATAATGTAAGGCATCTAATACACGGAAGAGAAGATAGTGTGATGCCTGAGACATAGGGTTAAGAGCCAGGAGCCTTGCGTACAATTCTCAGTTCTGCCACAAATGTCATTGTGACCTTGAGAAAAAACCTCTCTCAGCCTGTAAAAACCTGTAAGTGCTTCTCTTTCTTACATGGTTGTTGTCAGCTCAAATTAATTAATAGCTGTCAGGCATTTTTCCAACCCTTTAGAGAAGACATCATAAAACATAGTCTATTCCATTTGTCCTGAGATGAAAAGTGTAGAAAGAGAGGGAAAAATCCGTGAAACACCACCCCCTAACACCCCCAATAAAAAACACAGGGGCAAATATTATGGGCCACCTACACTCCTTCAGTCTAAACAGCTGACTCCCTGCTCCAGACTTGCTGCTGTTCCTACCTGCATGATTGCTAAAGTTTTAAGTGCCCCACATTTACCAGATTAAGTAGGTCTTTTAACTGTTCATGCTCTCATTCCAGAGTTCATTGGTAATGTTTCCACTGCAGAAGGCAAACCTGCAGCCAGAAAAATATCTACATTTCTTCTCTTAGTAGCTTGCATCAGCTTTTCTGGCCTATATCCATTAAGACAGCTGAGCAAGTCAGAAAAAATGAAGTCCATTTAGTATTACTCAAGATATTTAAAACAACACTATAAAATAATACAATCCCTACTTATAAACCTACTTATAGCAATCTGAAAATATTTTACAGTATATAAAATGTTTTTATTTTCTCTACACATGGCTGACTTTTAATGTTAATATTTAGCAGGATTTAAGTTCAGTGCCCACTTCAACTCTGTGTGATGTCTTTGATTGGTTATATACAATACATGTCAAAAAGGAACCATCAGGACTCAGCCCTTGGCTGAAATTCATTGAATTTACTGAATGTAAATCAGTACAGGAAGCATAAAGTCCAATCAGACTGGGGAGGTTGCATTGCTAGAAAATGGCATAGATAGAAAAGACGAAGCCTGATAAATTTTGAGTCCAAAAAGTAATTAGAGCTTTCTGTGTCATGGTACACACAGATCAGTAACTTATTCTCTGTTTGAATAGGAAGAAATTAGTATCGTTTTAGAAAGGTATCAATTGAAATCCTGATATTTCCATAGTTAAATTGCTCACACTATTTAAAATCAATACCTCCTATCTTGTCTGAATGTGTCTCCAAACATTGGTCTTGTTATGTCTTTTTATGGTGCAATAAACTGTTGTTTGCTACCAGAATTTCTTGCACATACAGAAACATTGAAACTGTTACCAAGAAATTTTTTCTTTTCCTGAATTTCTTCTTGGCTAATCCAAGGAGACTGAACTTCTTGGTTTATCACTACAAGGCATACTTTCCAGATCCTAGACCCATTCTTGTTGCCTTTTCAGAAATATTTCCAAATTTTTTACATGTAAAGATTTTCTTATACTCTTTTTTTCTCTTAGAGTACTCTCTGCCTGTCTACTGTTCCCTTGGCTATGAAGTGCAAAGTTCTTTTTGAAGCACTTACATTCCTGAATATAATTTGATAGAATTGTTACAATAAGGTGTTATTAAGACTGGTATGCATTACTGCTGAGGAATCACATAATAGTTAGAGTTGGAAGGAACTTCTGGAGATCATCTAGTCCAACCCCCGCACCAAGGCTGGGTCATATAATTAGTTTCTCTAATTACCCATGGTACATATTCACTGATCAAATTTACATCTGTGAGGATTTATTATGCTGAAAATTGCAGAGAATGCAATTATAAAAGCATAGTAATATACTAGAGCAATATGTGGCATAACATATAATCTGTGTGGCAGTTGATTATAGTCAGTAAAATATTCTCCCATTTAGTTTTTGAACTGGTTAGCTGCAATAATTATAATAATTATTTATCAAATTAGATATAGGTAGGTTATTTTGGCATAAAAGACTCATTATCCATTTTATGAAAAAGTAGGATGAGAGAGAAGTTAAAAGAGAAAAAACATTTTACTCACATGGTTACTGATTCAAAAAGTTCAGCTGGAAGAATTTTCTTTAATGTTGTTAATCAGTTGTTGAGCTGGATTTTCTAAACTTGCCTCCCAATTATGGTCACAAAATAGGAACACAAAAGTACATCTGCATGCTAGAAAATAATTATGCTCACAGTAAACAGACTTGACTATGCAAAATGACATAAAACCAGAACTAAAAGCAGTATAAGGAAAGAGCAAAGTTAGAAAATGAAAGAAATTAAAAACTGGGAAGTTGTATGGACACTGTGCATTTCTTAAGAATAATATTAATTTTATTAATATTAATTAGTTTTCAGATTACTGTTTCATTTGGTAAAGATGGATTTTGATTTTTACATACATGCCATAATTGTCTCCAATTTTATTTATTACTATTCTATAGTGTATTTTTTTGTTCAGAATCCAAGATACATGTGAATTTCTTATTTTACTTGTCCAGTCATACCTTAACTAACAGTAGCTTCAATATAGCCTTTAGCTAACATAAAAGTAGCTTTATGTTCCTCCATGTACCTAGAAAACATTATATTCAACTCTGCAATATAAGTTTGCTGAAATAAGAAAGAGTAATTTCGAATATACAGGTGCCTAGCTTCAGAAGTGGGTTAGGAGGTCTTCCTGACACAGGGTACATAACTGGAAGCCAAATAATTTTTTAATGCCTTGGAAAAGTCATGCAAAAAGAATAAGAAAAATATTCAAAATAGGGTGATAGAAGTCAAAGAATTAATTGGGGGCTTTGGTTTTTTCCAGTTCTAAGATTTAAGGGAAGACTTGTTTCACTATTCAGTTACAGGTCAGGAGGCCAAAAGCAGTTCTTCTGGATAGACCAGTAAGACATGAGAAGATATGCAATCTCTGTGTTGCAGTTCCAGCCAGAGTGCTCAATCTCCAGCGTGCGAACTATTTGAACCATTTCTAGATTCACTTTTGTTGTGCTGCGGAACCAGAACTCAATGTCCAAGAAGATACTCTGAGTTTGTTAAAGGCAGGCATTTGCAAAAAAATCCAAACAAACCCAAAGCTCTTGTACTAGATGTTTCATATTTATTTATTAATTTACTTATTTGAATTTTTCATGTGGAGATTTGCTTTTGGCTTCCTATCTTGTCTTTTTATCTCTCTTCCAATTTTTCAAAATTAGTGATTTATTATAACAGAGCCTGCTGAAAGACATATCTGCTCAAGCTGTTGCCTGCGGGGACCTTTCCAGTATGCAAACTGCAGTGCTTTTAGGGAGACAGACATTCTCCATGCTGCCCTCACAGAAAAGGAAAGAAAGTTGACCATCAGATTCTGTCCTCTCCTTGCATCCTTCCCATCCCACTCTAACACACCTTCAGAGTTTTTTCTTGGTGACAGGACCAGATGACCCAACAGGTGACCTATATTTTGCTGGCTCTCCCCGATGGTGATGTTCTGTGTGCTTGGTAAAACTGGAAGGCACAGATCATGGAACATGTGAGCGTTCCCAGGAATGTGCAGCCAGGAGAGTTTCTTCCAGCTAAAACACAGTAATATTTAGCATAAAAAAAAACTCGATACATTCGTCTTCAAATTCTGTTTACCATAGTCTAAAATCTCCTGGACTTAATCCAGTGCATGCCCTACAGTGAACCATAGGTTAAGTCTACTAATCCCCTCATTATGTATTTGCATCTTGAAGGCTTCAATCAGTTTGGCCTCTGTTTTGTAAATAAAACAAGTTCTGCCTAATAAGTTGTCTGACAAAAATATCGTTTTCCTTCTGTAATCCATTGAGTTCAGTGTATAACCTAATTGCAGTTCTTAGATTGCTCATACTCAGAATTTTCAAGTCTGCAAACTAAACACAGGTTCTTTAAATACAAGTTTAAGACAACTGCCTGCTTTTAGAACCATGGAGTTATTCAATCCCAGTCGTTTAGCGATTTACAGGTGATTGGTATATTTGCTTATATTTCTTTTTAAAAAATGAACATCTAAGCATCTTGTTCAGTACATCTATTACATGTGACCAGAGCCTGAAGTCTTGAAAGACTCCATTTTACTCATAGAGCATTTCCATCCTCCAACAACTTTGTATCCTGTATGTATTTAACAATTAGTTATCACAATTTATTGGTATCTACAAACAAGATAATGGAATACTAGTATTGACCAGCTGTAAATGGTGGGCCTGCTTTCAGATACTTGCCTGTCCATGTAAAAAATGGAAACATTCCAATTAGAATTTTTCTACCTCACAGATTTCAATCCTCTCTTTTGATTTCTCTTATTTTCTTGTGAAGCCTCTGTAGAAAACACTTCTTGTGAGGTTATCAAAAGGGTCTTTCTTTGTGTGCTGGAGTTTTCAGAGTAATAATAAAAACCTACATGCATACACACAAAATAATTGAAGGGAAAAAAGAAAAAAAGCACTAGAACACTCATTGAAGCTTCATGATCATCAACTATTTTTTTGTTTTTATCTTATTCCATTGCTGATATCATATTCCCTGTAAAGTGTTCAATTATTAGCACTGGAAGAAAACAGGAGAATGAAATGTGTTTTGCAGGTCTTTCATCTGAATTAAGTTCATATGTTTCTTAAATGCTGAGGTAGTAATAACTTCAATTGGAAGTCGGCATGTCATCCATCTTTTCCCCCCTCTGTTTTGGGAAATTGACGTTAGTAAGATGATATTTCCATGCACTATGTAACACATGCATATGTAACACAATATGCAAAATCACCAGGGAAACTGAAAGGGGGAGAGACTGTAAAGAACTACTGGTGTAAAACAGCTTTTAAAGTAAATGTGCAAACTCAGACATTGGTAGTTTTTGGAATGGGTACTCCGTCCTATACTCCAAAGGGACATAGTGCCCTTTGCCCAATCAAAAGTTAGTGCCAAGTGCTAGAGCAAGGGAAAGGAAATGCTAACCTGTATCAGAAAAGAGAAACACACAAGTTTAAGAAAGCAAGACAAAAGGGAAAGGAAGAAGAAAACCACCTAATTTCTTGATTTTACTCAGAAAAAAAAAACGTTAGTCCATCATACTCTGTGCAAAAAGATGTTTTTTCTGTCATAATCTTTATCAGGAGAAATAAAAAAGCAAGATAAATAAAATTCAAAAAAGCAAGATAGATAAAATATCACTCTAAAACCAAGGGAAGGACTTCTAAAGGATGCCTCAGAATGGGTCTTTATTTCAGCTGCAACCTACAAATATCTGGCAGTTTGCTTTAGCTGATGTTTGGTGATTAACAGTGGTAATAAACTAGGCAGTCATAACCAAAAGCAAGGCAATTTCCACATAACTAATACACATTTTACCAAGCTCAAGAGGCAATCTAATAGTAAAAGAATAATAAATAGCTAGCAATCTACTCTTGTTTATCCTGTGAGTTTTCCCAGGCACTATATGTCTTCTATGTTGTCTCCTGCATAATGTCAAGAAAACTGTTGGCAGTTTTATAATTAGAGATAATATCAAGTTGAACTAAAGATTTTCATAGATGAGGTGCTTTCCTAGCAGTAATGGTCTCTCCAAAGACAAAGGCCATGCTGGTAATCAAAAGAACAGAGGATTTAATCCTCATGCACCTATTTAGTGTTGATTACAAACAGCAAAGTTTTAAAAATGTCTACTTTTAAAATAATATTCTTCTCAGCAACAGGAATTTCAAGTGACACAGAACCCTGGTGGTACAAAGGGGAATAGATACATTCATTTTCCCTAGCAAGCTGTATTTCAGGTGTGGATTAGTTACCTGTGTATATTCATAAGGAGGAAGGGAAAAAGGGCCATGAGATGAGTTCAGATCCTATGGATCTGACAGTGGGCTACAATCCTAATTTTGATTTGTTGGTAAAGGATATTTGGGCAAGTTTATTTTGTTTTTTTGGGTTCTATTACCATGTTTGGCAACTGCTCTCAATTATGTGACTTGTGAAGCTTTCATAAATAAATATAGAGAGTGGATCAATTTAAATCTAATAATTTTTTTTATTTTAACACTAATCTTCTGCTTCAGCAGGCATTTAGGTTGAAATGAGAAGCATGATAGATTTGCTAAAGTTTAGATGATTAACATGGGTTTTAATACTGATATCAGTGGAGGGTTTAAAGAAGGACAGGACTGGAATACTGGAAAGAGTATATTTGTGCAATTACACCTGAGAAGCCATAGTACAATCTTCAGGTGGTTTTATTGCTACCATATTTGATGGATACAACTTGGATGCCTGCCTTTTCTCTCTTCTTTCTCCTTCATATCTCCAGCTCAGTGTGTTAGCCTCTGTTAAATATATTTTAGGCTCCTTGGTGTTCCTTTCATATTGTGTAGTCATGGTATTTCATAACTGTCATGTCCAGTATATGAGAAATAATTCTCTTTGTCTTCATGGTGCCTGAATCACCATTTAAGGCTTTGCCCTATCAGAAACTGAATGTCAATGGCAACTCTTCAATTGTTAAAGATGAAAGCCACCTTCATACTGAATTTGAATTAATTTTGGTTTCAACGTGAATTGCAGGCCTGATCTCTTACCAATGAGGGAGTAGCTGAAAAGTCTGTGTAAAAAATTCTCTGTCTCTGAGAATAAATTTAGCCTAACTTTATTAAGCCTAGTCTACATCTGTCTCCATAAAAAATATAATATTCTTTGATTTACATGGCTGCATATTAAAACAGTACATTTGAAGCTATTACAATGTCACAAACACAGTTAATGAAGACTCAGGTTGTCAAGTATAAATGTGTGGTTCAGGAGGCATTGAATGTATCCCTGATTCAAGTAGTACCCTACACTCTAGACCTGGTCAATTCACTTGTTTTGTTGTCTTTTTGAATACCTAAGAAAATCTTTGAACATCTCATTCACTTTGCTTGTATGGAGAGAAACACTGAACACAGATAGGATATTATTTGTAAATGCCAACTACTTTGCTATAGAAATTTCCTCTTCGCTTCATGAGTCAGTAATTTCAGACAACTGAAAGCATTGAATTCTCAACTGTAGGGGATTACTTTAGACTGAGCAATGTCAGAAGATGAATACCACTAAATAATAGGGTCCTGTTCCAAATGACAGAATAATGATTTTTAGAAACACATACTTTAAATCTGTACTACACCTTACTTGACTTGCATAGCACATAGCTTCATTGATTTTGAAAATCAACAGGTTTATGGCTACAGCAAGATATACAGAGCCCAACAGCACTGATACACCATATTATCAAATGCATGGGCAAATCTGTACCTCAGGAACTTAGGACTGTTTCACTACCCATAAGTACTGCACTATAGAAGAACCTCTATGCAGTAAATGCATGCCGTCATTCAAAATGGTCTTACCCAAAGTTTTTTTAAAATAAGTAGTATTAGTATTTTAAAATCATGAAAGAGTTAATCCTGTCAATGTAAATGTTCAGAAAATCCAAAGATCTGATAAGAAGCCTGTAATAATGGCTGATGATTTTATATTTCATTTGCTGAATACTAAAGATTCAAAGAAAGATGAGGTAATGACAACCTTGAGATTACAGATGGGGTTTTTTCCCCTATGAAAAATGAAAGTGGAATGACAGGGTGTTAAAATTGGAAAAGCTACTAAAGAGTCTTGGTTTTAATAAGCATGGCTATCTGCACTGATGTATCAGGAGCACTGTTTTCCAGCAAGTGGCGGTAGCAGCCAGCATGAAGTATGTAAACAGGCAAAATCAGTGAGTCATATTTGAGAATCAGTGATACTCTGAGTTAAAGTAAAATAAATTTTAAAAAACTTTGAATAAAATTATGCAAGAATCAGACCCTTGGCTGCTATAAATGAGACTCCCCCTGGAGCAATGTGTTCAATTCTGGAACTTTCAAACTAAGAACGATGTGGACCTCCTGAAGCAAGTCCACAGGAGGCCACAAAGATGATCAGTGGGCTGGAGCACCTGTGAAGACAGGCTGAGACAGCTGGGGTTGTTCAGTCTGGAGAAGAGAAGGTGCCAGGGAGACCTCACAGGATTATCCAGTGCCTAAAGGCACCCTTACAAGAAAGCTGAAAAGGGAATTTTTACAAGGGTGTGTAGTGATAAATGAGGTAATGGCTTCAAACTGAAAGAGGGTAAATTTATATGAGATATTAGGAAGAAATTCTTTGCTGTGAGTGTGGTGAGGCACTGAAACAAGTTGTCCAGAGAAGTTATGAATGTTCTATCCCTATTAGGATTCAGGGCCAGATTGGATGGGGTTTTGAGCAACCATGTCTGGTGGAACGTGTGTCCCTCCATGGCAGGGGTTTGGAACTAGATGATCTTTAAGGTCCCTTCCAAGTCAAATCATTCTATGAATACATGAATTCTAGGCAGATCTTGGAATTATGTGCAGGTCCCCCAGCTGAAGATGTGATGCAAACTAGAACCAACTGGCCATATGATCCGCTGATTGAATTTTCAAGTGGTGGAATGGCAAGAATGTGTGACAAAGTAACAAATTAATTGTTTTTTCCTTGTTATGGCTATCATATGATTTGAAGTGTTATTGAAGATATCTAATCATCTTGCATTTTTCTGAAACAGAGCTGGAAACAGACCTGTAATACAAACTCAAGTTCTGTGACATCACGTGTGTGTTTTTAGTTAATAGACAGTATGCGGTGGAACTTCCATAGAATAGTTTTTTATTTAACAACTTAAATTTTTGGATTTATGGCTCATGGTACTGGTCTTCTGATTTAACTGGGGTTATACAGGAAAATGAGAATCTGGTCTATGACACTGTCAACAGCAATTTTCCCATGGACTTAAATAGGCTCACATCGAACTTGAAACATTTTTTCAGGGAACTAGATTAGATGCTTTGAATAAGCAGTCTTCACTGGTCAAAACACATACAGAACTGAACCAGTCTATGCAAATTTATCTTGCTTGTACAGTACTTTGCAGCAAGTCCCTAGTAAAAATACCAGGCTAATTATCCCATGCTGTACTGTAATATTCTTTGTGTTTGATTTTTCCCTCTCATCTTACTGTATGTCATGTGTGGGTTTTAAGACTCTTTTACTTCTTCCTTACCTTCCGTGTGCTGTTTTTCTTCACTGCATTTCCAGACCTAGTTATTCTGAAAATCAGGATCTGTGTTGGTATAGTTGGAATGCAGTGATTTCCTTAAGTGCAGAGATAAACAACTAGATTCTTGCTCACCCTTTATTCTGACAAGTGAAATGTCACTGTATATGTGATAAATTATCCAGTTTATATATGTATATATATATATATTTATATATATATATGGCAGAAACTTGGAAAATACCCACCCACATACAGGAAGGAGAACAAATGTGGGACTGAGAGACCTAAGCATTTCCATGATGTATGCCCAAAGATTTTCTATCCCAGGCAGGATGAGACTGCAAAGACCTTGCCATTGTGGCTGCCTTAGCCCGTCTGAGATTCTGAGATATGCTTCAGCTCTAACTGTGCTACACTTTGTAGTTTTTCCATGTGATCTCCATGTTATTTCTGTTTTTTATCTTATCAAGAAAAAGCAAAGCTTTCAGTCTCTTACAAAAAAGAAGTAAAGGAAATAAAAGGCTTACAGCTCATCAATCTTCAAAAACTTTTGCTACTGTTCTAATCACTGTTATCCAGAAAAATGAATAAGGCAGAAAAAAGTCTATAAAAATAGAGGGACAGAGAAATTTATGAAAGAATGCTGATTATTTACAATGTTTCAGAAAATTCTGGGGCTTCAATAACTTCTAGGCAATTTCAGCTGCTGGGAGTACAGGCTGACATAAAAACCTCACCTCCACTGTTCAGAAGGTATCTAAGGAAATGTGTTTTTCCCCTGCTGCCATCAGTTTAACATGTATATATGATAAACTATATAAAGCTCCATGAGAGAAAGAGGGTACTCAGTGGCATATGCTTTTTATTTGCCAGGAATTCCCATTTATGGAGGATTTTGAAGAGCTATTGCTACTACTGTTACAAGCCATGCAAACGTGACTTGTGAATGTTTAAGGTTTGGGATTTTTCTTGGTTTTTCTTTCTTTGTTTTTCTTTTAAGTCTTTAAAAATCCTTTTTCTCTCTTGAAATTTGTTCTACATTTTAAGCTCTTCAGTTTATATACTGCACTTGAACTTTCAATATAAAATAACTAATTTTTTCGTGTCACTAAGCAATGGAAATAAACTTCTTGATAGAATGTCTAAAGTCATATTGGTTTCTATTGTTGCTGCCACATAACAGAAGGATGTGACCACTTCTCTCAGCTTTTGGCTTTCCCTACTTTAAAGTCTTAATCCTGATGTAGTCAACAAAGGACAATTTAATTCCTGAATGTTGTTTTCCTTTAAAAATAATCAAAATGTGCTAAGAGGTAAAAAGCTGGCAATATACAAATAGCAATAGCAAATTCCTCTTCAAGAATCCTTTTACTGCATTACTTGAGTACAAATATGCTTATTTTCTTTTCACAGACATGGTTTTACATTTTAGAACAAGAACTCAAGTGCCTAAATGCAGTGGTTTTCATCCCTAATCATAAAGGATTAACTGTTTATTTGAAGGACAAGATCCTGCCTTTAATTACATTAGAAATAATTTTGCCAGTAGGCTTTTTCAGATTGGAGGAATCTTTATTATAATAACAATGATCTAACAAATAGAAAAAGATAGACACATACCATAACTTGCCTGTTTGCAGGACAAAAGCATACCAGAGATATATCCAGAAATAACACATTGTTTTAACTCAAGACAGTTCAGCTTGCCAACTGTAACCTAACATCTTATTAAAATAAAGAATGTATGAAGAATTTTAAATACTGCATGGCATGGTTTAACCCCAGAAGGCACTTAAGTACCATGAAATTGCTTGCTTACTCCTTGCTCCTTGATGGGGACTAGAGTAGTAAAAAAAATTAGCCCTCTTGGGTTGAGATAAGAACTGTTTAATAATTGAAGTAAAAGAAAATTCAATAATGTAAATAATAAAAATGAGAGCAGCAGCAGCAATAATAATGATAATAATAATAATAATGGGAGCCAGAGAAGGGAATAAAATCCAAGAGAAACAGGTGCTGCTCAATACCATAGCTCACTACCCGCTGTCTGATGCTCAGCCAGTCCCTGAGCAGCAATCAGTGCCTCCCAGACAACTCCCCCCAATTTATATACTGAACACAATGTTCTATGGTATACAACATCCCTTCTGTCAGTTCAACTTAGCTCTCCTGGCCATGCTCCCTCTTGGCTACTTGTGTACCTCCTCACCGGCAGAGCATGGAAAACTGGAAAGTCTTTGTCTCAGGGTAAGCACTACTTAGCAACAACTAAAACATCGGTGTGTTATCAGCATTATTCACATGCTAAATCCAAACCAAGGCTACTAAGAAGAAAATTAACTCTATCCCAGCCAAAACTGGGACATTCTATGAACTGGTTTTCAATTGAATTTTTCAATTATGACAAACAAACCTATTCCTATGCTTATCCTTACCAAATTTATGTCACATCAATGAAGAAACATATTTTAGTTTTTATGCTATTTCAAAATTAGGAAGATTGAAAGAAAAGAAGATACTTGCCACAGAATCTACAGGATGATCCTCTCTACAAAAAACATCTGTGACTTGATGGGTGCAGGGCTTTATTCCATAGCCTAAAAATTATAAGGCATCTGGTACTGTCTGAGATGCCAAAAGATCCCGTCCAATCCCTAGCCACCATTGAGATTATAGATCTCCCCAAGGCTTTTGTGCCAGCTCCTATGGAGACAGTTTGGGTATCTGAGAAATTCCCTAATGACCCTAGAACATGAAGTTTCAGGAAAAAAACTGAGCTCTTCAAGCATCTGTTCCTTCAGTTTTACTTACAAAGTATATTTCAGCTGTAGAAAGTAGTGAGAGCCATTTAATTTAAGTTGCCTCTCAAGATTGCCAATCAGGTTCCTGCCTTGATAACTCTACTCTGAAAAAAAAGATTTTCCCATGGTACAAAGCACAAGTCACAGTCACTTCAAGCTGATGGAAAGACGTCCCCCCGAGGTGATTAGAACCAGGTTGTTGTAAGTGTAACCAGGTTACAAACATGCTGCATTATTTCAGAGTCCCACAGGTATACAATCTTCTTTCCTTTTTTATACACTGTTTAAAATGCTCAGCTGAGAGGTGAGTAAATAATGAACAAACAAAAAAATATAGATGATAGTTTCATTTGAAATTGAAATGGCACCATATACTTGGCTTTTGACATGGATACTGGGGCCAGGTCTTTAAAAGGTTTTATTAAATAAACAGAAGTTCTAAGTGCAAGCCTAACCTCCCTCCTTCCATACCCCTCTCACCAGGAGTTTTAAAAAGCTATTAAGTTGCATTTGGAACTAACATTTAAGTACTGGCTTTCTTGGGAAGCCCCAAAAATACTGTATGTCTGTCACCCTGATTTTTTAGAGTGCTGTGTTTATAGTTCGTAGCAAAGGTTCTCATGGATTTTGTGTAAACAATCCATGTTTCAATAACCGGACAAGGACTGTTTTGTACTTTGGATGTTGTTTTTCATTTTTCTTTCTGGGGTGGAGAATGTGATGGACTGTGTTTCTCACCTATGGAATTTGAGAGGCGGCAGCCTCTTTGTCCAATCCATAACTGTCTGTAAAAAGGTATAAATATAAGAATAAAGAGAGGCTGGGTCTCTTTTGCTCTCTGCCCGGCCTTGGTCCGGCTGACCTCCAGAGTTGCCTATTTGTCTCGTGTCCGACAGAGCAACATATGTCAAGTTATACTGTGGCAAACTGTTGCATTTTTCAGGTGACAGCGGTACATCCTATTCTGCTCTAATCAGCTTTCCACATTGACAGTCTGCTGCTAAATTCCATGGAACTATGAAGGGATAGACTGCTAAAATTATCTTGTGGGCTCTGGATCACACCAACATGTTAGTGATTAAACAAATTATTACTGTGTTTACCTGTGCATTTTTCTCTCATTTAAATATTTCATCATTAATTTAAGTCCATAATGTATGTGCTAGTCCATTAACCTCTCTGTGCCTTAGCTTTTGAGTAGTAACATTGGGATAAAGGGCTTACCTACCAGCATATACATATTAAATTTCTCAGGTGCTTAAATATCAAAAGAATGGAAGTCACACGCGTGCCAAAGAGACAGATCATTTTTCAATGCACACAGACATTGCTGGAGTTTTCATTAGAAAGCCCTACTTTTCCTCTTTCCAATTACGTGTATGTATGTTGATGATCACATTCAATTGACAGTTGCAAATCTAAAGTTAATTTCTTGAGAGGCAAAGATAAGAATCTCCAGGGGAACAGAAGACGGTAGTAGTATTATTTTTAAATCCTACAGTCTAAGAGACACTATCTACAGTTGTCTGTAAGCCAAGTCAGTTAACATTATTCTAGTTTTTGGAGCATAATGGTTCCAGGTATAGTAAAGAACAATAGTAAAGAGCTGCGTAACAGCAAGGCAATAAAATGGCACTTTTCCTCCCTGATTTATTAGCAAAATTGAGAAGACTTTAGCTGTGAATTAAAAAAAATCTGATCATGGCAGTTGATAAAAATACCTTTGAGGCATCTGAATTGTTAGCATATTTATTCCAAGATAAAGTTGGGATGGTACAATTTCAGAAACTCTGTGGTGATTCTGTACTTAAAGTATGTTTTTTGTCATATAGCATTTAGTAAAAGAACAATCTGTCTAAGGCCTAATTTCAGCCAACCAAAATTTGCTTTGACATTCAATAATGTAAATATCCAATATTGATATTTTAGGTAGTTAGCAACTTGAATAACAAAGGATTTAAGAAAACATTGATCATTTTTATTTGATTAACCTTCCCCAGTGCTACCAAGTTAATATTACTAGGTTTTTTCTGAAAATTAAATAAAATGAATAAGCCATCTTTACCTAGGTAAAAAAATTTGGCATAAGTATATTTAAAGGCTGTTGGAATTGATTTTCCATAGTATTATTCACTGCTGTGGAGTCAGAATAGCAGGGGACACAAAACTAGCTGTTGTCTGGTTTCCAGAGACATAGGGCATTTGTCTGAATGACTGGATTTGGAGGAGAAATTGGGGTTGGAAATCAGGTCTGGAACTTGAGTTCCCTCAAAGAGCTTCTGTGTTTCTTAATTTGTACACTATGGGCATTACCCATAACATGTATGCCCATACTATTCTGACTGTAATTTTGTTACTACATCTAGCACAGTAAAATTTAATTTCAGGTAAGATTTCAACATACATAGATATAATTCTGGACAATGTTGCATTACAAGAAAGGTATTGCAGTCTTTTTATCCAGTGTGAAGTCTAAAAGCTGGCAAATTTCTGACAATTTTGAGCAACACTGCAGCTATTTTGTATGGACAAGAGAGATGGATCTGCTTATGTCTAGGTTTCCACTGCATCCAACTCTTTGGTCAGAGTTGATCCCATGCAGACATATCAATCTCTCAAACTTCACACAAGAATGTCTATTGAGCAAAACTTGTACACTCTAATAGGTATGTTAATGTAAAGCTTCTTGTCCAAGTATATGCACTATTTTCTTGCCTTTTCCTTTCTCTGAACTGTATTTTAGTTAAAAATTGAATAAAGTATGTAAGAAATTTCAAACATCCTTATTTTCATTGGTAGAATTTTGGTAGTAGCTTGTTTCATCTCAATATTGCTATGAGAACTTGAGTTATATCAATTGATAATTCAACCAGTTGAATTTGAAATGTCTTAACAGGCACAATAGGTTTGAAAAGTATTGAAAAAACAAAATGATGCATCTGAGCAAACTAAAAAGTCAATTACACAGTTTAAAGTAGGATTCTGCAAGCCTGATCTATATTCATGTATTTGCATTATTGTGTCCAATGATACAAAGTACTGCTGCCTACCAGCTATACTTCAAATATTTTTCAGCCAATTTTTGAAATCTGTGTATTCCAAAACTGGAAATTGAAATGTTCCTAACCAGAAGAAAAATATTAAATTTAATTTTTTATAAAAAACATGAACTAGAAACTAAAATTGTTGATCAAATAAATATTTTGTAAATCAAGTACAATTTTACCTTCTGATCAATTTTTCATAAAAATAAAACTTTCTAAAAGCTTTTTAACGTGTCATTTTCAGTTAGGTCAGTACTCATTTTCTATTTCACAAAAAATTCTGTATGGTACTTCAGACTAGAGGAAATAAAACTTACAGAGTGATCTTTTTCATTTACTGAAATGCTGTAGTTCCATACACAGGGGTGGAGATTTGTGCTAGCAAAGATCACTGACATGGAAAAGGCTGACTGGGATAAGGTAGGATATGATGCACAAACTATCTCCAAGACAGAGGATGGCATCAGATTTGGGCTTGATATTGGTCATAAAACAGAGACATTCACCAGAGGTTTTCAGAGCTGTCATGCTGGAAATTCAAGTTATCTAAAAACAACATGTAGCAGAAAACTTTGCTGTTTCAAAGAAGTTTGTAACATTTGTAAACCTGGTAATACTATTCTAAACTTTCATGACTAGTGGGAATAAAAGAAACATATTGTCTGGAAAGAATCATGTTTATAAGATACACTTTGAAAGTTTCATTTCAGTCACATTGGAAAGACACCAGTGTATTGTCTCCAACTAGTTCACTCATGTGGTTCACTGTCCATTTTACAAAACATGGAAAAGTTTCCTTAGAAACAGATTTCTAAGAAATATACTTTTTGCCCTAATGGGAAATTGCTTTACCAGTTTTTGGTTGAATTCAGAGCTGGTACAGGCAGGTGCACTTCTGCATAAAACCTTTCCTACTTAGTAGGCTGCTAACATTTTTAGTCCAGAACAGTACAGACACTGCTTGGAGAGAACAAGAAGTTGAGCAGCTGACCTCCAAAATTAAAGTTTCATGCTGTGAAGGAAATATTCTTCTATAAAATCATATCAAAGCAATTTCATTGTAATATTAATGTGAAGTCAAATCACAGCCTCCATCATGCTATTATACAGAAATGGAAAGAGAGAAAAGAAATCCTTTGTGAAACCTCCTTATTTCTGTACAGAAGATATGAAGAGTTAAGCAAGATGATGCACTCAGACCACTTCTTTCCTTGATGTACTACTTCACAGCATACATTCTTCTCAATGCAACACTGTCTTCAAAACAATCGACCAACAGAACGAGAGAACATCTATGTGCTACATATAATCTTTTTCAGAACAAGGCTATAGCCAAACAATGTAGTCGTGTGAATTTACTAGCATTTGTCTGTCGTAGTATCCAGTCTCCCTGTCACATTTCTTTCAGGCATTATCTGTTTCATAAATAAGCTCCAACTTTCTACAAACCCAGTAAACTGGAAAGTGAAGCACAACCTTAAAAATAAAAAGAGACTGTTTTGAGAAACAATTACCATTCTTCTCTGCTGGCTATAAAGAGAACTGAAGTGAGAAGCCTAGGAGAATTCCCTCATCTTACGAATCCAATTACCAGCAAGACCCTTTAAAGAAAAGTACATCCAGAATACAGCAGTTCTATCCTATAAATGATCACTTTGTAGTCCCTGATCTTCAATCGATGGCATGGACTGATGCATATAATTTACTAAAGAACAAGATAATATTCAACTTATAATTTGACTCTCTAAGTCAATCTCCTGAAGAACAGAATTGTGCAGTGCATTCGAAAAAATAATCAAATAAAAACAACACAAAATCTATATCTAGCACTGAAATGTAAAAATCATTGGTGGTTAAATTGGATCTCTGCCTGTTTGCAGAATAACATCAATTATCCTGTGAAACATCTGACCTCATTTAATACTGTTATATTTCATATATCATTGAGACTGTGACCTCAGATGTTATGACATCAGAGACCATCAGTCAGGCAGCTACATGCTCGTACATCAGCTTTTTCAACAATATCATCAATATCATTTAGATATTGATGATTTTCAAGCAAAGAAAAATATCCTAGCATTTCACAATCATCTTTCTTTAAAGGTTAGAAAGCATTATGTAGAACACATTTTCTTTTAGTTCAGATTTATTATATGTGTCTTGCTATATTGTCAGTCAGAGCAATAGTGTCATAAAAATCATCAGAAAGGCATATCTGAGCATAACATATATTTCATTGCACCCATGAAAGAAAAATAAAAGTTATTTAAGATTGAAGCACAAAGATGTGTCATACATTATTAAGTTCTAGAAATAAGGTTATCTACTTTGTCAGAAGGGATGTAGGTGTCTTGGTTTGAGACAATTTAAAGGAGAACACGCTGGAAGGAGTTGTCTCCTCTAAGGGTTCCAACAATCCGCTTCCACCAATAGGAAATTATAACTAATAGATGAAAGTGAAAAAACAAGATTTTTATTAACAAAAGAAATGCCAACAGGCAGGAGGGCGGAAAAAGTAAATAACTGCTTGATATCCAATTGTTAGACCTCACCACTCCACTGGAACAGAGACCTGATCTATTACATCTGCATACTATCATTTCTCAAACACATTGACATGCCATTTCAAAAGTGAGTATTAGAAATTAAAGGACATTAAAATTGGGTGACTAAAAATACTAATTCAATTACAACACATTTGGCATTCTTCTTGCTCCAGATGTCTGTTTTAAGTTAAAATTGGGCATCTTCCAGTGCAAATTTTAGCAGTTTCTTTGGTGGAAAATTGAATGATGCAAGTGTTCTGATTATTTCCACATGTTTTTTTGATAGCTAGGTGGGTAGGTACTGCAGGCAAATAGCAGAGACCACAAAAATGAATTTAACAGAAAAAGGCCAGACAAGCAGACATATTCTAGAAATCCTTTATTTTTATCAAATTATCTGTAATGAACTAAATGCAATTTTCTGAAAGAACAGTAGACATATGCCTGAAATGACAAAACCTTTTGTTAATTCATATACAGAGAGCCATTCATAAAGCAGTTTTTTCCATTATGAAAATATCTAAGATATGTAAGCTAATTTTTAGAGGTAGCTGTTAGAAACAACATTCCCCCTCCATACCAACCTGCTCTTTAGACATGTGTAGAGACCACCAGCTTCAGCCTCCTTTCCAGCATGTTTCTGCAGTTTGAAGGCTGTCTATCCACACAGATTATTTCCAGGGTCTGGGAAGATGAGAAGATGAGGAGAAGCTCTTTCACAGTTTCCTTCTCCTACACCAATTTGGTAGCAATGTTAATGTGGCAGATTTTCAGGTCTTCATTCTTTCATTTAATTTTTAAAGCCTTTGAGAAGGCTTAGAGTCTTGATTCAGCTGAATTCTGAACAACCTCACATCCATGACTGTCATTTGTCCATGCCTTGAAAATTCCATTTTATATGCCTTTTTGTACAGATTCAAGTTATGAATCTGTTTCTTCTTCCATTTTTAAAATTTTCCTCCCCTTTGTTTTTTTACCAAGGCTACACCTTTATCTAAGATGCAATAATAAAAAAAACTGATTAGGACAAAAGCCTATTTTTGGCATATAAACATAGAATTTTTAGTTGTCCTATTCAACTTATCCTTAATTGCATGTTTTTTCTGACTTTCTTTTTTCTTCCTTCCGCATGTTGAAGTATCAAAAGGCAATAATAACGTCTCATCTTGTGTTCAGCAAAGTTTAGATCTTTTATCAATGCTGGAGGTAACAGAGCATATGGGAATACCACTTTTGTGATAAAGTAGAGTTCAGTTACAAATTCTGGCTTCCTTTTGCCTAGAGATGGGCCTCTATATAGTTGTTAATACCTAATTTCCTCATTCATCATCAGATACTGACAAGTTTTCTTGTGTTGCAAAGAGTGCACACAGCTATCTTTCATTTTTAAAAACAATTGATTCAATAAAAAAAGGACTTGAATCCTAGTGATAGGGCTATAACAAGCAATTAAAAGAAGATAAAAGTGCTTCTTAACTAATTTCTAACTAATGATTGTATGGCCTCAGGTTTTTCACAACTCACAGCACCATGACGTATTTCTATATTGTACAATTCCTTATGGCATATCCACTGTTATAGAACTGCCATATATATGGATGTATTAGGTTTCCATGGCCTGGTTTTTGGTAGCAGGGGAGCTACCACAGTGTCTTCTGTGAGAAGTTGCAAGAAGCTTCCTCCACGTCCAGCAGAACCAATCCCCGGTGGCTCCAAAGATGGATCTGCTGCTGGCCAAGGCTGGGCCAATTAGAAATGGAGCCAATACCTCTGTGATAACAGATTTAAGAAAAGAAGTTATTTTCACAGTTTTAATTGTGGCCAGAGAAGAGCAGAATCAGAACATGCAAGAGGAACCACTCTGCTGACACCAGGGTCAGCGAAGAAGGAGGGGGAGGAGGTGCTCCAGGCACAGGAGACGAGATTTCCCTGCTGCCTGAGGTGCAGACCATAGCGAAGCAATTGTGCCCCTGCAGCCCGTGGGGATCCACAGGGATGCAGAGGTATACCTTCAGCCCATGGAGGAGCCCCACACCAGAGCAGATGGATGCCTGAGAGGAGGCTGTGATCCTGTGGGTGACCCATGAAGAGAGGTCCCTTCTCCCAGGCTGGAGCAGGCTGTCTTTCAAGGACTGCACCTTGCGGAAGAGTGACCCTCGCTGCAGCTGTTATGGGAGGACTGTTCCCTGTGGGTTTTGACTCACATTGCAGCAGTTCACAGGGAGCTGTTGCTTGTGAGATGGAGCCATGTCAGAGAAGTTAATGGAGAACTATCTCCCATGGGAGGGACCCCATGTTGCAGCAGGGTAACAACTCTTCCCCCTGAGCAGTCGGAGAAGCCACGAGTGCTGAACTGACCATAACCTCCATTCCCTGTCTCCTTGTGCTGCTGAGGTAAGAGGTAGAGCTGGAAGGAAGGAGGGATGTGGGGAAGGTGTTATTGAGGTCTTATTTTTCTTCTTATTATCTTGCTCTGATTTTGTTAGCAATAAATTAACTTTATATCTCTAATTAGAACCTGTTTTGACCATGATGGTATTTAATGAGTGATCTCTCTTCTGATCTTTATCTCAACTCATGAACCATTTGTTAAATTTTCTCTCCTCTGTCCAGCTGTAGAGGGAAGTGAGTGNACATTGCAGCAGTTCACAGGGAGCTGTTGCTTGTGAGATGGAGCCATGTCAGAGAAGTTAATGGAGAACTATCTCCCATGGGAGGGACCCCATGTTGCAGCAGGGTAACAACTCTTCCCCCTGAGCAGTCGGAGAAGCCACGAGTGCTGAACTGACCATAACCTCCATTCCCTGTCTCCTTGTGCTGCTGAGGTAAGAGGTAGAGCTGGAAGGAAGGAGGGATGTGGGGAAGGTGTTATTGAGGTCTTATTTTTCTTCTTATTATCTTGCTCTGATTTTGTTAGCAATAAATTAACTTTATATCTCTAATTAGAACCTGTTTTGACCATGATGGTATTTAATGAGTGATCTCTCTTCTGATCTTTATCTCAACTCATGAACCATTTGTTAAATTTTCTCTCCTCTGTCCAGCTGTAGAGGGAAGTGAGTGAGTGGATTTCATGGGTGCCTGGTATCTGGCCAGTGTCAACCGATGACAGATGACAAAAGCAATACAGAATGAGGGAAGGTAAATGAAATAAAATGTGAACCACCATGCTGGTTTATGTAATGCTGCCAAAGAGATGGTGGATTGCTGAAATATTAGGTATAAGCACATGTAGCTATTTTCCTCATCAAGACCAAACATTTGCTAGGAAGCTGTTTCAGGCTTTTCCTACTGTAGACCAGATTTAGTTGGTAGAAAAGAGCCAGGATGAGGGGTTTGTCTTTGCTGAGGCACAAAGAAAGGATTTCAGCTGCTAAAAATAGTGTGAGGTGTAAAAAAGACTTAGACTTAGAAAAAAATGAGGCTAATTTTAGTCTCCTAAAAATCTCAACTTACATACAAAACATCATGGGAAAAATTAGGGATCTAAAATGGAGAAGAATGCTGAGCAAGAAGATGCCTACATCAGGCAGAGAAAATGCTCGAGAGGAGATGAGTCAAAAAGTATCCTGGACTGTCTTCTGTAGCTTAATCTCTACATCAAACCCTTCCCCCATAAGGTAGTCAAAGCAAGGCGCTTTTTCATATTTTATTAAATTCCAGACAGAACAGTCTGCCAGTGGTTAGAAAACTAATTTTTGATCCTGCTTGAGAAGATATGACAATTTTAAGCATCTTGGTGAATACTTATCCCAGACAGATGTAGTCATTCCATGTGTGTTGCCCTTGGACTTTTCTGTAGAGAATGACAATTTTTGTGGCAATTATTATTAAACTAGGAAGGCAGCATGTAAATGAGTGGGACATGGCACTAAAGCCAAGCTGCTTTACCCTGTATTTATATGCTGGTATCGCATACTGTCATCAGCACAGTTGGTGTGAAATTTCAAAAACACAGACCAGCATTTCCAACAGTGTAGCTCAGTTTATTTGCCTAGTGATTTTGATTTCAAGGACAAAAAATACCCATGGATTTTTTACTTGGAGCAGAAAGGAATGAAAACTAAGTCTCTTGCCTTTTCTATTTGAAGGACATGCATATCTGGTAAGACAAAAACGTGGTGCAGGAATCCCCTCTTAAACCACTGACAGCACAGCACACAACAAAGAATGCAAAAGACTGAATAGATAAAATTAATTAAGTTTTATTCGTTCATTTTTCCATTCTGTATGACAACAAAAAGGGCAAGATAGCTGCTTAAAATCAACATAGAGGCCCCAAAAATTCTGAATATCAACACTGCTGATTAATCTTGCATTATTACTTCTGCCCAGCATCAGGAAAATGTCTAACATCTTTTCCTCTCAGTCTCATTTCTTACCCTTCTTTGCAATCTTTTCCACAGCAATCTATAATTCCATCTAAGGACATGTAGTTTACAGGAACAAGTTAGTGTCTGGAAATTAGGACTTCAAGTTTTCATTCTATCTGTGACATTCTGTTCACAAACTACAGAATGATGTTTCCCCTTTCTGTCTCAGATTGTCCATTAATGCACATCTCCAAAATGGCTGGTGGTGGTCTGAATCTCTGCTTGGACATCGATGCTGTCCAAAACTCTCATTGCATGGATTCCTGTTCTATATCCAAGGAAGGCAGAGGTGGCAAAGCAGGCCCTGTTTTAGTGAGATGACAAACAAAATGATATTTTTATGAGATAATGGGACTGCAGACACTAAAGCTCTAGTTGAGGATTCAATGAGTTTACACCAAATAAAGCCATGATTTCCAATTTCTCCCAGGCAAAATATTCTAAAGATATATAGTGAAGAATAATCAGTGAACAGTTCTTTTGTACATTTTAAACTGAAATAATTCAGTTGAATTCATAGCCTTGCTAGAAATTCCCTTCAAGGGAATATGGCACTGTGCTAAAGAATTCTACATACCTTTCAAAAGACCATAAAATATTATTAGATTTACAAAATACAACTTTCATGTTTCTCATTGCTATTTCTATGCTCGCTTTGCATTTCCCTGACTGAATATTGTTTTTGTAAACAAGAGATATTTAGACTGAATAACAATGCTAACAAAGCATAAAAAGGTCAAAGTATTATAATTGGATAAGATTTTTTCCAAGATACATAAGGCATAAATGCTCAAATCCTGCAGTTTTACAGTTATAAGATAATGCTGTATTGCAACTTAATAGTCTGGTTGTTGTCTTTTTGTTCTTGTTGGCTTGTTGTAATTGATGAAGTTCAACAACACTTTTCTCAAGATATACGTACTTCAGTATGTGCATTCCAAGTTTTCCCAAGGGAGGTCAATGGTTTGACCTTTGTGGGGCTCAAAAGACCAAGAAAGTCTGCCAAAGCAGCATAATGAAACATTTGAAGAATGATATGGGTTCCACCACATATCTAGAAAAGAAAGTACATATTGATTATGCTTTTCCTTTCTGTCTTGAATTGCTTGGGTTTCAGGCACACTTAGAAATTTAATCAAGAACTGAATGAATGTGGAAAATAAACTCTATTTATGTCATCAAAAGTAATTGCTATAGTGGAGGGGCAACTGAAGTGTAATAGTCTCATCTGAGTCTAATCTGCTGCAAAAAGTGAAAAATGGTGACCTTATTTGATGGGGATTTTACCTGAACTTTTATGCAGAAAAACCCCTGCCCTCAAATTCTCTCATCTTGGTAGAACATTATGTTTTGTCAGCATTTCCTGAGAGTGGCAGAATCCATACACAAACTGTGATTTCTCAGCATTTCTTTTAATGTTTTTCTTCTGAGGTTTACTAGGAGATCCCTTCATTGTCTTCTCTGCCATCTTACGTTTACAGGCAGACTGGAAGAAGACAGAAAGGCCTAGTTCTATCCTGGTGATCTCCATGCAACAAAATCAGTGGGGTTACACTCCTACTGCCTATGATCTGCTACCCTGCCTCCCTGCCTACCAATGGTTGACTGCGGCGGCCGTTGAGGCTACCACTGAGGCCCAGGAAGATCCAGAAGGTCCCAAGGGATCTAAGAGGCCATGGTAGAGGGTTGCTCAGGTTTGAAAATCCTCCCTTCCCTTTGGAGGATTATAGTTTCTTCCACGTGATTGATGTGTTCTTGCTATGTTAATTGTACCCCCATGATTGGACTACTGGTTCTCCACCCCTTATACATATGTATTCACATCTAGAAGCTTCTCTGTTACTCGATACCCTGTTGGTTGTGGTTCTCTCTCTCCTCCCCTTCCCCCCCCTCACTGGACTGTGTAAGCTTGTCCCACATTCTCTCCTCCCCTGGACCCTCACCTGTTTGGTTGTTTGTTGCTGTATAAAAGTCTGTGCTCTCCTTTGTTCTGGGTCTTCTGTCCCTGGACCCTTTTGAGTGAGGAACACTTAATAAGCTCCTCGGATATCCACACAGAAGATCCCTCCCTTTTTCTTTACCCCTGGAGCCTGCTAGGACTGGTCTCTCTGCGCCCATCTGCAGAGTGAGCAGAGTGCCACAGCAGGAGCTAAAGCAGCACCACCAGAGCGGCTCCCCGAGGGATGCTTCTGGGACACGCTGCAGGACTCTGTCCACCGGGACAGTCCCTGAGCAGGCGATAGTTGACTGCTAGTAGAAAATCCATGCAAATTTTTGCACAGGTGCATGGCTACAAATACGTCCTTCACCAAATAAGCTACAAAGTCAAAAAAAGCCTTCCTGTATTTTAAAATATATATTAAGTCAAGCATATAGAAAGGAATGAGGAGTAAGCTATTAACACTGTGTAGGGATAGTGCCTAGCTTCCACTTTCTTAGATGAGATATTTTGCTTTGGAAAATTTGTGAAGAATCCTTTTTTATGAAGTATATTTTCTGCTTGTTAATCCAAGATATTCATGTATTATTTCCTATTCTCATTGTATCTCACGATCTTACCTGTTTATACCTTTTTTGTCTTTTGCTGTATATATCTCTCCAGAGAACTGTAATTAAATTTTAACTACTTGAGATACAGGGATCTCAGTGTGGACATTGGTTTGCTCTCTGAGAGAAGTCCTCAAACCAAACAACCTATGCATACTTTTCCAAGCCTCACCGTAGGAAGGGTAGGAATCAGTAACCAACAGAAAGACAAGATGTGGAAGAGAAAACTATATTTAAAGGTAATCTGTTTTCTCAGTAGCTGAGACTCTGAAGGTCTATATATTTCTAAATGGAAAATAATACCTTAAAATGTCTGAATGAAAATGATCCTGCCCCAATGTTCTTCAGTGTGAAGTCATTGAGACATCCTATTTCTTAAACATATTCGAATGGAAAGCCCTGCTGATTTTCACAGACTGAGACATCACTTAAGCAAACTTCCAACTCAACTTCTGACAACTCAGCTTCCATAAAACCATGTATTTAAGTACTATCTATTTATATCTCTCAGTACATTTCACAGAAGCAATTCAATCCAGTCATGCTAGTACATGAAGTTGGGTTTTAAGGACTACAGATACAATAAATCAATTAATCAATCAATCAATAAATAAATAAATACTTGGCCTCTCAATAAAATACTTAAATATGGCCTGAAATAAAATATAGAGAGAAATTTCATTTCTAGTTTCTTCACTGCAGAAACTGGAAAACCAGCAGGGCTTTACTTTCACCAAATGCTATCAATTTTAGTAAACCTAATTTCAGCACTTCTATCTAGGTAGTGTTAAAACATTAAGAAATACCAGGGTAAGATCCCATGAATAGCTATATAAACTAAGTTCTCACTGGTATGTGTACTTCACTTCTAAAAACGTAACTCTATTGGCAAGTAGAATTGAAATTACATTAATTTATATAGCAAGGACAATTCCAACTGCTGAAGGAGTTTCATTACATCCTGGTGTCGGGGCTTGAATTTGTGGGGTTTTTTCTTAAGGAATTTTTCCCCCATAGGTTGCTAAGGAATGGTAATGGCTGGGTACTTAGGAGAACAAAAGTGTGAGGCCAGGGTCTTTCTCCTTCACAGGGCAGGGGAAGTTTCAGGGAGCAGGGACAATGCAAGATTTTGGGACTGGTAAAAGCGGGGGTGGGGAGCAATGGCTCGTTGTCTTGCTCGGGACTCTTGGAGCCCCATGGCTGGAGCTGCTGTTTGCTAAAGGGAACACATAGCCACTGAGAAACTAGCACAGAGCTGCTCTTCCTTCTGCTGTGAGTTTGCTCCCTGCCCTGCTCGGAAGCCAAGCTGCCACAGGCCTGTCTCTCCCTGTTCCCCCACTCCTCCAGCACCGCTCCGAGTTTTGCTGTAGCTGTGCTCCCCCTGCCCGCCAAGACCTCTTGCTGTCCCAGCTCGCTGTTTTCGAGGGTCCTGCTGGGGCACCAACATCGGCTGCCCCTGAGGGTTTATGAATCAAAACCGCTCCTCCATCCCTCCCTGCCCCCCAGGCCCGGCCGCCATTAACACGTGTTACCTGGGCAAGCGCAGGAGCACCCCCTGCAGCTGTGGGGGAATCATTGCACCGCCCCTCCCCACCGGACCCCACCGGTGCCCCCTGCCGTCTGTGACTGGAACTGCACCAAAAGGGAAAAGCGCCTGAGGCCAATCAGGCTGCCACTGGGTTTCTGGTTCTGTTTGTTGGTTAATGCCATAGTTGTTGTTATTTGTTAGCTTTGTTTTAGATACTAGTAAAGAACTGTTATTCCTATTCTCATATCTTTACCTCAGAGCCCCTTGATTTCAAATTTATAATAATTCGGAGGGAGAGGGGTTACATATTTTCCATTCCAAGGGAGGCTCCTGCCTTCCTTAGCAGATACCTGTCTTTCAAACCAAGACACCTGGGGAGTAAATTAGATGGCATGTTTGATTAGAACCTAAATTGATGCTCAATAAAGATTTATATGGTTTTTGTTAATGAAAAAATCTATATTCAACAATCAATCTTTTCTATAATCAATATTGCAATTTCCTTTTTAAATCAGGGATTAATAGGATACAGAGATACTTTTTAAATAGTTTATAAATACCTATTTTTTTTCTTGCTTATTTTGTCTCTGGTCACTGCTGCTTGTTTCATCCTGCAGAGCTTATGCGTTAAAACTCAATACTGCAAACAACTGGACCTATAACTATTGTTTTGCATGACAAGAGCCTAATATAAATCAAAACACATTGATGAGGGAGGGGAAAAGGTAGACAGAGGTACTGAAGAGATTAATGGCAATAGGGACTATCTGAATTCTAGAAACATGTCCAAAGCTCTGCACAGTGATATTCATGGGAAATCTTCCACTAACTTTTTTTGCACAGACACATGTGCCCAACATGTCAACAACTTATTCATTAAAAGAATAAATGAATACATAATACTCTCTGAAAATCATTTAAGACATACCAAGTAAAATTAACTAAAGACAACTATCAATCTTATATCTTTTTTGTCAGTGGAAAGATTTTACTTCAGAACAGAACAACAAAGAAAAATGGAGACAGTTGATAAAGGCCCACAAGCAAGAAAATGTTCACTGAAACAGTTGTAAGGAAAAAGCAGCTGCTGACTCACATAGACAGATAATGAATTACCCAACATGCAAGCCTCTGCTACATCGAATTTTTAGTTATTTCTTCAGTGTGTTAGTTCCAACAGAAGAGTTCAAGAGATCAATTTTGTCATAAACTGTGGTTCAGAGTGTTTTCCTGGGAGGATGAAAGCATGAACTACATCTTGCTACACTTTCCTGAGTTTTCTTGACACTTCCTGTGATCATCTAGGTAGCTCCCTATAGCTTTCCAGGTCTACAGTTGTTTTAGTCTCCAGTTGTTTTAGTAACCAAACCAAAACACCATGTAAGACCTTCTCTATAGAAATTTCTCAAATTCTCTGTGCACATGGGTGAAGAAGCTAATTCTTCTGTCCTAATTTATATCAGTAATTAAAATGCTTGATTTTGTTTGTTAGACTTAGCACTTTTCCCACCTCATCTCCTCTTCACTCACACAAAATGTTCCAGGCATAGTCTTTGTAGCTTGCTCTCATTTAAAATTGTTCCATTTGGTGTGCAGATTAAAGTATAGCACATTATGCAAATAATTAGAAGAAATTCATACATTGATGGAACCGTGATACGCGAATGATTTATGATATTTGCACTGCCAATTGACTGTTGTATCATGTTGATTAAGAGTAATACTACTACTACAACAACAAACTTTTCAGGTTCTCTTCTTGGGTGTATTCTGACCATAATTTTTTTTTTTTTTGCTATGAACCATCCAGAAGGTTTAAAAAAAAAAAGGATAATTCTTCTGATAATAATTCTTCTTGATTTCAAAACCCATTTTCCTCCTGCTCTCTCTTGTTTAACACCACTTCTAGTAAACCTGCAACTACAAAATTAAAATTTTAAGTAGAACATTTTACATTGACTTGATTTTTACTGTTCATGTTCTCATGAGCAGGATTCATATCCAGTTCAAATCAAGTTTGAAAATGGGATAACTAGCACCTACAAAGGGTATTTTACTGTTTCAGACCTTAATCCTGTGAGAATGTGTGAAGTGGGACTACTAAAGCAAAGCATATTCTTCAGGCACTGAACTAATGGGACTATTTATTTAATGAGGAAGTTAATTACAATTTATGTAATGTAAATCTGTTTTCAGAATGAAGGCCTAGAAAAATTAAGTTCAAACATTCCCCCAGTTCAGTAGTTATTATGACTGCTATCATAGCACGACAGCAGAAAAGTTTAAAGCTTTTTTTGGTCGGTGATTTCCCTGGTTTACAAACACGGCAAAATAATTGGCAGAAATACAAATGGCTAAAGCTGTTATTACTGTTAAAGTTAAGGGACCAAAACCATTGTAGTTTTAAAGATTAGATACTGATAACCTGAATGTATGAATGTTGAAAAATTGCTGATTTTTCCTTTATTATACTGCACTCTGGATGGATATGTAGTTCTTCTGCTCTTCTAATTTTGACCAGAGACTTGATACTAAGTATAAAATGTAGAATTTTTATGTGTGCTTCTTTATAGTGCTTCAAAAGGCTATAATTCATAAAAATAAAAAAAAACAGGTCATCTTAATTCAGTATAAATGAGGAAAACCATGGAGTTGTGAAGATTTTCTCTTCTTCACTGACTGATATAGAAATTAATGTTTTACACCGAAATTTACATTTTTTTATGAAATAGCTCTTCCACTTCCAAGGTTCTCTTTTGGGGAAGGAAAAAAAAAGTAATATATACTGGAATTCATTTCTGGCAGCAAGGAGCACAGCTGAGTGACATTCTGTAAACCATGCTGAGAATGGTGAATATTACTGTTGCTGAAATGGTTGCAGTTTGATTTACTATATGTAATACCTTTATTAATGAGATGCAAGCCAGATATGCCATAGTGATTTAGAAGCAAAAAGGATCTAATTAAACGTTCCTCTATCTTTTGTATTACAAAGATTGCCAAACTGTCCTTTCACAGTAAACATTGCCAGATAACAAATCTGCCAAATCACTCTACTATACATCAGAATATTTCTGATCAGCTCTCCACAACATCTTTCCCAGTCTAAAACAGATTATTTCCTGCAGCATAGCAAGGAACAATTAATCATTTAACACAGGCCTCAACATGTATTCATATACTCTCCAATTATTTGTGTTTAAAAACTCAAACCAAAAATCACATCTCTCTAAACTGTGACTAATATTCATTAACATAGTCCGAAGTCCAGTTGAAGCAAATAAGTGTGCTTCTTTAAACTGCTAGTTTTATTATTTCAGATCAAAAATTTACTGAAAAACGGGCAAATACTGTACATATTGATCAGACAGCAATTGCATAGCAGTTGTCTAAGCATGGTCTGCTTAAATAGCAGGTAATACTTGAACTGGTTTCATCAGGGGCAGTAACTGAGCACTTTATAGAGGTTCCATATGCATGTGGAAAAACACATTTATAAAATATTAGTAATATATTATATGCTAGAATTGTCTGGTATTACATATTGTAAGATGGAACTTTCAGTTGTAAAACTTCAACCTTTTAAACTGAAATTTGCCATGCTGAGCTTTAGCCATAGGATGACTTTTTTTTGAAAATTTAAGGTAAAACAGCTCAGCTACTTCCAAGAATGAAGCCAGTGACAAACATAAAGTCTTGTCCATGCATGAAAAGTCTAGTAATATTTTGGTTTTTCACTAGAGTCCTCATTTATTGGAGGAGGGGCATGACATGCTGTAAAATTATGGCTTGTGGACGAAGAATAAAACTTACTTCTTTTGAAAACTAGCTAACTTTTACACACTTCTGAATGCTCTAAATCTTTGAATAATTGCTTTTTATATTTTCTCAGACTTGTGAGAGGACTAAGAATTATTCTGAAAGGTTAGATTTGCATGAGGTATGCCTCAGATGAGTGGTTTCTAAAAAGGTTGAGTCTCACATGCCTAAGCTCCATCTCCTCATGCTAAATCTGTCTCAAAGGGTTGAATTTTATGCAGCCAGAGCTCCAGGCAAGCAACAGAGCAAGAAAACAACAGTTCTAATATGTAGGGAGCAGAAAGCTAAACTAAGAAAAGCAAGCAATATTATTACATTTCTCAAATTAAATTCATCCATAAAACATTGTAAACTGATGTTTTCACAGTCTGCTCTTGCAGTTGCATTTCTGGATTGTTTTTATCTCTGGCTAGGTGGAGCTCAGTGTTGCCCAAACACAACCTTGTTCTTATTGTAGCTCAAGTAACCAGGAGTCAGAAGCAGTTTTTGCAGGCATTGTTTGAGCAAAAGGTGTATTTGTCAGGAATAGAAGAAACCAGGAGGTGGGAGGGATAGAAGGCAATTTTTGACAAAATTCAAGGAAAAGGAAACAGGACTCTGCAAATCACTAGATATGAAAGGGAAAATCAAAGACTGGAAGAAAACTCTGATGACACATTCTTCCGGGGTTAAATGTAAAACATGGGGACAGCTAACAGGGAGATGAAACTAGGACTTGATGAGGAAGAAGACAGGACTTCACTAAAAAGTGAGAGATTGAGACTGTGTAGATTGAAAAATAGTTGCACAGAAATCAAAAATTGAAGTGAGGCAGAGACAAGGAAAAATGTTGCATAAACAAGCTGGGATAGGTAAAATCTTTATTGGGGAAAAAAAATAAATGATGGGAATGGCTTGAATCACTAAAGAGAACTCTACTCTAAATCTTTGAATTTGAGCTCCAGGCCTGAAACCTCACAATTCTGTTGCTAACAAGTGTCTGTAAAATGTGAAAGCAAAATTTTGCATTCATTTCTAGCATTGCACATTGGAGATGACAATTACTCCTTACTCAGGTGAGCCTTACACAGCCTGTTCAAGTGACAGTCCTGCATGACTGATGGACTCTAAGCATCTTAATGTCAAGGACTTGGAGAAAAGAAGGCTTAGGGAGGACCTTATTGCTACCTGAAAGGAGGTTGTAGCTGGGTAGGGGTCAGTGCCTTCTCCCAGGAAGCAAGTGACAGGATGAGAGGAAATGGCCTCTAGTTACACCAAGGGAGGTTTAGAACGGATATTAGGGAAAATATCCTGTCTGGAAGGGTACAAGGCACCAGAATAAGCTGCACAGAAAAGTGGTGAAATCATTGTTCCTGGAAGTGTTCAAATGGTGTTTCAATGTGGCACTTGGGTACATGGTTTAGTGGTAAATACAAATAAATATTGGTTCTGTAAAAAAGAAAACTGGAACAGCAATTATTTGCAGAAGCTGAAAGCCTGTTTGATAAATAAAGGAAAAGAAAGGATGGGTTCATGGTTAAAGCAATACTGACATCCTGGATCCTGTATTCCCTATTTATATTTTCATGGAATTAAAATGCAAATAAAACTTTTTACAAGTAGTCATTAATTATCCAACTTCTCCCTGCACAATTATTTTAAGAAGTGATATGCTGTCATATTTGCAGCTGAACTTGTTCTTGAATATACAAGGAGGTATACCACAACAATTATAAGAACTAAGGTTCTTCACATTTCATTTAGACATTCAGAATTAATGACTAATTTTGTGCAGAATAATTTTCTGACTCACCTGCTATTTCTAAGGGAGGGATATTACTACTGCCTTACTTTTATGAATCATTGTGCAAAGAAAGGAATAGCTATGGAGCATTTAAAGAATACCTGTGATGGGTGCCATAGCAAAGACTGTATGGAAACAAATGACTCCTTCACAAATTGAGGGATGAGTACAGTGCAGTAGTGAAGAAGGAAAAACAAAACCAGCTAGTGATTGAGAGGTCATGTGGAAATCCCTAATCTCTGAAAGAGAGGTTCAGTATTTTCTCATAATGCTGCACACAAAAGCTCAGAAAAAAAGGTACCTGTTAAATTTTTCTAGACATCTTTAAATGCTGAAATTAGTGCTCTTCAATGCCAATAGCAGAATACATGTATTTTTGCATGAAAAGTATAATTGCTAGTTAATACACACTAAAGAACCAACAGCTATCTGCTTAGCTGGTTACTGGATGCCAGCAAGGGGAGTAATGCCTCCATACATGCACATGTACCCCCATAGTGAAGTGTGCAGTTTATTTGCCTATCTATACAATTTTAAAGTTCAGCATATTCCTTAAAATTATCTGATACTTTTTCCTTTTCTTCAAATTGTATCTCAAGGCGAAATCAATGGAAGGACACTTGAGAGTGTGACAGAGATGAGTTAAGGTGGTCAAATGGCACTCTATAAGCAATAATAAAAATACCTTCTGAATAATTATGTAAACATAGTATATAGTTCTTTAACTTCCTCTTTTTGTACTGCGTACTTTTTTCCCATATTATATATAGCTTGGACCAAACTACTGGGGGCATGGACTCTATTTTTGCACTTAGAACAATCCATGAATGGAACATCTATCAGCTGTGGCCCCTAGGTACTGCCAGTGCAGTTGGAGCTGTTTAGGTGACTACTGCAATTTTACTAAATGTCTCAATTTTTCAGAAAATATCTTGTACATATTTTTCTTCTTTGGTTTCAAATGCTATGGAAACAGTGTTTTTTTCAGTATTTCCATGCTTCTTTTGTAGTCTGGTAAGAACAGGGAAGAGCCAAGGCAGTACCAAGCACAGCTCAAACGGATATCTGGAATGGTTGGTTACAGACATTTGCATGACTAGGTGTGGAGTTATGGATTCTTCAAGAGTCTTATGAGATTTTATCTTCTTCGGGAGGAATTTTGAAGATGTTTATCAACCTAGATCAATCATCATTTGAGGATTAAAGTCTTAGAAGTGTTTATATGGACAAGATTCCATCAGGACTTAGCACAAGAAGTCTGCAATTTTGAGGAGGATTTATTGTGTGTGTGTGTGTGTGTGCGCACGTGTGTGTGCCAAAGCAAACTTCAGATTAGAAACAACTAGATGTGACTTGAAAAAAGTCCAAGTATATTATCTTGTGGCTACAATCTGAAGCTTCATATTCATAGCAATATGAACTGAACTGTTAAATATAAATATTACACATGGCCACTAGTACTGAAATCTTGATTAAAAGTAGAAAAGAACAACATTTTAGTGAAAAAAAAAGAGCAAAAAACAATGAAACTTCAAAGTATGAGCTGTGAAATTTAATTGCTAATTTTTCTTTTTTGTGCTTTATTAATAATTGTGTGGATAAAGAGTTTCACCAGAGTGCAGTCTCATCATTGATTGTTAACAGAATCAATAAGTTTGGACATTGTTAATTTTGGTTTGCAAATAATATTCTACTTTTTTGCTCCTCCTATCCTCTATGTGTGGAACCATCTATACAGTTGGCTCTGGAAAGGTAGATTTAAAGGGGTGAAGATATCCTTGTTGAAGAAGAGAGGAGGGAAAGAACGAGAAAGATAAAAGAGAGATGAGGAGAGAAACCCTATAAAAAAGAAGTTTAAGAAAACCCTAACAATCATAGTTTATTGGTCCTGACTATTCAGCATCCCCTAGCAGTAACAAGAAATTGCAGAAATTAGGATGTATTTCAGACTTACCAGCTATGAAAAAAGCTGACAAATTTGGAGTAAGTGCTATTTAGTGCTATCAGCTTAATAGATATTCCAGAGAAAAGTAAATTGAAATGAAGGCACTGCAACTTTGAGCACTAGATCTGGACCTACATAAAAAAGCAATTTCCTAAAAAAAGTTTATTAATTTTTAATATGCCTTAAGAGGAAAGAATATACTAGCAAAAATGGAGCAAATGGAAATCATGCCTCCACCAACTGAAACCAGATCAAATGTAAATTACTCAAGATGAAAGAGGTAAGTTTCACATTACCAAAGATGAGCACAAAAGCGAAAAGACCTGTGAAAGTAGTAACATTTGCAAAGTTGTAGTGGCCAAGTGTGTTCCAGAGAGCTTTTCCTTCTGCCTCACTCAAATCAAATCTTTCTACAAGTCTCCTGTTTTCGGTACATAAGTACCTCATGTCAAATTCACAAAAGAGAGCTCAGAACAGTCAAATGCACATTCAAGTTACTGAATTAGCTCTAAGAGCATATATATCAACTCAAGACACAAGGTAGATTTTGAGCCTAATCGAAATACCAGCTTTTTGCTTTTTTCTGATCTTTTAAGAACCTGCTAAATATTCAGTTCTTGGGGGTTTTCCAGACTCAGTTTCCTCACCATGAAGAGAATTTTGATTAATGCATCACAATATAATAAACACTCTGAATTATGCTGTGAAATATGTCCTGCAGATTCTATGACTGCAGGACATGCAACTGCATAGATGTCCAGTGCAATTCAGCAGGTTGAGCTTCGAGTAGACTACAGTGGTAATTTCTGAACTAAATCTACATGTACGCTTTTCATTTGTATTTCACTTTGATGTTTCTGTTTTAGTAATTTTCACATACTACACCTTCCCAAACATACCAGATTTGCTAAATTCCTCAGTCAAACTATGACTTATCAAAGTATTGTCTGAAGAGCTTTGTGTATTTTTTGAAAGTGTCTTGAATTTAGGGTCTATTTAACCTATATCAAAAGAGAGTTTACTTGGTTTCTCAAAGAAGTTTCTAGAGTTCTGTAGCACCTGCATTACAATGGACATGCATGCCAACAGCATGCCATGATGTCTTAAGTTTTAGCTTTTATATTTTCCAGATCAGTACTGCTTTAGTGTGTAACTCTAAAACTCCATACTCAGCTACTAAAATTCCTGTCAGCTACTGTTCTACCATTTTATTCAGACAAAACAATTCCTCTCTAGGCCTGCGTTTCAAGGACACCCTGTTTGTCCAAAGACACAAAAATGTAAACTGTGGACAGCAGCAAAAGAAGGGAGACAAACTGGGAATGGGACTCCACTACCTGAAGCTTTAACTGGACAATAGACTTACGATATGAAGATAGACCGAAGGTATATCTGTCCAAAACACATGTGCTAGGCGTCCATTTTAGGTGCAGTCTCTGCAAGACTCTTGCACTGCCCGAAGTGTTCCCTGTAAAGGCCTTTTTAATAAATACTTCCTTTATTCTTTTAACTCTGTTGCTTCTGTTCCAGTTCAGCCTTCTCAAGGCATCACCCCAATTGTGGAAAAATCTGTACTTTTCTTTTATTTTCAAAATGAATTACTAATCATTAAAAAAAAAATCTGCTTCAAAAATATTTTTACGTACATAATCAGACCAGTTCAAACATCTTTTTAGATGCATTTGAAAGACTATATTTCAGATTTCAACTTCTAATAACAGAATGAAATATTGATGTTTCCATGGTTTTTTTATAAGAAGCATTTCAGCAATGCAGAAGTAATAGTTTGCGGGAGGGGGGAGTGTTTATTGAGATTTATTTGGGAAACTGACTTGGATGAAACAGCATTTTCTGCCAGGAAAAAAAATAAACAGGAAGAAACTTACTGAAAGTTATAATTATATTACAAACTTTAAAAAAATTAGTTTTTAAGTCCTTCATCTACTAGAAATCTACAGGATGCTACTGCTGATTGATACTACAACAAACATTTTAATAGATGAGGTGGAAATTCCTGGAAACCGGAAAAAAGTTGCTAAAATGCAGCTCATTCTTCAAAATAAGCACAGTGATTGAGAACTCCTGTCAGTAGCAGCTACAGAAGAAGGAAAAGATGTAAGGTTTCTTATATACATCATGGGGTTTTCTGCTAGGAGAATTTTGCTCTAAATATCTAATATGTGAGTAGCCTATCTACTAGCATTTGAATTTATCCTTCTTTATTTGTTTAAACTTGGCTTTAGAGCAAATATGAAATTAGACTGAACTATTAGGCCAATGCCCTCTGTTTTCTGCTTTGGATTACATGACACAGAGTACTCATAACTAAGAGACAGAATGAGAGCAACAACCTCTTGGACCTCGAATTTGATATACAGAAGTGTATTTTACAATAATATACTGTAGTGGTTTCAGTTCACCCATCCGAGTTTCTGGCCAAACACTAGTACACTTACCAAAATTTACTCAATTTTGCTGTGAGATAAGGATTAGAAGTAGGCAAAGCAGGCTCAAACCTTACAGAATATAGAGAAAGTTTATTAATAAACCAAAAAAAAGGGAAAGAAAAAAAAACCAAGAAAAAACCAGAACAAAACCCTCAGATCACCTCTCCTCCCCCCACCTCTCCATTTTTTCCCCCTGACAACGCACAAAAAGACAACACTTCTGTCGCCCTGCTTTTGCAGGGTTCCATGGTTGTAACTTTGTAGCACAGGTTCCCATGCTTTTTCTGTAAACGTGGTCCTTGTTTTTCTTAACTGGCCGGGGTTGTTTTGCACTTGTGGAATTGTTTTTCATTCCTTTTCCCTGGGGTGGAGAAAGATGATGGACCATGTCTTTGTCCTGTAAACTTTCAGAGGTGTTAACCCCTCTCACCAATCCTTGACTGTCTTTAGAGAGATATAAGAATAAGAGAATAAAGAAGGGCAGGCCCTTTTGGTTGGTCCTGCCTGGAGATTCAACTACTGCTCTGGAACCTGCATGTTTCTTCTGCTGCCAGCTGTGCAACACACTCCGACTCTCAGTCAGTTTACCACCTTTAAAATAGTCTTTTCTCAGTTCATCCAGGGAGAGAACTTTCTCTTGCTTATACCATGGACTTCTCTGTAAGAAAGTTTTTATGGTTTTCAGCCTCACAACCAACAGCTGCCCAGGAGGAAAAATCTGCTTGTTGTGAAAGACCCCTCCCCCCACACACCAGTAGCTTTCCCACAGCTNCCGACTCTCAGTCAGTTTACCACCTTTAAAATAGTCTTTTCTCAGTTCATCCAGGGAGAGAACTTTCTCTTGCTTATACCATGGACTTCTCTGTAAGAAAGTTTTTATGGTTTTCAGCCTCACAACCAACAGCTGCCCAGGAGGAAAAATCTGCTTGTTGTGAAAGACCCCTCCCCCCACACACCAGTAGCTTTCCCACAGCTACTACAGGGGTCATGACAGTCCATGGGGTACCCTTTTAAGGATGAGCAGTTCTATTACAGCCACAAAGAAATCCCCCTCTTTATTACTGGCAAGTTCTCCAGCATTCTCTAGAGCAAGGGACAGTTCACAGCCTCTTCTTTGTCTCTGCTCAAGCTTCTCATCAGGCTGCACTTACTTCAGCATCTGCTTATCTCTACACAGGTGCCTTGGCTCACTGGCTGCAGTTAGAACATCACATCCCCCCCTTTGGACTATTTTTCTCTTATATTACAGGGAAGTTATTAGCCTAGACCCAACCCTGGTTTCACAACAGAATTTTCAGCTTCATTATTGAAGCACTTCTCATGCTCCTCCTCTAGGTGTCGGCTCTGCCTCCCTCACTGACGTAAGAGTCTCTATGCTTTGTTTCTCTAGGTGTCCTCACTCTTTCCTCTGTCTGTGCAGGGAAGGATAGCTGTCTGGAAGTTTCATCTGGGCATGGAGAGGGTTAATCTCTCTCTCTCTCTCTCTCTCTCCCTCCCTCTCTCCCTCTTTTCCTCCCTCTCTCCCTTTTCTATCGCATAAATCGTGTTGTTGGCACTCAATAAAAGTGCTTTTGATTTTGGTTTAAACTTAAAATACTTGTCCCTGTTTNGATCAGGGGCCCAGTCCTGTCTGGTGTAGCTGACGTGTCGGCTAAATTGTCTCAGCCGAGAGTTCAGGCAGGTTCCTCCCCCACGCCCAGCTCCAGCTGCACTGCTGTTCCAAACCTCTCTTTCCCCACTACTCCCTCTGGGGGTGGGGGGGCAGGGGGTGCGGCAAAGGCCCAGTCTTACTGGAGAGAGAAGCAGGGAACCTGCTTCTCTCTGAAAAGCAGGAAGGTCAAGAGGAAGACCACTAAAGGGTTCTCTGTTTATATATGGTTTCTTCCTCTAAGGTGGATCAACTTTTAATTGGTTGGTATGGTATCAATATTAAAAACTAGCTGGTTATTTGTTGTCTCTCTCAGGAAGGAAGTTGTATTACTTCCTGCAGCATGGGTCACTTCTAAGATTGACAGCTTCTTGGCCAACCAACTGGGTTTTTTTTTATTGCATGATTTTATTTTTGATGCAGCTGTACCACACAGAACCTATCACTGTCACTGAGACACGCAAAAAAGGACAGGCTGGAGCTACGCAGTAGCCAGTGTGCCTAGGCATCTCAAAAGTCACAGTAAAGGAGAGTTCCAAGAGATGAAACTCTAAAATAAGCAGAAAACTGTTTTGTTTTGGTTCATACTACAAAAGTACACACAGAGTGCTCAACAGAATTGGGGAGGGAAATAATGGCAGGCCATCTACTTTGTCTGGAAAGCTAGGGCTGTCTTCTGCTCTGGATGTTAGATGCTTTTTAATGTCAGCAAGTTACTGGGTGGAATGACATAATCTTGAAGACTAGGACCAAGTCAGGTTAGTAGACCAGTGTGAATATGTCAAGATGAAAGTGGCAAAATTCTTTATTCAATTGATCTCTGAAAGGCTTTGACAGAAGAGGTGTATCTGCTGTTTGGTGTTAGGTGCTCGCATCTTAATGCCATCAGCTTGATTTCAGCACCTATTCCCTATTGTATCGCATACAGCCATGTGTGCTCATGATAGACACAGACCTAAATGTGAAAAAAATCCATAGAAGGATGCATAATTTTTTTAGACAACACAGACTTTTCACTACCATTTGCATCTTCCATGTCTCAGAGTAGAAACAGAATCCCCCAAGCAGAATTTTTTTCTCTCTCTCATAAGAACCCTGGTAAACAAGACACTCAACAGTTCCAGATTTTATGTTCTCAAAAAAGAAACAGCTCTACAAGAAAATTTGGCAATTATATTTATCTTTATACTAATAAAATCAGGCCTAAGAACCCCAAGCCATTAGAGAACTTGTAAATTACTGACATATTTGAAAAGGTGTCATGCTTAATTTTCATTCCTTAATCCATGAATACTTTGTAAAACTCCTTTGAACCTGTTTCTTGTGACAAACAGGGTGAATAGAAAAGAGCTTTTATCTTTTTATAAAGACTGTGTAGGGTGCTCTACTTTTAAGAGTCTTGATCTTGTATAAGCTTGTTAGGAGAATTTCTGGAATTTCAAAATGGCAGAAGGGTACCCTAAGATATAACCTGTCAGCTAGTCACAAGCTCAGTACTGACACTGTTTAGGGACACAGTTTTCCAACAACGGGATTGTATATTGTTGGTAGTGCAGCAGAATTACTGTGCCACTATAGGACACAAATTTTGCAAAATACATAGCAGTTTTACAGGAAAGATTACACAAAATTCCACCTCAGATTTGGATACATCTAAGTTTTTATAGTCCTCCAGCAGAATATAATGCTGGAGAATAAGAATGTCTATAATAACAAATAAAAAATATAATAACAAGAATATAACAAAAAAAGTCTCATTCACAAACACCTCTAAAGGGATCTGAAAGGGGTAAAAAATAAGGTAGAACTTAGATCTGCTTTCATGTGCATGCCAAGGTTTCTTTTGGAGCTGGCATTTATCCTACCATCTTTGTTTCTAGGATTAAGTCTAAAAATAGCCACTAACATATAACAATACTCTAGACAAATATTCTAGTTACAAAGTACCCCGCTAGCATCGAAATTGTGACCAATTGATTTTTTAATTTAATAAAGCAGGTAATGTCTTACCTGCTGGTGTTTCCAATCATGCCAGTAAAACTGCTTTACAAAACAAGAAACTGAATACTGAAGTTGAGGAAAGCTATAAGCAGAAATTATGACCATTAGGATAACACATTTTTACCTCCCTACAGTTAAAGATAACCACAAGCAAACAGAAGCATGGTCACTTTTCCAGTCTCACTGGGCCAAATACTCAGACCAAGGGAAGGACACAATTTGGACCACTGAAACAGAGTAAAAATGAATGTAAAAACACCCAGAAACAATTCCATTTTAATAGACTATTTCTAAAAACATACGGAGTTCAAGGGCTAAACTTTTGACAAAGGATAAAATGAAAATGAACAGCTGGAAAATATATTTAAAATTAGCGTATTTCTATGTATTCCTCTTTTGGGCATCAATTCAAATGCAATTAAATTCAATGCTAACACTAACAATTACTTAGTGGGTTTGGACAGGAATCTTACTGACTTCCGCTTGTTACACTGATATATACAGCAACTTGACTCCAACTAATGGAATCCCTTAAGGATTTTTGAAAGGCAAAGAGCTGAGTACCCTCAACTTTCCTGAGATGATTCCACACAGTACTGCTCCCCATCTATGAGAACAAGAATAAACTTGGTTTGTTGTGCTGTAAGTGCCAGCTTCTAAGGAACTGAATTCCACATCTTGCAAGCCTTTTTTTTACCGGAATCTGGCCTGTGAAAGGGAACTGCTTAGCTATCTATTTTAGACTACAAGTCAAAATAAAGAAAAAAAGAAAAAAATGGTGGTGGGACAGTACTGATTTATTGGCTAGTAGGAGGCAACGGGTGTTGGTGCTTAACCACAATTCCCTGCTGTCAAAGAGCCACTCTAAAATGGAATGAATGGGCAAAAAATCCTGATTCTGAACTATTAGCCAACATGTCTTATTTGGACCAGTCAGTAAATGTCACTAGGACGCCAGTCCAGAGCAAATGTTTATGTTTGGATTTAGTGAATTGCGGGATATTAGATGGGAAAATAGTACTGTTTCTATCTTTGCATTTCCTTGGATACTGCAACAAAACAGTCTAAAAAGCTATTAGAATGATGTTTCAACTGAATATGTTTTAGTTTTAGAAGTCCTGCTTTGGAAGGAATGCAAAAAAATCTTCTCCAGGAATATTTTCATATTTGAGAATGGACTTTTGATTTATTTCAAGGGGAATCCACCTAGTGGTTCACATTGTTATTAAACATTTGAGACATTCTCAAGTCGTTCAGTATGGATTCTTTCATACAGATGGTACCAAAAACAACTGTGTACTTCATATAGATTTTCATTTGCTGCTTTTCGATGGTACTAACAAATTTATGGAGACCTTCCAGTTCTTTCAGCATTCCAGGAAGTATTTTCTGCCATTCGAGAAAAACAGAATACATTCTGTTGAAAGTTTCTTGGTAGGTCTCACCTACAAGCCCTTCCTGCTTATTCACCATCTTGTTTTTATTCTTGCTCATTCTTTTGAACATTCTGTGAAGCAACTCACTTGGCAATGAGCAAGAAGTCCTTAAACTAGACTTTATTACTGATTACAATCAGTGGCATTCTGCTAGCTGATGCATAACAAAGGTGTACCACCTTGACCAAGCATCAACAGAAGATTATTTTCCCCAAGAACAGGAGCTACCTGCACAAGGAGGCATATAAACTGTGCAACCCAGACTGCAATATATAACACAAGTTTGTTTTTCGAGGGCTAACCTTCTTGACAAAGTTAGGAACTTTTTGTAGAACCGATTTGTCAACATGTGCTAATTTATCTTCACTAAAACCTTGTTCAGTCACTAAGTAACCAGAGTTAAGCCTGGACGTGTTTAAAAAAAGACTGGGTGGCACTCAGTGCCATGATTTAGTTGATGAGGAGGTGTTAGGTTAGGTCATAGGTTGGACTTGATCTGAAAGGTCTTTTCCAACCTCGTTCATTCTGTGATTCTGTGATCCATGATGGACTTGGCCCATCTATCCAACCTGTCCAGGTCTCTTTGTAGAGCCCTCCTACCCTCGAACAGCTCAACACAAGCTCCCAGCTTGGTCTCATCTGCAGATTTACTGATGGTGAACTCAATCCCCTCTTCCACATCATCAGTGAAGATATTAAACAGGACTGGCCCCAGCCAGCACTGATCCCTGGTGGACACCACTAGTGACTGGGTGCCAACTGTATGCTGTACTGTTCACCACCATTCTCTGGGCCTGGCCATCCAGCCAGTTCTTAACCCAGTAAAGAGTGCTCCTGTCCAAGCCCTGGGCTGCCAGCTTTTCTAGGTATATGCTGTGGGAGACAGTGTCAAAGACTTTGCTGAAGTCCAGGTAGACAACATCCACAGCCTTCCTTGCATCCACAGGTGGGTCACCTGGTCATAAAAGGGGATGAAGTTGGTCAGGCATGACCTGCTCCTCCTAAAGCCATGCTAGCTGGGTCTGATCCCCCTGCCATCTTGTAGGTGCTGTGTGATGGCACTCAGGATGATCTGTTCCATAACCTTGCCAGGCACTGAGGTCAGGCTGACAGGCCTGTAGTTTCCCAGATCCTCCTTCCGGCCCTTCCTGTGAATGGGTGTCACATTGGCCAGCTTCTAGTTATCTGAGCTGGGACTGATGGTAAATAATGGAAAGCAGCTTTTCCAGCTCATCTGCCAGCTCCCTCATCACCCTAGGATGGATTCCATCTTGTCCCATAGATTTATGAGCATCTAAGTGGCTCAGCAGTCTCTGACTGCTTCCTCCTGGATGACAGGAGAGCTATTCTGCTCCCTGACATGACCTACCAGCCCAGGAGGACAGCTGTCCTGCGGACAACCTGTCTTTCTGTTGAAAATTGAGGCAAAGAAGGTGTTCAGTACCTCTGCCTTTTCCTCATCTTTAGTTACTAAATTCCTTCCTGCATCTTAAAGAGAATGTAGGTTGTCCTTGCCCTTCCTTTTGCCATTAATGTATTTATAAAAATAATTTTTATTTTCCTTCACAGAAGTGGCCAGATTGAGTTCTAACTGGGCTTTTGCCTCTCTAATTTTTTTTCCTACATGACCTAGCAACATCCTTAAGCATTTCCTGAGATACCTGACCCTCCTTCGAAGGGTGATGCACCCTCTTTTTTATTCCTTAGTTTCTTCAAAAGCTCCTTGCCCATCCAGGCCTGTAATTTTCCTCATCAGCTCATCTTTTGGCACATAGGGACAATCTGTTCCTTCAAGATTTCTGTTTTGAAGCATGCCCATCCTTCCTGGACTCCATTGTTTTTAAGGGGTGCTTCCAAGGTACTCTCTGAATAAATCTCTTGAATAGGTCAAAGTCTGCCCTCCAGAAGTGCAGTGTAGAAGCTTTATTGATGCCCCTCCTTGTATCACCAAATATTGAAAATTTTATATTTTCATGGTCACTGTGCCCCAGATGGCCTCCAACCACCACGTCTCCCACCAGCCCATCTCTGTTTGCAAACAGCATGTCTAACGTAGTTCCTCCCCTCAACAGCTGTGACAAGAAATTGTCTTCCATAGACTCTAAGAACCACCTAGACTGCCTCTTCTTTGCTGTGTTGAGTTCCCAGCAGATATCTGGCAGGTTAAAGTCACCTACAAGAATAAGGGCTGGTGATCTTGAAGCATCCTCCAGCTGCTTGTAGAATAAGTCATCCACCTGTTCATCCTGACTGGGTGATCTATAACACACTCCCATCAGGATGCCAACCTTGTTGGCCTTCCCCCTGATTCTTACCCATAGACACTCAGCCTTATCATCATTAATCTCAATTTCTATGGCATCAAGAGCCTCCCCAATATATAGAGCCGCACCTCCACCTCTTCTCCCTCTCTTCTGAAGAGCTTGTAGCCATCCATTGCAGCACTCCAGTTATGCGAGTCATCCCACCACATTTCTGTGACAGCAATCATAGTTACAATCATAGCATTCTTGCTGCACCATGGCTTCCAGCTCCTCTTGTTTGTTAACCATACTGTGTGCATTAGTGTACATGCACCTCACCTGGGCTGCTGATTTCACCCCTGACTCTGGCTTACTGCCCTTGGGTTTGTTTCTGGAGAGTGTAGTTGCATTGACTTCTACCTTTGAACCTAGTTTAAAGCCCTCTCAATGAGTTCCACCAGTTCATGGGCTAGAGTCCTTTCACCCTTGATAGATAGATGGAGCCCAGCTGGCTCCAGCAGGCCAGGTGCCATAAAAGTTGCCCCATGTTCAAAGAACCAAAATGTTCACAACTGACATACAGATATTTCCATTTGAAATTACAAATGTGAATGACGCATCCATTCATACTCCACTTGAGATGTATGGAGTATGTAGCAGCGCCTCAGTATGGGTCATGATAATATACCACTGACTAATTGGGGTAAATAATTCAGTGCCAGTTTTTGATCTAGTGGAGAAATTATGAGAGTTTTGTCGTAATTATATACTGCTGTGAATTTAAATGTCTCAAAGTGTTGTTTTCAGGAAAAATAATAGCTTACAGCTATTTAGTCCATTTAGAGATTACCTGGCAGACCTCAACATGGGACTGGAATTCATAGGAACAAGGAAATTGGAGATGTGAAAACCTATAAGATCACTGGGTTCATTCCTTGCAATTGTCTCATAGAAAGGACACTGATTTCCAATGTACTGTGGATTATATCCACAATTACCAAGAGACAAAGAAAAAAAGAAACAGTAGGTCACTTCCTGGAAACTGGCAAAAGCTCAGTACAATATCTACAAAGTGAGTCTACATCTAAGCTCTTGTACTGATCTTTTACAGAAGCCGTATGTGCTCACCTAAAAAAATCAGTGCACATGATAGAAAATAAAAACTCTGTGATGAAAGAGTTGTAAGGACTTTTTTGTATGACAGGATTTTCATGATTTGTATTTTCCAAAGAAGGAAAAATAAAAACTTCTGATGGCACCAGAGCAGTGTCTAATATGTCTTATTAACCAACATGTTAATTCAAGTAAAGACCAAAACAGAGAAATAGATACAGGTTGCAAACCTAGTTAATAGTTTTAAAGATATTTTAAATTTGGCACAGATGTGAATGTTGGCTATAGCACATGTTTTAATAAAAATGAAATCTGCAAGATGAAAATCCTGGGTGAAGAAAAGAAAAGTTCCATTTAAAAAGACTTCAGAATTATTTTAATCACTTATTTCAATGACTGAAATTAGGAGAATGCAGTATCTGTAATGAGGACAAGAAAAATCTAGAAGAAAGAAAGTTTCACTTGGCTTGTGATTTAAAAAAAGAAATACCTTTCATAAAATATGTCTAAAACCATTAACTTGACAAGCTGTCTCAGAAAAGTCCATGAAAATAGTTTCTGAAAATCTTGATACAGGTATGTTTTATATATATTTTTAAAAAAAGCAGAAGCAAATAAATGTTGTGTGAATATGTGTTAAACCAACAAAGTGATTGAGGAACATAGAGGAACTTAATCCTATTCTAAAATTAGGAATCAGTGTCACCAAAAATATAAATAATCAAAAATTTTATAGGAAAGGCGACTGTAGAGGAATTATGTTTAAGGATGATTTTTTTTCAAAACCACATTTGGTTTTTGACTACAAAAACAAAGTAACAGATGTTCTTCAAAGATTTCATGACATAAAATAGAAGAAATAACATGAAAAGGGAAGAGAATAGAGGCATAGAGAAAATCAGGTTTTTGCCCAGGAGTATGAAGCCCATGGATTTGCTAAGAAGAAAGCCTAAACTGCCTGCCAACATGTCCAGTGCCATATTTAGTCCAGTTTTACTCTTCCTAATGACATCCAGAATCAAGATTAGACTCATGACCTATAGTGATTAGTAGTGTTGGATTAGTGAGGAAGTAGAAATTTAATATTACATGTTCTTATTCCTATAGCTGCACAGTTTTGGATATTGACAAAAGTAGGTCCTTAATTGAAAAAGTACCTATCTTAGCTACATCTGAGGTACTAATAGAGATGTATTGTAAAACATATATTTCTGCGCATGATTCATTCAAGAAATCTGTTTCTAGATAGCAAAAACATACATAGGAATTCATTCACACATGAGATTAGTTTGATTTCTTTTTCTTTTACTATTGATGAACAAAGGCAAATGAAAGCTATGACCTTAAACACACGCGCGCACACACACACACACACACACACACACACACGTTTGTATATATTCCAGTTTTAGGATAATTTTAATATTAACAGTGAACATTTTAACATCAAAAATAAAGAAATTAGGAAATAAAGCGATAGCCAAAGAAAGAATAAATATATCAGCCTCGAATATCACTAACTAAAACAAAAGCTCAACTATCAAATAATGGTCCTGTTGAGTCATTAGAATTTTGTTACTAAGAGAAGATGACTTTACCATTTGATCACTTTTCCATTTCCAGGTTCAGAAAAAAACCCAGAAAATGCATTCATAGAAAAAGATGTTGGCATTTTCATTGTCTGCCTAGCTGTTTTTGAAAAAGGATGGTTTCCTGTGGGAAGAGATGAGATGGCATTGGGGTGCGGGCTGTGGGATGCGCCTGCAGAAGCACATGGTAGAACAAAGCAGCACATGGCAGCAACTTTGCGGGGAGGAGGTGTCACACGGCAGACCTCTGGGAGAGAGGAGCTCTCCGGAAGCTGATGGGTGGGCGAACAGGGCGTGATCAGCCCATAGAAGTACATTTAGCAGGCACATTGCTGACATGGCAACATGAGATAGGTCACGTAGTGAGAATTACCATGTAAGGAAATACTGTGCCTTGAAAAGTGTATAAAACCAGCTCATTTCTTTAAATAAACGATTCAGATTCCCTGCCAGTCTGGGTCTGTGCCTCAATTGCTACAGTTTCCTTAACTTGAATTAGGGTGTGCCAATGCAAAACTCTTACTATCGTCAATCAGCACTTAAATTAGTAGTGTTACTCATTGCAGAAAGTAGTACTCAGCATGCTTAAGGGTTCCTGTATTAAAGTGTAAAAGAAGAGACAGCAGACACAGGAGCGAGGTTGTGAATGGAATCCAGCAAAGGTCTTGTAGATTGATGATGATGGTTACTAGAAACACTGTAATTGTTCCTCTGCACAGATGAACAAAAATTAACAACAGACATACTTTATGGACTACACACTTTTAAAAAATAAATATTTCTTACCTATGCTGATAAAATGTTTTATTGACATGCTTTTAGAGCAGCAATTCACACTAAACCAGGGTCTGAGCAATTAAAAAAAAATCACCTTACTTTTTTATGTATGACAGGCAGAATTTCAAGTCTTTACCCAGTCAGGGCATATTGGAGGGAATGCTCAAAAACTTTTACAATTATAACTTGAATAATTATGTTTGAAACATAACAGACAAATGTTGTTCATTCCATGTGATATAGGGATTGTGCATGTGAATGATTTTCACCATTGGAAAAAAAATGTATTCTTATGGTACCAGACTTGATCTGTGATACTTTCTAATATATCACCATCAGAATCTATATTTTTTAAAATATTTTTAATTTAAAATATTTATTTGCTATATTCAACTCTTTATATTTGTTTTTCTGGTTGCATTTGGTTAAAATATATAATAAAACTAGATATTTGGAAAATTTCTTTGTATTTTTGTGTAACAAAGAAAAAGCAATTCCTATTAACAAAAAGTTCTTTTTAACCAACCCTTCCTGACCTAGTCCAGTCCTGAATATGTGAAACAGATATAATTCATAACCTGACCAAATAAATTCAAACCATTGAAAAGAGAATATTTTAAAAAGAAAAAAAAACTATCCCTATTTTCTACACGGTTGCTTATTTTCCACTCACTATCTTATTTATGCTCAAGACTTAGAAAATTAGAGTTATTTTCAATTTAACCCCTAAATAAAGGGATTAACTTTTCTAGTTAATCTCTTTAAAATCAAAGCTAATTTTTGTTAGGACACATACAAGCTCTCCAAAGCTTGATGCTGATGTCTCTTCCAGACCTTCCCCCAAGACTACCACAGTGCATTACAGGCAGGAGCAACAACATATTTCACATATCTTGTGATCTTTAATATTTTTATTAATGACATATACAACAAGATCAGGCACACCCTCAGCAGGTTTACAGATACTAAGCTGAGTGGTGCAGTTGATACAATAGAAGGAAAGGATGCCATCCAGAGAGATGTGGACAAACTAGAGAAGTGGGCCCATGAGAGCCTCATGAGGTATAACAAGTCCGAGCACAAGTGTTACACCTGAGTCGGGACAATCCTAGACATAAGTACAAACAGAGAGATGATGCCAAGAAGGACTTGAGGGTTCTGGTGGATGAAAAGCTAGACACGTGACACCAATGTGTGCTTACATCCCAGAAGGCCAACTGCATCCCAAAAGTAATGTGGCCAGCAGGTCAAGGGAACTGATTCCCTTCATGTACTCTGCCCTCATGAGACCCTATCTGGAGTACTGTGTCCTGCTCTAGGTTTCTTAAAACAGCAATGACATGGGTTTGTTGGAGCAGGTTCAGGGAAGGGCCATGAAGATCATAAGGGCAGATAGTGATAGAACAGAGGGGAATGGTTTTAAACTAAAAAAGGAGAGGTTTAGCTTGGATGTTAGGAAGAAGTTCTTTACTCAGGGTGGTGAGGCACTGGGACAGGTTGCCCTGAGAAGCTGTGGATGTCCTATCCCTGGAATTCTTCAAGTCCAGGTTGAATGGTAATTTTTGAGCAGCCTGGTCTAGTGAGTGGCCTCCCTGGCCATGGCAGGGGAGCTGAAACTAGGTAACCTTTAAGGTCCCTTCCCACTCCATACTTTCTTTAATTCTCTGATAATTAAATTTGTAATTATATGAAGTTTTCTTGTGAACTGATTGGTGTAAGAAAGAAGGATAGTTCACTTGACCCAGACCACTGAAGAAGTAGCAGCATGTTATTAGCTATTGTCCATCTGGAGTATCCAGTTTACTGCTCTGGGAGGACTGAAGAACTATGCTTAGGAGAGAAGTGAAAGTTGAGTGACCTTGCATAACCTTTGTATCAATTATCCAGGTGAAAGAAATAATAAGTAATAAAAGAAAGAGCTATAATGAAGGGAATGAGGTAGGTACTTGACATGCAAAAAGAAGATTTAGATAGTAGAGTCCAGGCTCTTGCAGAAATGGATGCTTGCTCATGTAACTTAGCAAGGAGAAATACAGTTATGTGATGCATGAAGAATGTTTCAGCAAAGGCGTAGGCAGGGCATCTCACACTCATCCCACCAAAGTTTATCTGTTGTTTGTTAACCTGAGTTAGATAACTCAAAGAGGACAACCCATCTTGCAGTGAGTTATTTTGGCACCATGGGGTTAACATTTGTCTGGTATCTCCCAACAGCCAATAAAAATCTCACCATTCAAGCGAGATCTTGTAACAAAAGCTGAATTTTTGACTAACTGACATCCAGTCACTTTACAACTATAAAAGCCATATCAAACTTTTCCAAAGCAGAAATCTTCTAGACATTTTACTGGAAATGTGTCGAGTTTCTCCCTTGAGTAGGTGTTGCAGATAGGTAAAACCAAAATAAGGGCCTTGTTACCCTTGTGAAATCATGGCTCAGTCCTGTTACTTCAGCTAAGTAGAAAAGGACTATGGGAAGTGACTCAGCTGAATTAGAGGTAGAAAAAAAGTTATATAACCATTACATGTTCACATCGTGGTTTATGGTGGTTGGTTGAATTATGTTTGTTGTGCTTAAATGGAACGTAACTGATAACTGCCTAGCTGCTTTAAAAGGGCTGTTTTTTGCAATAAAGGGCTCTCTTTTGCACCTGGCTGGGGAGTCTGCATTGCTCTCCTTTTTAACATTTGGTGCCCAACAACGGGATATCAGATTACAGTGAGGAGGTGGACTGCAGCTGACAAAAAAGCCCCATGGACCCAGAATAACAGGATACCAGATTGCAATGAAGAGATGGCCAGGCAGCCCTTATAACCCTGGACCCCTCAGACTGCAAGTAGAAAGCACAGCTCAGACCGTGCTACAACAAGAGGGGATTTTCTTTGCAAACCACAATCCAATGGAGAGCAAAATACCGACACAGGCTACAAGGTTAGGTCAGTGGTATTTGCTGGACGAAGAACCACAGGACTGTGAGTATCCTGGGACTGGGGAGGTGTTCCAATAGCATCAGTGCAGCTTAAAGATATTGCAGCACTTTCTCCACATTGGAGCAACTTTTATTACGGGTTAAAGAACCCTGTAACTTCTTCCTAAATGAGAGAGGCTTTGATTTTTAAAACTCCTGCATGTAGTTGGGGCAGGGGATGCTGAAAACGATACTGATAATGAACCCAGGCATGGATC